>JAYGXS010000001.1:115441872-115455814 GCA_036362985.1 Ligula intestinalis | reverse complement strand
GCCAAAAACGTAATGGGTATTTTATTCTTGTTTCAATGGAAGATACTCCTTTTCAGCTGCATCTCCGATCTCTCCTGTCATACGCAGCGACATTTTCTGGAATCTTAATGAATTCAGCGGGTCTTCGATTATTCATCACCATTTATTTCCTGCTCAAAACACTATCCTTGGGCTACTTATTGCGTTTCCATCATTAATAACCAAAATAATTAGTGGTAGAAGTTCAGTGTGAAAACCTATGAATTCAGACGCATGACTAAGGATGTACAACGTCGGAAGATATGGAGTACTTCATGCCAACACTCCCGCATTGTTGTTACCAATATCCTACAACGAATCCACCCAAAATCGGACAAACCACAAAAGAACATTTTTGGTAAATCAATTAATTACGGCAAAACAAGGAAATATTCATCACCAAACTGGATAATGGCTACCCTCCAAACGCAGATGCGAGTCTGAGGAAGTAACTGATACGCATTAGACGCGGTCGCTGGGACAAGAACTTTATAAGCCTAACGTTTTGGATTCCAGCTCGGATCAAGCATTAGAGACAATAGCAGAAACGGATACTCCGTACACACAGAGTTGCAGTATCTATAGGATACCATCGCTATTCTGCTGTTTACCTAGGAAAATTAATCAGAGGGAGGGAGTGGCGTTTGTTAAAACGCGTTTTCGTCCTTTGGAGCAGTTAATTCGCTTTTGCTACATTGAAGCTTCTGTCTCTTAAACCAAGCAAAAGTCTTCTGTATAATTCAGTTGAGTTTAATTGAGGGAATTGTAAGTGTCAGTGAGCCAATGAGGTGCAACAAAGGAAAAAAGAGCAGACGGTAAAAAATCCTTGAGATCTTTTAGGAGAAAAAACTTTCATTCAGGGGGGGGGTAGTACTTTAGGTCATCCCATCAAAAGTCAACGGGGGGGGGCATTTTAGATATCACCTTCGTTTAATGCTACAATTTTCGTTTTAATCCGAACCGTAAATGCAAAACTAAGAAATTCGTTGGAGTATCTTCGACTACGCAACTGTAACGCCATGGAATATTTTTTTAAAAGATTTAGCATCCATATTCTTCCCAGTAGACATGGCCTCCGCATTTTCGTTTTATATCAGCCGAGTTTGCTGCGACTTGACATAGTAGCGAGCAACTGTGCGATGGGAAATTGTCTGTGTGTGTAGCGGAAATGATCGGCTAGATGAAGACAAAGAGTTCCTTAGCGAAATCAGAGACTGGTGCGCAATTGAGGTCTCATGGGAAAAAAACTGGCATAATTGCCCTACCCCACCTCCCTCCAACCCCCGGTAAACAATGACAGAAAAAGTGTATATATGGGAGTTCAGCACTGTGCTAACTTGCATCCGCCTTACTGTAAGAAGCGAAAAAGTGAGTTTATCGAAGTGGCTTGAGTTAATAAGGAAAACTCTACCAGCTGCGGTCTTCAGGTCCGGTTTCTTAGGAGAAGAGTGGTCATGGGTATGTCGGAGTGGTAGGAACACTATATTCTGCACAGAGGTATGTGAAGCATAGGTAGGAGGAGGTTTTTCTCTCGGAAGAGGGCCGTTCATTCCCTAGTCGGATGGGATCCGAAGTAATGTCCGGCGGCAATCACCGCATTGAGGTCCTTGTACAGACGGATTGAGGCCAACCTTCTAATTGAGGCTAGTCTACTAACGCGGGCAGCTTACTGTACGAATTGAGCTCAAGTTACTGTGGAATAAAAACCAGGATGGGTAGGCTCGGTGCATACATCTGACAGTGTCAGTTTGCAAATGGCCCTAGAGGCATGACGCGAATTGCCTTCGCACGAGGTCCTATGCCCGGATTGATCTCATCTGTGGCGTCAGGAGTTAGGAGGGAGTCAGGCTGCACAGCCGCTACAAAGATGTGGGAAACCAAAGTGGAGCGAAGCCTTTGTTCTGTAGAGAGCAAGTTAAGAATAGGTTGGAGGAAGAAAGCAACTGGACGAGCGTGCGTCCGCAGCCGCCAGGACCGGCGTCCGAAGTGCAAGAGCGCTGACGTCTTCACGGCGCCTCCAGCAAGGTTTTGCGTGAGTCAACTTCAGGGAAGTGGTTAGCCAGACCGGATTTGGGAAGGCAGGTACTTGTGCGTATGTGCTACCAGTCGCGATAGATTGGGTGTTGCACGCGGAGTCCGGTCACTTCAAGCTACAGGAAACAGTTCAGAAGAAGAGTGTGCTATCGCTGGATCGGTCGGACGTTTTGGCTTCTTGCCTGAAATTATCATCAGGGACAGTCACGGATCAGGAATTCGATGATGCGAGAGAGTGAAGCATTTATAGGTGCACAAAGGACATGATTGCGGAGATTGCTTACGGTCAGACACTCTCGGACCTGGCCCGCTCATGGCTGGACTGCACTCGCCTAGGAGTCACTTGCCCATTTCTTATACTCTATTCCCTCTGCACTTAAGTTGACTCTCCATAACAATCTGGCCTTCCATGCCTTACCTCATCTACTAATTCATTACCGTTGGAATACGTTCACCTTCTATTACCCGGCCGGAATACTTCGTATCCTACACATTCTTGACTTGATAATGACTCGACAACGGTGTGGTTCGTAGCCACTGGACTACATCGCCGTCTATGTCCTCTTCGCATGGTTCAGGTCTCTACGCTTATCTATTCTCCACTGTCTCTATACAGAAAGCACTACTCCGTCCACTTGGCTTCTCCCTTATTCTCTCTTTCCTCGCGGAGCCTAAAAATCGCAGCGCCAAAGTGTTTCCTCATTAATTTAACCCACTACGAAAGGAATGCATTCCAAATAACGCCTTCTGTATCCCGATTTCGCTCCCGCTTTCGTCCAGTGCATTTACCACGCGGCCCCTTTAAGGGGCACATCAGGTACAGTGTAGGCGCATTGCCCGACTGGCATGCCATTTGGCCTCACCTCGTCATCCAATGGACTGCCGAGCAGACATCACTTCAGACCTATGAAGAATTCAATCACTAGCGATATGTAGAATGTCAACCTTTTTCAGCTCTTTAAGTCCAGACCATGGTTCCTTCCAAACCCAACTGAGAAGTCCCGTCATGAGTACCAGATCCCCGATCCTCTTTCCAACAACTGGCCCTACTCATACTGCCAACGGTACCTTTTAATTCAACGCATACTGACAAGGCATACTGATTTGTCGTTGGCATTTAACCGAACCATCGGCCTTTTCTAGCAACCTGGCCTCCCACGCATTTTGGTACGTAACTACATTTGAATTTGAAAATAGGCATCCCGAGAAATGTAATTTGATAGAAGAAATTCTTCGGGAAACAGCGATAAGCTTTATTCGTCAATTTTCGACACTTGGACGCTAGGTCGTCTTTGGATGCGAGGAAATAGTGTGAAGAGCAGTTCACATTTCTAAATGAGCCAAAAAAATCGATAATGATGTGTCAGCTGTGGTCAGTAGCATCCTTTGGTGGTTGGCCCTTTTTCCAGGCCTTTTTAAGGTTGGTGTACATTGAATCCAACTCAACGTGCCTGTTAATGCAGGAGTCGTCGGAGTTGATAGGTTCTAAAAACTCGCGACCATTCTTGTATGGGCAAGAGCCGACAATGCAATGTCCAGTTTCTAATGTGTGCATGGCGACTTCGGATGACGGATATCGTCCCTTTACCGCTCGCTGATGTTTGCGTAAGCCGGTGGAGGCCGATCGTCCTGTCTGTCCACAATAAACTGCATTTCAGCCGCTACAAGTGATTTTGTAACTGACATCTTTTTTGTCTGAATAGAAAACCCTGTCCTTAGGGTGTACAAGCTGCTTTCGTAGAGAATTCGTTGGTTTGTGCGCCACTTGGATTTTATACTTCTTCAGCTGTCTTTCAGCGAGTTCAGACACGTTTTATAATATATGGAAATGTGCACCAATTTCTTGGATTAGGCACTTGATCGGAACATTCTAGTTTCTTTTCTTTTTGTTTAAGCTTGTGTCGTTTCATACATCAACGCACGAACTCTCAGGCGTAACCGTTTTTTGAAAACAGGGTGAACAGGTAATTTAGTTCGGCATGGTAGAGGTAAGGGTTAGAACAGTGCGTTTTGCTCAATTCATTAGGGTCATAACAGTACTCCGTTTGTGAGAAAAAGGGTGGTTGCTCTTGCAATGAAGGATAACATCAGCATTTAAATATGCTTCCTTCGTTCGATTTCTTTAATCAACAAACTCTTGTCTGGAGAGGGAGCACTTGCGGTGACTCACTTGGCGCAGACGATCATCGCGTGAAAGGCTCAGCGGTGCCAATGAGTGCACATGTACCGGTCGCTTACGCCAGTCTCAAGGTCGAGCCGCTACCGTGAGACTGGGAAGTAGTCCTTGAGAACCGGAACCAACTAGAGTGCACCATTTCCTGACTGGCCGCAGGAACAAAGCCTGCGCTGGGTTTCCGGCTGTCCCCTATGTTCTGTTCCCTTCAGATGCCGTCCACTGGTTTGCGGTCGTGCGTTCATCTGACAGTAAATTTCCTATTGCCTATTCTCACACTTCTTCTGTACAGAATATACTCTTCCTACTACTCCGACCTCAAATGTCTTATTTTCTCCTAAGGAACCGGGCCTGAAGATCGCAGTTGTCAGGGTTAAACTTACTTAACCCCGTACGGTAAACTTATCGGTCACTACTGCGCTTGCGTCTTTTTTCCGGCCCAATGCCCTCAGTGGCGAGGTTGCCTGCCACGCCGGTCACGTGACTTCAGGTCGACTGCTCTCCTTTTCGTCGCGGATGTCAGCTGTCAGTCTGTGACGTGACTCTGTCGTGACAGATTTATTGGATCTGTCCAAACTGACAGCCTTGTAGGCGGGAGACATGTGTGCAGCTTGGTATCATGTGTGTCAGTCTAGGACCAACTTTAAAGTATCAGTCTGGTTATCGTACCATCTGGGTCGGCAGATCCCTGTTGCTTGCGTAAAGGCGAAGCTGTGGTTTCGCTATTACATACGAACAAATACAGTCTATGCTTGCGGCTACTTTTAAGCGATTGCAGAGACATTTACCTGTTTCACCAACTTAAGGGACGTCGCAATTTTGACACGGTATGTCATAGACCGACGCTGAGCATTTTGTCGCTAGTAGCAGGTTGTTAAGCTTCATGCTTTACTGTCTGATTGATAATTCCGATTTATAGGCTATGTCAATCTCAAAAGACTCCAGGGCATCTGTGAGCACCTCCGAAACCTACTACAAATAAGGAATCGCGAACGAGAATTTCGGTTTTTCAGTACTTGAACACTCTGAGAGGGGTTTTCTGAGGCTTTTACGCGTGAAGAACTTCGAAAAAAAACATTGACTTCAAAGAGGACAGATGATTAGTAAATCTCCTCCTGTCTCGTGAAGTTGTACTTGATGAAAGAGGGTCTTGAAGCCACTGCGTTGGTGACCAACGAGTGATTGGCTTAGAACTGGTGGATGCGCCGTAAGACTTTTTTCGATTAAGTTACCAAGGTCAGGTAAATTACAGCACTGAATAGCCGCGGCTACTGCTACACAATGGTTGTGAAGAGTTGGACCAACAGGTAATTATCAGTGAACTCCAGGTGCGATCAGAATGAGTTCAGAAGCCTTTGAAACTTCAACTTACTCTAGTTAATAAATGGCGAAAAAACGCAAGAACATTGCTAATGACTCGCCAGCGGCCACTGGCAGAGCGAAACTGGACAGCAAGCTCCCAGCTCAATGGTTAGGACGTTAGATTTCCGATTAAAAGGTCGCGAGTTCGGACCTCGGGTGTTCTACCACGTGGGGTTGAGCATGACTGACTGATAACGGCTAATGAGTCAGAAATGATCATTCCAGTTGCTCTTGTCTCTGTCTAGACTGATATCCGCTGTAAGCTGGTAGTGCTTGATAATGCGCCTAAAGGCAGAGCCAGACGAGTGAGCTCCATTAGCGATTGTTGAACTTTCTTCAACAAGTTTAAAGGCCAGTTGATGAGCTAATCATGGCAGTAACAGACAATTTCCAGTGGTGCTGCAAATGGCGCCTCTCCCTTTCTTGGCACAAATGTTCCGTCTTGGTTGTTGGCGACGATCATCAGCCTGAAGTAAGCATGTACGTTCACGATCTACATGTGGCAGGAGTTATTAAGGATCTGGGCATATCCTATTCTTATTGTCTCAATCTGTCAGAGCACTTTGCCCTGATTGTCTCGAAAGCACGCCGAACAACCAGAGTTATTCTCCGAAATTGTAAGACCATCACGGTTTGAACTAGCCTTTATAATATGTACATGAGACCTAGTCTTGAATACTGCTCGCCCCTATTTTAGTCTTCTGCGCACTAGTGAACGGAAGAAAATAGAATCCATCCAGTTCTTTTTCACTAAATACTTTTTAACTTCATAAACACCGTAACTTATCCTACCAACAACGTTGTGAACTCAGTAACATCGATCCCTTGTGGCTTCGTAGAGTACAGCAGGGACTATTTTTACTGTTTACACTTTTAAACGACCATACCTTTAATCCCCTCAGTACCATAAGGCAGCTAGACCACTCTCGGCACGTTAGTAATCGAGATGTATTTTTATTCCTTCCTATGGCACGCACAGTTCGCTACCGTAATTTGTTCAGTAAGTTATAGCAATCTGGAATAAGCTGGCCAGACGTATTAAAACTCAGCAAAGGTATCCCTTGTTTAAGAGAGCTGTCACTAGTTTTCTACATTCAGGACAACTCTCACGAATTTTGGGTGCTGACTCGGTGGAATCTCTTTCATTCTGATGGCGATCGTGGACTTTGAAACCTGCCAGGCCTCATGCTGAGGATAAAAGCGCTGGGCTAATTCTTCAGCCGACAGCGAACTACTGTCCGCCGATAAACATTCCGTTAGTGCAAAATCTCGAAAGCAGTACACTCAAGGAAGACTGAGAACACTGTGTTCCTGCAGTTTTTTTCCTGCTAAACTGTCAACTCGATATATAACTGTACATCTCTTTCTTTAGTATCGTACCTTTCAAGTTTTTTTTCACTTGAAACAAACTCCCTATTTCGCCCACTACTGCGCAATCGCGAAACTAAAACAAAATCAATACTGACTGCAAAAGAGAGAGTTTGTTTTAGGTTTTTTCCTGTCTTTGAGGTTCTGGAAGGCGCCTAATAGGTGTTTTACCAATTAACACAATTTTAAAATTGCCCGTAAACCGGCAATAAATAAATAAAATAAAATCATCGCCCGATGAACAGGTTTCAGCAAATAATCCAAATTTACTTTTCGCGGTCCCTGAGCTTCCTTGGTCAGTACCAAATCGACAAAATTAAAGTAAAAACTACGTCAAATTGGAAGTAGGAACAAAACACTACCAGACTGCGTATAATCTCCAGAATCACAGTCGACTACTTCATTTGGAATCATTCACTTTCTTTATGGCAACGCAGTTAAGGATGGTTTCCCTATTTCTCTTCCTTTCATGCACACATTTCAATATGGCTACCTTAAAAAGCGAATTCGCATCGGGTGGTTTCTCATTGGTGATATCTAGCAGAATGCGTAAGTAACATTATTTTTGAGTAAAAAAAGCTTGCACTCGGTTTCTTTGTCCAAGGGTAATTGTGGTCAACTTTTACAGTTCGCAAATCCTGGAATCACAGAAATAGGGAGAACATAAATATCCTAGTTGGAATGGGGTGTGTGTAGGCTTTCAGGAGACTGTTGGTCTCTATGTCAACGTCCAAGTTCTTGTCTTAGCAATCGCAACTGTCTATTATCGAATACTTCCTGACAGTCCATGTGATCACGGAACAATTGAACGAGCAGTAGTCAAGCGCGTACACGACTTCGGCCTCTGACACTTACCCCGCGCTCAGTGTCACGTGATCACAGTTATCGAGCGGTCGGACAGTGCTTTTGTGGTGACTCACTCTACATAGGCAAGCATTTCCGAAGGCTCGCTGCTGCTAACGCGTACGTCCTTACTAAATGCGGCCTCTTTAACAGCCAATCACAGATCAGCAAAGGCTGGTCTCTCCCGCCGGCGAATAGGACGCATGCACTCCTGGTCGATGCAGCTTGTCCGGCCAATAACTGTCAGGGCAACCAGACAATGCCCTTTCTTGCTGCCATTGGCATGCCTGCTGCTAAACCCGCACTTGGACTGCAGCTGACTCTTCTGCTGGTCGACTTCTCCTCTACTAAGTAACCATGGCCTAAAGATCGCAGTTGCTGGGTTTAACTCATTCAACCCCCTGCGATATTGGTGACATTCCGACGTGAGATGAACACTCAACTTCTGATGTGGCCTGCCGTCCCTACTTAGTTGCTGACTTCCCGACTGTCCCAGCGTATTTGGTTATTTTTCCTGCGCATTTGGCGATTTACGGACGTGTCCCTATGTATTTGGTGATTGGCGTTCGCGACTTACTGCCGATAGCCCATTCAGCTGAGGCCATGGTTACTTCCCAATCCAACAGAGATGGCTCTTCCCGAGTACCAACACCTCCAGACCTTCTTATCAATAGGTGGTACTACTTCCACCACCAATGGTTTAACTCATGCTGATACGGCATACTGATTTGCTGTTGACGTTTTACCGGACCAGCGGCTTTATTCAGCCGCCACTGCATCCTGGCTCATTACAGCCACAGCCGCCCACGCTGTTCTGCAACTTCACCTGGGTACGTATGTCTCTCACATAACTTGACTATTCTTCCTCCACTTGGATTCTTTCAGTATCCTCGCTACGGTTTCAGGGGGGAGTACTGTGGTGACTCACTCCACATAGGCGAGCATGTTCGAAGGCCCACTCCTGCTAACGCGTACGTCCGCACTGAAGGCGGCCCCTGCAACAGCCAATAACAGATCCGCAAAGGCTGGTCTCTCCCGCCGGCTAATAGGACGCAGGCACTCCTAGGTCGATGCAGTTTGTCTGGCCAACAACCCTCAAGGCAACCAGACAATGCTGCTGCCACTTGCGTGCCTGCTGCTAAAAACGCACTGGGGGACCCGGTCGATCTGCTTGGTGGTCGGACTCTCCCAAGTCAATCTTCTCTCATTTGATTCTTCGTTCCTTTGTGTACACAGTAAACTCTTCCATCTGCTCCGGCCTTTATCTACCTCTCCTCAGCACTAAGTAACCATGGTCTGAAGATCGCAGTTGCTGGGTTTGACGCACTTAACCCCCCTGCGTTAGTGTCACGTGATCACAGTTCTCGAGCGGTTGGACACTGTAGCTGTGTATCTGACGTGGCCCACCATGTGCTCCGCGATTTCTCGGGTTTGAGTTAGATTATAATGAGGGCAGGCCTACGTTATATCTACTGCCCTCTCTCCCCAATTTCCGTCTGGACCAGAGGACGGAGGGGTAGCAGGTGGTTGGCACGGCCGGACCCGTACTTAAGTGCACAGTCACACTTGGCCTAATCCTCAAAATGGAAGTGCCATAAAGGCCGCATCACGAAAGGGCCATTATAGCCTGACTCTAAGTCGGCCAGTGAAACGCTCCACACAGCACACACTGGGCTGACCGTGAGTTCCGACTTATCCAATCAGTTGGCAACCCTCCAAGTCAGGGCTTTTAGTGCACCGGGATAGCTTCAAGCACGCTCGATGATTATTGTCCATTTTGAGAGGTAAGAAGCAGCAACCACAAGGAGGGTAATTATAGTGGGTATAGGCCAATCAACTGTCAGATACCATCAGATCAGAGCACAGTATTTGTTGGCCGGCAGCCACACCTCTGTCAGAGCGGAGGGCATGAACAACACCACCAAGACTTCGATCAGCGGATTGCTTGACAGTAACAAAGTGTTGTTGTAGTATTATGCATGATTAGAAAAGTATAGCAAACCCCGGCAGCTGAAGAGAGCATTCGGAGGATACGGTTAAACAGCAGCACGTCTCTTTTAAGCAAGGCTAGAAAAATAACCGACGAGCAGTACAGGAGGAGAGGGAGAACGCACCCATCTATAAATTGTCAGGTTAGGGCCTTAAACGACGGATATAAAAAGGAATTTACGAATTGTTGTGAAAGGGGTTAAAATATGAAGGAGGAAATAACGACTGAATGTCAGGGTAACACTGAGGTACCAGAGAGAGGAGACCTCATTGGACAGAATGGCTACGGATTTGGGACTGGGAGAGGGTCACGATTGGAAAATCACTGGGCTGATTTCTGATTATTCAGCCTGTGACCATTTGTCAACGACCATCCTGAGACGTGCCAAATGTTTCTTTTTACTCCTTCCCCCCCTGTCTTGTGAGGCCCCCTAAAAATAAACTCCCTTCACCCAAAGGTCTTACAGAATTCGTGATTATAGGTTGAATTCTGAATTAAGGAGTGTAAATGCTTGTTAAAATGGATGGAAGATGAACAATGGAAAATTGTTTAATTAAGTTAAATGTAATCAAATCGTCCCATTTAAACTCTTGTTGCTTAGGTTACTGAGGCCAAGCGACCAATAAGAAGAGTAGGAAATTCCTATTGGCGGAAATTCGACCTTGTGTTGGCGGAATTTATTTTAGGCGACCCCTTTAATATAGCCCTATCCACCCTTCCCCTATTACCTCAAAGCCTGAGGGCTTAAAAGAATACATGAGATTATCTTTGGGAAGCATTGGGCAAATTCTTTTTTCCGTCAACAGTCCACGCATTTATCGACTTACCTGTATCACCGAACCGATGCCTCAGCAGTCTACCTAGCACTGCAGTGAACCAGAAGAAAATATTGCCCAACTGTAATATTTTCTACGTGTGTTGAGAAGAAATGGCTACACACACAAATTCGTCAACTGGTGTATGCGTAAACAAGACGAGCGACAAAAATCGCGCCGGCTCCAAATTTGGCGAGCGATTTCGTACATCGAAAAATACCTCGGAGGCCGTCGGCCGTCTTCTCGCACCACCTAGAATCGCACAAAGAGCGAAGGCAGCCACAAGACGTCAGATAACGAGACCGAAGAATCCACTGCCACGGCAGGAAGCATCTGGTAGCTTTTTATCAGATCTGGTGCCGTTGCGGCCGAAGCAACTACATTGGAGGAACTTGACGACTTTCCCGGACGCGAATTGTCGAATACACCGCAGCAGTGCGAAGAAATGACACCAGTTCCCGAGATGCGGTTCATTCAACGAGACCTAACCACACATCTAAATTTGATGGGGCCGACATTTTCACGCAAGGTGACAGTCATGTGAGCTGCGAATTTCCTGGTTCATGGTTCACGGGCTTGTAGTGGACCTGTCTGGCCCTGTTAACTCTTGACGCCAGAGAGAAGGTCGCTCAGAGCTTAGGACCTCGCGTGCAAGCAGTTTTCCCGCGTGCCTCGAGGCATGCGCAATCGGACGGGTGACCGCACGCGTGACCTTTGCTCTAGCCGACTGGGACGCACCCAGCTCGAGTAGTCCAATCAGCGCTCTGGGACTGTGACCTCTTTTCGGTCATCACTGAAATCCTACGCTTACGGACACTTGTGAATCCGCTAGACGGCGGCTCACGCGCCCTCCCGGCCGAACACCGTGCTGGACACAGCGGCAGCTTCCTCCTAACCCTCGTACACAATATATTGTTCCTTCTACTCTCGCCTGTCCACCGTCTTCTCTCCAATCTCCTAAGGAACCAGGTCCTGAATGATTGTAGCTGTTAGGGTTAAACGTCTTAATCTTAATTCCTATAGGCTCCCAGTCTATAAACAAGTGCAATGACCTGCCCACCCCATATTCGGTGCTGAGGCTGAGTTTGGCCAAAGCAATTCGCCACTCGCGGAGCGCATAGGCGAACGCCAGCGCCAGGAAGCCAGATAGCCAAATCCAACACTGGCAATGAAAGTTCAGCAGATCACGACCCGCATGTCAGCCATCAAGCAGGCTAATATCCTCAATCGAGGGCAGCAGTTAATTGTCATAGGTATACAGCAGCAAAGCGGCTGTATCCTTTTAAATACTGCAATACTGTGTATTAATTACCCGTTTCTGCTATTGTCTCCCAGGCTGAATCCGCGACGAAATTCTGAAAAGTCAGGCGAATAAGGTTCAAATATAATTCTCGTCAGTCTACATAGCAGTCATCGGACATGAAAATTCTTCCTGATTCAATGAACAGGAGTACAACCCAAATTTACCTCTATTTAAAACACTCTTCTCACCGCGGAGAAGAAGCCGACTCGATCCGATACCAGGTATCGTCCCTCCTGATGGCTCTACTGTCCCAGCGATCGAGTCTTCTTCTTCTCAATTACTTCCTGGGACTCGCATGTTCGCTTGTATTGACTTCTCACCGCCAACCGGTAGCCTGTGTATTCCATTTCACTTAAGACCCTGTTAGAAACCGTACCTTCCCGAGGCCTGCTCGATGAACACTGTATTGTAGAAGGTAGCGCCCATAATAGGGGCCTGAATCATGCTCCAATTTGCATATTACTAACATTACTAGTTCGCGCCGTTACCATGGCAGCCCCGTGCTTTAGCATAGTAGGAGCGCTCTAGGCATCAGAAATAGTTCGCCAGACTGTCGCAAGATTGTCCCGGCGATGCCCAAAGTAGTATAAATGGTCCAATAATGATCAGGCTCACGCCATTTGACATGCGAAGTGAATACGGTTGATATGTAGTGGGTAGTTGCCTTCCGATGTCTGGCTTTCCTGTCACGGCCTCAATCTGTCTGGAGCTCAAGGTCGTTGCGGTCGCCAGACCTACTAGCGCGCGTGACGTGGACCACCCAACATGCCGTCCAACCAATCACAGGCAGAAGTAGTCGATTAACGCGCCCTCTCTGTCTACTGTCCTGACTGCTGCTAAAACCCCACTTGAGACTCGGACGATCTTCTTGGTGGTCGGGCTCTCAATATACTCTTCCTCCTACGCTGGCCTTTACGGACTTCTCCCCTATTGAGAAATCATAGTCTCTAGATCGTAGTTGCTGGATTTACCTCCCTTAACCCCCTGCGATAGATGCCTGCCGGCTCAAATCCTTCAAATCTGGGGTCAGTTGTGGTTGTCTGAAGACGACTAACACACCAGAAAAAGTCATTCCAGTCTCCCTGTCTTTGTTGGTAGCCACTTTTCAAAACATCCTACTGCGTATGAAAGACGAAAAACTTCCGTAGTGACTAGATCCACGCGAACGGTCACTTGTGAACGCTCCATGCGTTTGGGGATGCAAACTCCGCGAGAACGTGGCGACTTATGATACGCCCGCAGTCGTAGGCTGACCTCAATCTGTCTGATCATCCACTTTCAAGGCCAATTCTCACAGGGCCTAGCTAGGATGACTGCCGCCAGGCTCGCACACCAGTAGCCGCCCAACTAGGGAGCGGACTGCACTCGTCCCGTGTCTTCTCTTTTACTAAGGAACCTGGCCTGAAGTTCGCACTGGTTAGAGTTAACCTTATTCACCTTAACTCCTCGATGCTTCTGTCGCGTGGCATCTAGATTTTTCAAAGCTGTGAAAGGCCCTTCACTTTTTAGAATAGCTTACGTAGCCCCCCGGGTTTGAAATAAATACCCTGACCTGCTTCGGTTTCGTATTTCATAGCTCCGAGGAGAAAGCCTGTTTGCGTTAACTACTACAGTCATATAACAGCATGAACCAATTTGTTTTATCATGGTTTTAAAAAATCAAAATTCGTTTTATTAATCGAGAGTTGCTTGTTTTCAACTCTTTTTAAATATCGCTTTCAATTTCGTTGCTTTATATAGGCCTATAAGAATAAGGCTGGCGGGAATTTACTTATTTTGCATTCATTTTTGCACACTGGCTGTATGTCTAAGGTGAGACCCCCCAGAATCACCTCTACTGTTGCACACGCTCCTGGGATTAGTGATGGCTAATGGGGTTTACATAACCTACCGTTGTCTGGGTGGAAAGGCTGAGCTGGAGAGCGAAACAGTTGTGAAATATGCGACAAGGATATTAGGTCATCATCATCATCATCATCATCATCATCATCATCATCATCATCATCATCATCATCATCATCATCATCATCATCATC
>JAYGXS010000001.1:115431239-115441862 GCA_036362985.1 Ligula intestinalis | reverse complement strand
TCATCATCATCATCATCATCATCATCATCATCATCATCATCATCATCCTCATTGTAAAAAAATCAGAATGAAGACTACAGAAACGCCGCTGGCATCCTAATTTTGCTTCTGCACACTGTTTATTGATTATCGATCCCCTGAGCGAGCGGCATGGTAGCTTCGCTGGACCAATATGTAGGCTAGACCAGGATGCGGCAACCATTACTTGGGATGCCCTCCCGTAAAAAAATATCGCATATGGGGAGAAGGTGTGATAGCACGTGTATATTCAGGGTCACACCGCTCCAACCACCCCCAAATTTCTCGCGTCTGGACATAGGCAAAGCAGTAGCTTGCACGTTAATTTGTTTTCGGGGAAACCTACTTGCGATGCATTCACCACATTTCCTCCTCTCGCAGCGGTCCTGGGTGGCAAGGGAAAGCCCAGGTGACCGGGCAAGGAGGTATGGTCGATGCCGGATCAGGTTCTTTATTTCAGCTGAAGATTTAAACCGCAGCTGCAAACACGTTAGCCGGTTTGGCCTTGTCGGGTTCCTTGCCTCAAGCCCTTGCGCTGCCACCTTTCTCCGCTGCGAAGTTGTAGGCTAGCATGTGACTGTTCACCGCGTGGATCCTGCAGAGGCGCATAACGCACACACTTTCTTCTGAAGAACCCTCTGTTAGCCCCTTTCTTGCAGTACACTTATAGGAGCTAAGGCTACGACGGTTATGGCCTTAACACCTACAATCTTCCAGACCCTGGTTCCTTAGGAGATTGGAGAGAAGACGGTGGAAAGGCGAGAGTAGACGAAACTGCGTATTGTTTACAGAAAAGTTATGGGAAAGTTGCCAGTCCATCTGGCATGGCTGTACGGCCGGAGGGCGCATGAGCGTGCGGCCTCCACCCCGTCTCACGCAGAGCCGATTTCCAAGTGAGGGCTTTGAGTAGTCGGGCCAGAAAACAGAGAGAGAGAGATAGCTTTCATTGGCTAGGTCGGCCTGGAGATTTTGGGCAGAGAGGCAACTTGTGTCAGGCACGCGTGCAAGCTCCCCATTCGTCGCCTGGTTTTTGAGCGTAGATGCGGGGACCGTGATTGGCTGATCGAGACGTCAAAAACCGCGTCGGCGAGCGGTTGGGAAAGTGCACTTCGATGAGAGCTAGTCAGCCAGGCACGAGCCGTTACACACTGTCCAACCTAATCTGTCTTACTTGACTTCTGTGGCCGACAATCACTTTATCGAAAGCCCTAGCTGTTTTAAATTAAGCCTTTTGCCTTAGCATCTGCAGTAGGTCCTCGGTCAGTTCCTTTGAAAACAGTCTGTAGTGGTCGTGTCTATCCGATGCCCTCCAAACTCTTGGGACACAGATGGCGAAAGAAGTTTCGCCGCATGCCTCGAGGCATGCGCAAACGGACGGGCGACTGCCACTAATGCCAGACGAAACTGACGCGCGCCTCAACACACGCACCAAGTCTCCCCCACATGATGGCCTTAATCAACAGTGGTTTGACCTCAATCTGTCCAACCAGATTCCCGCTTTGCCAGACGGATCTCACTTAGTAGGTTGGCCTCAATCCGTGGGAAAAAGACAACAATGTGGTGTCTACCTTCAGGCATCATTCCAGACCCCACCCGACTAGGGAACGGTTGCACTAGTCCGCGAGTCAAAACTATTTACATCTATTCTCTTATCCTTCTGCAGAATACACTGTTCCTAACAATCTGATTTTCTCACCGTTTTTTCTCTCTTCACCCAAAGGAACCATGGGCCAGGAAGATCCTAGCTGTAAGGGTTAACCTTCTTAGACTTAACATTAGCGTGATAAGTTTGTGCAGTACTTGTTTTGGTATCCGGACGACGTCGAACCAGACAGCATGCAGAATTTGTTCGCTAGGGCTGCCTTTGCGAAGCGCTCTCTTTTTGCGGGTACGTTCGGCCACTTTCTTTGGATGCTGTCTTGACCAATCTCTGCGACTGCCTCTGCTGATGGGTTTGAGTGAAAATCCGAAACGCCGGGTCACATCTGAGTCTTCTGGTGTGGTGCATAATGCGGCTAAACAATTCGTCTTTGTGACCATTCGTCATAAGCTAGAATCACCTGCTCAATTGCCATAGCGTATTTCAGGCAAATTACCACTTAGTTTTAATTCGTAAAATGATGATCTTTTTCCGCGACTGTCAACGGGGTCATAACGTGCCTAAAATAGACAGAAGCGGTGACATGGAGAAGGCACGAACACCGAGACTAGTACCTTGTTAGATTGCGCTTGCGACCTTATTTTGGAGAGCATCATCATTTGCACACAGAACACATATGACAGTGGCATTTTCCCGATTACAGGACGGAAGTGGTCACTTCCGTTCCGCCACTGACCCGATTGATAACCAGTGAGGGTGTAACCTTACTAATGTGCGAGTTTATCCTGACTGTAAGAGTGTTTACATCGGAAAAACCTCACGCGACCTGGATACGTGTTCCGGCAAGTGCAAAATTCTAGCACACTGGGGGTGACGTTTTCTAACCTATCCGGGCTACAGAATGAAAACGGACGGGTACTGTCCTGCCTTGGAGCCATGGTATCCACAGGTGTCTGCATGGCGACTGGCCATCGATAATCGGACAGCCTTGCTCTCAGGGACGGGAGTACTGGAATGAGTCGTTGCAGCAGTTGTCTTTGGAGCGTTTCGCAGATCAGTCTTTCTCCACAAACACACATTTCTCTGCCAATAGTAGTGAATATTCGAGTCACAGGAAGCAGTTCAGAAGACGAAGATGCGATCACTGGAACAAAGTACCACGTTCATCTATTACAAAACACCTACTAGACAGTGTTCATTCGGTTGACACTAACACATCTTTCCGCGTTCTTGCTCCAGCACGAACAAACCGGACCTTACGTTACATGGAAGCATCCTACATACGACGGGAGAAACCTGACCTATGTAAGCAACTAGACCATATAGTCAATCTTCAACTGCCGTGGTAAATACATACCACACCTTTATTTTGTTAAATCCCCCCCCCAATTTCGTTTGGTCCCAAGTTTAACAGTTTACATAACTTTTGGCCATTTGTCACGTTGATACGACCTTGCTTCTATCGATTTTGTGTAAATTCAAATTGATGTGTTCTCTTAATATTTCGTTGTTCATGCACGGGGCGGAAGCAGCCAAAAAGCGCTCTCGAAATTTATTCGCGTGAATAA
Organism: Ligula intestinalis; assembly: GCA_036362985.1. Lineage (NCBI taxonomy): Eukaryota > Metazoa > Platyhelminthes > Cestoda > Diphyllobothriidea > Diphyllobothriidae > Ligula > Ligula intestinalis. The sequence goes on along the minus strand of JAYGXS010000001.1, from coordinate 115,438,676 downwards.
ATTCTGCTATTCTGTCTTGCTTCAAATTATTACCGGGGAAAAAATGCTTTAAAAGAGTTTAATTTGCCTGACGTTTCAGATTCCCACGGGAATCCTTAATCATATGTGATGATAACATAGGCATGGTCATGCGTAGATGAGGTGGATGCATGCACAGGCTGTACGGTATTTATAGTTTCTGGTGGTCATCTGCGTGCGTGGGATAATTGTTCACTTCTGTGGCCACCGCTTGGGTCTTAATTAATGCGGTACTGGCTTGACACTTCGCGTCCGACAAACTTATTGCCATGATCGCCATGTCAGCGTCAGATGCGGGCCTGATAATGGCCTGACAATTATGCTTGCTGTCGTCAGAGTTATTTTTGCGTCCAGCCCTTCCCACGTGACTGATTCTCTTGTTCAGGAAACTTCTCAGTTCACCGTATGGGAACGTCAAATCGTTGTGCTTGTTGATGGACTGGGGGCCTGAGAACCATGACTCGAGCAGCTCGCGGCTCATGCGGTTGTCCCCTCTTGCGAGAATTTCGGCCTCGTCAAACTTTAAAATATGGCCGGGTCCCGTCGAGTGAGCTGCAACCTGGGAGTTGGCGTCTTTCTTTCTCACCGCCGCTGCATGCTCGGCCATTCGCGTCCGGAGTAATCTTCCGGTTTCTCCGACATAGTTGCTTTGTCCACAACTGTACCAGATCCGGTAAACTCCAACTCCAAGTTGGGTGAGTAGGCGGCTGACTGCTTCCGATACATTGTTCACGTACGGAAGAGCCCGCCAAACTTTTGGGCCATGTGGAAGTGGCTTCTTCTCTAGTTTGCGTATGCATTGGTTGACAAAATTTCGCGGGTAACCATTGGCTTTCAGTACCTGCCGAAGGGGTTGTAATTTAAAAATTTTGTCTTCCACTTCGCTGCAATGTGTCTCAACGCGCCGATCAAGCATTCTTACGCAGCTGCGTTTGTAGCCAATTGGGTGGTTGCTGTTTTAGTTTAGGACTTGCATAGTGTTTGCTGCTTTCCTGAACACTTTAGTTTTTAGCGCACCACCGTCTTTGCGGCAAACGAGGACATCCAGAAAGGCCAGTTGGTTGTTCTGTTCTTCCTCCATCGTAAATTGAATGTCCAGAAAGACGGAATTTAGACGTTCCTTGAATGTCAACACCTGATCCTGCTCAGTGACGACGAAGGTGTGGTCCACATTACGAGCCCAGAATTTCGGTTTATGGTATTGGAAAACCCGCGACTCCAACCATTGCAGGACCGCCTCTGCTATGAGTCCGGAAATGGGCGAACCCATTGGCGTGCCCTTCCTCTGCTCGTAGATAGTTCCGTTGAAGGTGAAGAACATCTGGTGGCAGAACTTCAGAGGCTGGAAGATTTGAGCGTGCCCGAGGCCTCTTGACCGCTGATTCAGACACAACAGTCAGGTCGTCAACACAATTCTTGGAGAAACTTAAAGGGGTAAGCCTCCAGCCAAATAATATCATGGTTTCCTTTGATGTCACGTCCCTTTTTACTTCTATTCCACAGGATCTGGCTGTCGAGACTATCCAACTACTCCTACGAGAGAAGTACGATGAAACGGAGAATCGCCTCAGGCACGCTTAAATCCTCCAGCTCCTGAAGTTCTGCCTCAAGACGTACTTCACCTTCAACGGAACTATCTACGAGCAGGTGAAGGGCACGCCACTGGGTTCGCCTAACTCCCTCCTAGCTCGTGAGATCACAGACGAGGTCACTTTGCACATAGGACCTCGGCTTTTGGCTTTTGGCCGTCATCAGTTAGGAGTAGTCCGACTCTAATGTAGCAGCTGAAATTGCCGCAGCACTCGAGTTTCGCACTCGCGTCTCTCCGGTCAGGGGCAGACGGCCTAACCATTGAGCCATCGAGAAGTTTCTTTGCCCCCATCCACCAATGAGCTGCAACACACATTTTCGAATACATACGGCGGATATTTCGCCCAGTAAGCTTCGAAAAGTAACTGGTTGATTAATAAGACTATTTTTCACTTATTTTGAAGCTGAATTCACAAACTGATTTCACCTAAAATGGAAGCCTACTACCGGTAAAGTTCTTTCGAGCACTTGGCTAACGATGACGAACTTCTGGGTGTAATAGCACAGATGAACCCTCGGGAAAGACTCTGTGCTCGAGCCATCAGCAGAATGCATCGTTGGATCGATTTATTGGCAAACATATGCAACTGCTCAATCAGGTGTAAAAAAAACGCTCGTAGCACACACATTTGTGCGGTTTTAGTGATCCCCTAGGGTCCAAAACTGTCTCCAAAATTGAAGGAAAACCATTTAAACCGTTTTAATCGCTTCTCCCACCTCTTGAGAACAAGGTCTACTCTAAATAGTATAAGCTGGCACTTTCGCTGAGAATTTCCCCCTTACGGACTGATTTAATCTGGGAATGAAGCGTTGCATAAGACAAACGCTGTATCCTCTTGGTTTATTGGCTGGCGACATTGATTAGCCGCGCTTTGAACGCCAGCAAGCGCGGGAATATGAGAGCCTGTCACGCTCACTCTGCTTTCGTCCTGCCAGGGCTTACACCCATGCCTAGTCATCTACTCCGCGCGTTATCGGCCTTTCGCACGTCATCGACCTAATACGTGCGTACGTTCAAAGGTAATCGGTACTTCTGCCTCAGCTGATTGGCGGCAGCCGATTGATCACTCATCCCACAGCCAAAACTTGACACATCCTCACCTTTGCTCCTAAATGGGTGGCTATTGTACGCAGCGCTTGCAGTGGCCACTTTAAAGCTACTTGAGCAAAGTAAAGTTGTTCGAATTCATCCCGTCTTCCGAGACTTGTGCTTTGGGGGAACTTTCTGCTTGTCGACCCAACAACCACTTGCGACAGGCCCTCAGACTGCCTGAGAGATTAGTCAACATCTGTTGTGTTTAAATGGCGCAACCTATTGTGAAGTCAAAACAAAGTAGCCACAGCATACGCACATACCCCTTTAACATGCGAGTGATTTTTTCCTGGGTCTAGCCGCGGTGAACCGGTATATGCTGAAAGGAGGAGTCCCGAGATTGACATACGTCTCTACAGGCGGTCTTGGCATCGAGCCGTGCCGTGTCGTTACAATGGGAAGCATGCGCACTCGCGCGCCGGCTCCAACGGGCTTAATGAACTGAATCGCGCACAGGTTGCCAGCCCTCAAGGTCATGCACCCAGCCAATCAGAGAGCGGTCTTCAGCCCACACTCAGTCGGCTCCGATTTTGGCGCCCACGCGCTCATGTGGAGTGTCTGCGTGTGTGACCTCATGGCCACACATGTTCAGCGTAAGGTCACGAGCCACACAAAACGGCAGCGCAACTCGGGATCGTTGTCGGTCGTCGAAGCAACAACCCTTTGACGCTGAGAGTTCATTAATGCGATCAGCCGTGTGAGTAGACAAAGTAGGGCTACAGCCGGGGAGACAAATTTTCCGATATTGGTGAAGATGTCTAGGCAGTCATTCACAATTTTATCCTTACTTGCCATTTTCACTCCGAATTACCAGAATTTCAGACCAAAGAGAGAGACGCTTTATTTTGAAGTTATGATTCCAAATTTTTCAGCAAACACTCTTCCATTCAGCGCGAATAAGATGCGGCATCAAAACCACAAAACACAAGCAGTGCGTATTGGCCAAATCGGTGCTAGTTTCGTGCACTGATGACCACATTATCGTAATTTAAATAAACAACAATGGGCGTACTGGGCCAACCGATGTATACATAAGAAAATTTAAACGTTAAAAGAGGGAAAAAATGGCAGCTCAATTTCGAAAGGCCGCAACATAAAAAGTTAGTTTAGGTTTCCTCGAACAGATCGCGCTTTATAGTCGGGCCTTTAACAGGAAATAAATTCTTCATAATGTAGAAAACAGCAAGAGAAAGGAAAAAAAACTATCGAAACTAAGGTTTGCGCATACTAACCTTGAACACTCTGAGAGAGCCTCAGCAAATCGAGCAATGTTCAGCGCAAAGTCGTTGACATGCAGGACAGGCAATCCATTCGTCATGTGACTGTCTGTGTGGGAAGTGGCCTCTTAGTCACAAACTCTTATTGCCTTCAGGGTATATTGGTTCACGTCAGGCTACAATCCAACCTTCTGCCCACGTGGGTACGCGATTTCAGACTGATTTAAACATTGCATTACCAGCGCAACCACCTTGGCACTCACAAGCGGAGTACTGCCAACACGCTTTCCAGTCGAGCGAGAATCCAATATCCTGACACCGAAATTTACCAGCTTGAACTTACTTATCGGTTCAGACTGGTTTCTAGAAATGGTCACCCTAGAGAGTTTGTGCAGTAAAACGAAAGCCCGAAGAACTAGATTTTTCCGATCAGGCGCCCCAAACCAAAAATCTGCCAAACACATTCGTACGTTAAGAGTGTGTCCGAAGACGTTTAAAAACACCCGAGAAAGCACCAAATCTAAGTGACGCCCACGCCAACGACCATACTACGCAGCCAGTTTGTGTACTCTAAGATTAGGGTTGGTTACTTGGACGTAAAAAGGTTGTTTACAAGATTCTCTCTTGCAGTTTAAGTGCATTTAATTGTGGTCAAACAGAGAAAATCGGCTTCTGCCCACCTACACGAACACCAGTAAAGTGGCGAGACTACTTGTATCAAATGGTCATGCATACACTGGAAACTGGGTATAAATTGCACGGAACTAAACTTGCATATGTGGTTTCTGTCTATCTAATAAAAGTCGTAAAGTTTTGCAGTTCATTCTCTCCAATGGCTCATGCAGTTATTGAAGCAACAATATCATGTGCAGCAATATTAAAGAAAAATTGGCAGTGTGGCAGCCAATCCGAACGAGATGTCAGCCCACGGTGACAGCTATCTTCAGGAATGACTAAGCATTATCGACTTTTCCGGGCAGTTATTAAACTTTAACCGTTGTACACACTTGCTGAACGTGTGTCAACGACCTGGAGAAGTAGCATCTAAAATTTACGTTCGAAAGTTTACTATCATTCATTGACAGGGATGCAAATTTATTTCTAAAGTGACATTCCAATATTTCTTGCGACAAATTTCCTATATTGACGTGACCAAGGTACAAATAAATGGATGAGAGTCTAACAAATGTATATCACTTTCTTTACACATGAGGCAGGAGATATGGCGAAATTCACGGTGCATGGGAAGGAGAAACGTCTCAGCACATGCAAAATGTATAACCGACCTAGCGTGCCTGGATAGAATTGAGCAGAAAGAGGAGTCTGTTACTCACTGGAACAGCTTCTGTTTCGAATTGACGGGCCAGAGAGCTTTGCCGGCTCTCCATTGCCAATGCGGTTTGAATGTCTGCCTAAACTTGTCGGCTTTGAGCTGATTGAGTTATTTTATCCCGTTCACTGCCTCGGCCCTCGTATGAATATTTGCGTAATTTGAAGACCGATGCTATTGCACTTCGTCATCACGGTGGAGGGTGCTGGCAATCCTGCCTCCTCTTCCAGTGGGTTCATCGCGGGGCCGCCTTCATTCGCATTTATTTATTTCTGTTTGACCTGGTCCTGGTATTTATGCACTTAATAGTGCAAGGCTTTGTAGGCCACATGAAGGTCTAGATGCCTGATGACAGATTTTGTATCGAAATACCCTGTCTCAAGCGTTAGTCATTCCGCTTTTGTGGTGTCTCAGTCTAAGATAATCGCTCCTTCAATAATCGAAAGTACAATCAGCCTTGCCAACATGAGTTGCAAGCTGTGAACTTAGGTCTGGTCGTTTATCAAACAAAGCAAGCAACGAGTGAACAAATGATGGCGATGAGAACTCGCCGGCCAAGGCACAGTCCATCGACCCCCAGTGGCAATATGCTACCATGTGGCAGACGGCCTCCTACTGAAGCCTCCAGACTTGCATGCCAATTAGGTTGCAACGATGGGGGTAACCGATAAGTGGGACAAACAGAACAACAACTGCCGACCAGCCTAGAGGAGCACTAACTGGCGGCTCGGAGACCAGACCCAAACTCGCAGTTTGCAACTCATATTAGAGAGAACTGACCAAGAGAAGACTAGATACTGTGCGTTTATAGGCAATAACGATACACAAAGGCTTCAGCAGGGAGCGGATGAACGAACTCGCAAACAGAAAGCGACACGTGACACAGCACTACGTAAAAGACTACACAATCTGTCTAATGCAAAGAAACGACATAGTGTCACACAACCTGGTGTCAACGGAACTGACGAAGGAGCACAAAACTTCCGTATCAGTATAATTGAGGGATATGTAGGTGGTTGCCTTTGAATTTCCTATTTGTACATGTTTGTCGTGGTAGCAGAAAGATTGTATCCTTGTTTGTTGGCGAGGCCAATTGACATGAGCTCTTGAGATTTTTGACCTGAAAGAAACTGTCGCTTTCGGGAGAAGGGTCCCAAGAGGAGGGGAGGACATCGTAGATGTCATTGAGATCATAACCGAAGTGCAAAAGATGCGGCCTGATACTCTTGTGGTGATTGCAGAGTCCACCGACAAGGTTGAAAGACAGAAATATCCGTCCAGATCGTTCACAGTCCGCTGCGGGTCGAACCAAGCGAGAACGTTAAGAGGCCACGTGGACTATCGACGCCAGGTTCAACTAGTGCAATCGCTGACGTGGTCATCAGTGTTTGCAGATAGTCAAGTAGGGAAGACCGCAGAGATCTTCGCATGGGATTTATGGTGGGAGAGCGTAACCTATATCTGATGTTGTCTCTGAATATGAATTCGAGCTGGAATCCGAGAAGTCAGGCGAATTATGTTCTTGTCCCAGGGAGTGTGTCTGCCTCTTCTCACTATGTCACGTCCTTTTTAGCCTTTCTGCCTGTAAATGTATGTCCATGTCTTAACTGAAGTTTATCCTAAAAACCGCAGGCGCTCTAGTCAGATTCACGCCCTGACCTTACGTGAAAGTGCTGTCACAGTTTGTAACGTCACTTAGGGTTGTAGAAATCTACTCAACGTGAAGACAGCACTCGAACCCAAGATGCCAGTTCGCTGCTTGCACCATGGATAACTCACCTTTCGACGTGAGCTCAACCAATGATTGGCCGCAGACTGGTGATGCTCTGGTTTACGCACATACTTTGCTTCGGGGCCGAAAATACAGTAGTCACCGGTTATTAGGCCCACCTCGGGCCCAGACGAAATTGGGCTTAGTAAGCGGCTGGGCTCATTAATCGTGGGCTTAATAACCGGTGACTACGTATCGACGACCGACATTCAGATTGGTTGAGCAATGGCTGTCATTGCCTGCCAGGCCTCCTGTACACAGTAAAGATAGTTCCACAGATTCTGTCGCCCTGAGTTGAGCATCTTCTTCTTTTTGACCCTCGCACCTCAACGAGACAAGTAGGCTGCGTGTTGTTCTTGGCAATCTAGTTAGGCTCCTGTTCGACACTGCTCGTTTTTCGACAAGCATTTCGTCTTTT
>JAYGXS010000001.1:115370298-115430839 GCA_036362985.1 Ligula intestinalis | reverse complement strand
CTCATTCTTCTCTTGTTCCTGTTCTCCCTCTTCAACAGTTATACCGTCTGCATACTTCCCTTCTTAAAATCTTTATTCTGATCCTCCTCCTTCGTATACTCCTCATACTTTACGTCTGCGCTGTAACAAATTGATGATTTATGCAAATGGTCTGGCAAATGAATAACAGGAAACGGTCACTCGCCAATGTGATTTCCTATTGTTGTTGAGGTTGGACCTATCTTGTCGGACATTTTGTTAATGACGCACCTTCGGCAGGCAGTTCCACTTCACTGCAGGGCTGATCCGGACTTAGGCCTACGGAGACAAAACGGCGAGATTACACTGACCTAGTTTCGAGCTACATCAGCGAACGCTAGTTTTACTTGAACTAGTATATCCGACTGGCTCGGCTCGACTGTTGCCATGACAAGTGAAAGAAAACTGTTTTTTTTGCCTAGACTACGTCGCAGTGATTATCATTTTCTTTTCGCTCAAAAACTTGAATCAGAGAGTTTTCCACTGCGGCTAAAGGTACCTCTGAGATACTTGCAACACAACAGTTATATTAATTATCTCGGTACGAAAACCAATGTTTGCGTACATATTTAACCGATATTAATTGTCAGTGATCAAGATGTTCGAGAAAAGAGGTCAATTTCATTCCTAAATGAAGCAGAAAGTGTAACATGTGAGCATACTTACGTTTCGGAAAGAGATAATCTAATTTCAGCGAAGAGCTCTGACCCATGGAGCAGCTGTGTTTTCTTAGATGAACATTTTTCGGGGAGTAGATGCCCGATAAGCCGATCTGGACACTAATTTTGCACTTATTTAGAAGAGAAGTTGGACCGAGTTAAATAACTAATTTGACCCCGTTGTGAAGAACTCGGCGGCCTCGGTAAGGATACAAACCCACGCCAGCAAGAGGAGGCTTGAGTATTGCCCATGCTCTATGCCCCCCTCCCCCCCCTAAAGGGAGCCGTGAATTTGATCACATTGGGGTTAATTTACTCACCCAACTTACTGTATGGTATGGAATCCAGCAATTCTGATACAGCAAAGAGGACTGCCCAAGCAGGATCTCTTTAGAAATCAATCTAGAGTCCATTAGATAGTTAACAGACACATTAATTAATAATACATGAGCCCCAGATCTCTAGACAGAGACTTCCGGACGCCCATGAAACAGTGCAATGCGTCTGGTTTACCTTATTATTAATATTAATGAAGTTGCGGGCAGAATAAAGAACCTTCCTTATGCCAATACAAGCGAACATTCGTGTCCCAGGAAGCTATTGAGAAGAAAAAGACTCGATCGCTGGGATAATATGTTTAGTCGCGAATAAGCCTATTGTCCCAGCGATCGAGTCTTCTTCTTCTTCTCAATCTTCCTTATGCCAGGTTTGTATCCAAAGGAGAACTAAGTCCAAGTAGAGCAAAATTATCTACAAAAAGAAACATGATTGAAGTTGTACCCTCACCACAGAGGGGTGGAAACTTCACGTACTGCTTCGATGATTGCGCAGACTGTGAATGGCCTCACAATAAATGTCACCCAGCAGGAGGGTGAAGTTGTCCGCCTAAGCGCAGACTCTCACCAGCCGCTTCTGCCAGTCCCTGCAGGAGATGACTTACTGGCCCAGACAGTGAACTGGCGCATGGGATTGGGAAGAAAGGGTTAGGTGGCCCCTGAGGAAGTGAAGTGATCCGACTCTGCGTGTAACGTCCAACCTGTTGCCTTTCGCGACTGCTTGCGTGTGCACAGCAGTGTCTGCAGACCCCAGTCTGGTCTGGCTAATAATCTTCCTGAGGCTAACTCACACACGAACTCGCCGCAGGACTCCCACGCTCTCACACCTCGGACGCCGGCTGCCAACTTTCTTCAACCTAGTCCCCACTAGTTCTGTACAAAATAAACTATTCCTCTCACCAAGCATCCCAATTCTTCTCTTCCCAAACGGAATCGGGCCTGTAAGTCATAACGGCTAGGGTCCCCCTACTGATTTACGCCACTGCGATACGGCCACCCCGTAGTGTACACGGTTGTAGTGGTCTCTGTCGTCCGACGCTCTCCGTGGCTTTGTCCGGCATCATTGTTCAAAGCCAGCCGCCTCAAGGTCATCCAATACCTCAGTCAGCGCTTGCGGACACGCTGACCTGCAGAGACTTGACCTAATTCCATTCGGACACACACACACGTGCGTCTAAGTTCTTGCGGCTGTTCACGCACCACTTGAACATGTCCCTTTTTCCCCACTCTCGGACGCCAGGCGTCACTTAAGACCACGCCACCCCAGCGGAATGACATGTGCTCTGACGTCAAAACACTCTCCATCTATTCTTCGGTCCATTGTGTACACAATAAATATTCCTTCTATTCTGGCCTCCATTGACTTCTCTCCTCTACTAACTAACTGTGGTCTGAAGGTCGCAATTGCTAGGGTTTAACTTGCTTAACCCCCTGCGATACGGTGACGGCCATCGTTTGCCATGTTCGAAGTGCCGTCGGTCAGTCCAAGAGACTATTGTTAACGCTCCGGACGTAATATTTCCTCAGCAATGCTGCAAGGTATTCCCTTATTATTTTGGATAGATGTTGACTCGTACGACCTGCTCCACAGGAGTCTATAAAGGACGTTAGGAAGTAAGTTACTTGTTCTAGCCAGAACATAAGGCTCATAGAATGTTGGAAAGTGCCCTCGCGGGAGGACTACGCGAACCCCAACAAGCTGGTGCTAAAAAGTGGCCAAGCCAACCGGTCTTTTGCACACAGAAGGACTAAATGTAGGCCCGGTATGTGCCTTGTCCAAAAGTCAATTAATGCACTGGGTAAATGCAACTGTCTCTGCATTCCCCCGCCCGGCAGTACACTTTCCAGCTGAGAGTTAAGAAGTTGATTCCGATGACATCCACTATGCTTGGGCGCGGAGAAAGACCGTAGATTGCGCATGACGTAGTTTATGGTATCAGTAGTCTTGCGCCAAATTCGCCGCAGTTTCTCCTCCTCATCAACCTTGGCCCGGTGCCAAGAGAGAGAGGGAGAGAGAGAGAGAGAAGGAGAGTTAAGAAGACTGGAGTTGGGATCAGGCGCGGAAAGTGACCTGAACCTGCGCTAGGGTTTGCCATTCCCCCGGTCCCTCATGTAGGGTGCTTTGCCAATAACGCCTATCATGCTCTGAGCTGTCACTATCCACTGTTGGTCCATCGTTATAGGGGCAATCGTTCTGTAGCATTTAAGTTTTAGTTGTACTTGGATAACTAAAATCAGCAGACCGAACTCTAGGTTATAGGTAAGTGGCAGAAGTCAGCAGAGTGAGAGCGTTATTGTGCATAGAACCATATGTTGCTGTCCCAAGCAGCAGTAGAGGGCATGTAGCGGTCTAAGTCGTGGTTGTACTCGGATCACTACAATCATCAGGCCGAATCCCAGGTTGGAAGTTAAAAGGCAAGAGTCACCAGCATGAGGGGTTTACAGAACTCCCAGTTGTAGTCTCAGGTGGCAGGCAGGCAAGTAGCCCTTGTTGGACCCGGAACCCCTCCGGGTGGGCCTCAATCCCGGCGGCGGCGGTGAGGAGGAGGAGTCAGAGCAGCATAGTCAGGAGGGGCTGCTCTGTCATAAAAAACAGATTGAGAGGAGAAGAGATGGATCCACCATAGAGAGGTCTGGTGTAGCAGACCTTGGCCGCCCTGAGGGCGGGGGGGGGGAACGCGGTCGAAGACGCGTCTGCTGTGGTTCCCGTCTCAGGTGGGAGTGGCCACTGGCGAAGCCAGGAATTGTCCTGACTGCGTCCAGGCAGGCCTGCGAGAGTTGACTGTCTGTTGTGTAGGGTGATGACAGTTGATTTTACATGACTGTGAAGCGAGTTTAATTGGTTCGCTATTGGTGTGTTTGAATTTGCTGAAAAGGGGTCTCGAGTATTGAGGCCCTTGCTGCATCGATTGAAGGGGCCCTTACGTAGGCGTGCCGATATTGACGCGTGTGTGTGCGCACTTGTGTCTGGTAAAGCTGAGCTCAACTGTGGGGGCCACCGTGCTCCGACAGAACGCCTGTTAATCGGTAGGATTGTCTTGGTCTTCAGGAGGCCGAAGGATAGAGGGTGGGAACGCAGCTGTCATCGGTTAGCCAGAAGCAGCTGCGAGGACAAGCCTTGGGAGATGGGGGTGCCAGTGAAAGGAATTACTTAAACTGTTAACTGTGACGATGCATGACTTAGAGGTAGCAGGCCTTGGAGAACTCAAAGTGGACAGACATTGTGGCCGTCCGCCACAGTTCTCGCCTGCGACAGTTCGACCATCGCATCCACCGTGCGCTCCTAGTGTTGCTGCGATTTTAATGGCCTAGTTCCTTGGGGGGGGGGAATACGAAGGGAGACGCCAGGTGGAAGAAGTAAATAGGTGGAAGGACATTGACTGTCGGACGAGTGAGCGTCCACTCGTAAAAGGGCTGATTCCGAAGTGTCTGGGCGTGGCAGTCAGCGCAGCTAGATCCTGTGTGAGCCAATTACAGGGAGGTGGTTGACCAGACCGTGTTGGAGGAGACAGGCGTTGATGTGGCTGTCTTGTTAACCACCTTAAATGTTGAGCGTCGGCACAGCTTGCGGCACCTGTGATTGGTTGTCCCAGTGGCGGATCCAGACCTCATCCGTGGCGCTAGAAGGTGAATGCACACAAAAGCATGATGCTGCAAAACGGTGGCTTTTGCGGGAATTAATGGTAGTAGACTTGCGCTGCATCTACAACACTCTCGCCTTCTTCCCTCTCCCGCCCCTACCCAATCTGAAGACAGGGTCAAGAAGACTGGCGGTTGGATCGAACACAAGTGAATGGCGCAGTATGAATCTGCATTTACGCGTGATACCACGTCTCCTTTCTGCGGGACATTCTGTATGAGATGGCTACCCGGATAATGACTGCCATGCCCTGAGATATTTCCCATGTTCGTTCAGTACATCTACTAAATGACCGGTTTAGGGAAAATACGAGGAATGACAGAAATTTAATGGCAGTCACTGCACTTTACTCTACCTTGCATCTGTCAAGGCAACACAGGAACACATAGGAAGTTGTGATCTGCCATCTTCTACAAGTCTCAGTGGTCAGGAGGCTGTAAGTCTGAGCTCTATTTCTGACTCTACAGTGCACCACACTGTTATTCAGCCAACATGTGGGTAACCTCAGTCTGCGCAAACGCCTGCCTCGTGTGGCTGGTAGCAAGTGCGCATGCGTCAGTCCCTGCCTTACCCAGTCCGGTCTAGCCAATTACTTTCAAGGCTGACTCACACGAAGACCATGCGGTGTCCAGGCAGTGTTTGTGTCCAGAGCAATATAATTACCAGGCCAAATCTCGGGTTGCAAATAGAATTGAATATGCAAGTTCCAGAAAAAACTTCAGAAGAAGAATAAGAGGCAGAAGAAGAAGCAATCACTGGAACAAGAAGTTTATAGTCCTGACGTTTCGGATTCCCGAGGGAATCCTTAACCAAAGGTAATAGTAGAACAGTCTGAGATATGTGCAGATAAGGGTGATACATGCACAGATTGCACGGTATTTATAGTTCACAGCGGTCACCCGCATGCGTACTATAATTGCCAGTCCATCAACAAGCGCAACGATTTGGCGTTCCCATATGGTGTACTGAGAAATTTCCCGAGCAAGAGAATCAGTCACGTGGGAAGGACTGAGTGCAACAACAACTCTGACGACAGCGGGCATAATTGTCGCGCAATTATCAAACCTGCATCCAACGCGGACAAGAACGCAGCGGCCATTAATGACCCATCACCGCACCAATTAAGACCTCAAGCGGTGGCTAAAGGAACTAACAATTATAGTACGCATGCGGATGACCGCTGTGAACTATAAATACCGTGCAATCTGTGCATGTATCACCCCTTAGCTGCGCATGTCTCAGACTCTTCTACTAGTACCTATCATTAAGGATTCTCGACGGAATCCAAAACGTCAGGACAATAAACTTCTTTGTCCAGTGATCGCTTCTTCTTCTTGCTGGAAAAGGCAGAAGTCAACAGAGTGAGCACTTTATTGTGCACATAAGCCTAAGTTGCTGCCTCATACAAAAGTGACCACCGGCAAAGCCTGCAAGTGTGTGTGTGTGTGAGAGAGAGGGGGTAGCTGCTTTTCATGATTGCGAAACAGGTGCAAGTGGTGTACGGTTTGAGTGTTGCATTGGCCAAGGGGGTATCGGGTATAGAAGTCCATGCTGCCTTGGCCGAGGGGTGGCATGTTCAAGCAGCCCTGCGACAATCGTGTTGGTAAAGTGTCTACATGTCAGCGAGCTGGAAACATCTGCCTGAGAAGCTGCATGACGTTCAGACATCGAGCATCAATCAAAGAAGTCGGAGAGCATTGTGGGCTGTCCAACACAACCGCTCTGTAGACGCTGTGACGACGGTCACGCTCACACAATTCGGACACCGGACACCTCGCGGGTGGTGGTGCAGTCGTCCGAATGCCAGCTTCCTCCTACCTATTCTACAATACTTCTGTAAAAAATACACGATTTCTTCTACTTGGCGTCTCAATTTTTCTCTCCCCCTCGAAACCGGGGCTGTGGGTCGCAGAGGCAAGGGCTTACCTATTACGTTGACCGTTTAATTTAGGACCCAAAAAGCTTATTTAAATAACCCAAAGTATTTGCGGGATAAGTTAAATGGCCCAATAGTACCTAATTGGATAAAATAATCGAATATATTTCAACTCAATATAAATATTATATAGAAGTCATATAGCCGATGACTATGATTTAGAAGCTAACTCTATATCAGCTTTATACCATCGCTATATAGAGTTGATATAGAGTCGACGACTGTGCCATTTTAATTTCTGCGCGCAATGATTTGATCATTTGTTTTGTTAAAAAATGATTCCTATTCTTTTCTATTTTTACAGGCTCTTCTTTTTGAATTATTTTTTCCTTCTCTTGATATGCACCACCTACTTAACCCTTAATATCACCTTTCCAGTGTTACAGAACGATTGGGTTTTCGCGCGCTGTTTGTGACCCCAAATTTAACTGCTACCTTAAGCCACTGCGAAAGGCGGGTTATCTGAGCATTGTATTTTAACTAAAGCCGGCTCTTATTGAACAATGCACTCCCCCCACACACAAACTGCTCTGGCGAAAACTCTAACTAACTTGTAATGAATGCCCTCCATCTGGTGCGGTTGTTTACAAACCGCTCACCTGATCCTCTGGAAATATATTGAAACAGAACAAAATAAGCCGAAGTCTGTCTGTCTGGTGTTAGATGGCGCCAGACCTAAAAATAATCATGAAATCCCCCAATATCATCTCTGCATTAAAAGATGTTTTGGTAGATCTGTATAATTTGCCTGACCAAATTGCGGAAAACTGGCAACAATAGGTATCGCCGTAAAAACAAAAAGTCCCAGAACCCTGTAATACGGTACCACTTTTCATAAAAAATTTTTAGCATTTGTTATTTTATTAATTTAGTCTACTATTTATAATTTCAAGTTATTTTTTAATCATCGTGCGTTTTTTCTTTGCTATACATTAGTTTTTTGGCTTGTATCTTTTTAACGTTTGTGTTTCTTACATTTCTTATACTTTATCTCCTGTAAGGCCTTACCTGTATACCCACCAATGCCACCGGTTTCCTATAACGGAAATATTGGGTTTCGTTTTCCAGGGTGGTCCCTATGGTAGAATGGTACCGGAAACTTGACGACCTCGGTGGGCAGGTTTGAATTCACGGCAGCAAGTGCAAGGCTCGTGAATAGTAGACTTACGAAAAGATGTGTAAAAATAAAAATCATGCTCAGTCACGCAGCCATTTTTTAATGCCCATTACTAGACGACGCCAAAATTCGAAAGTATAGGGAATGACGTTCATGACCTTTTCTTACACTGGTTCACCGTAGTCTTTACCTTTAGGCTACAACCTTGAATTCTGATTGTAAGTCAGTGCATCTTGACAGTGGCAGGAGAATTATGAGCTAGTCTGCACTCAGTTTAAGTTTATTGGGCCCTTGAAGCGGTCAATCTTCCTACGAGACAAATTTATAGACTGCTACTCATCGCCGGTTCACAGAATCGGGTCAAAGTCCACGGCCCACAGACATCGGTCTTAGACCTCTGGATTTTGTGTGGCTTATGGACAGGTACCTACATCGGAGAGACCGGTGAGACAGAGAGCAGTAACCTAGTGAAGAGGCTGAACTACCAACCAATGAGGAGCGCAGGGCATCCGCAGGAAAAGCAGTCGGAGACTAGACAGTAGGTTTAGAACTGCACGGGACACCCATGTATCCCCGAGGACAATGAAAACACCGCTCCCCTCGCCAGCTCCCTGAGCGTTGTGAGAATAATGCGAAAACAAGCGTACATGCGAATTGGAAAGAAGTACATGTGATCGCTGAGGCACGAATTTTAGCCGCTTGACGTTTCGAAATCCACCGTGGATCTTTTGTAAGAGACAATACCAGAAAAGGGTAATTGATGCAGAGGAAGTTTCAGTATTTATAGGGTACAGTCATTATGCTACTGCACACTTATAACACTTTCCAACTCACCTATCGAGGATAATTGCCCGGTTGTGTGCTTATCGCTTGATGGCCGGCTAACCTACGGATCCAGATAGGATCTGGTGCAGTTGCGGACGAAGCAACTAATTTTGAGAAACTGGAAGACTTCTCAAGACACGAATTGCCGAACATGCAGCAGCAGTGTTGAGAAATGTTGCAAATTCTTAGGTTGTGGCTCATTCAAATTTTGCGCGGCTGACATTCCGGGAGAGGTGGGGATCGTGTGAGCCGTGAGTTGCTCGATCATGGTTCGCGGGCCTCCAGTCAGTAAGCAGGTGCGAAGACCTGCCCAGTCCATATTCGGTGCTGTGAGTCAGTTTGGCCAAAGCAAGTCGCCACTTGGGGAGTGCAGGGGCCAACAAGTCAAATAATAGCAACATAAGGGAGCCAAATGGCCGAGCAATCATCAAGTCGAATTCTACCACGTGTGATTAAAGTTCAGCAGGTCAACATTCGCACGCCGGGCATCAATCAATTAGCGCACAATCGGGCAATTATCCTCGATAGGGTAGTCGTCAATTGGAAACTGTAGGTAGTAGCATAGTGACTGTATCCTATAAATGCTGTAATTATCTGTGAATTATTCACCTGTTTCTTCTATCGGTGCTGACGATGGATCCGCGACGAATTTTGAAACGTCAAGTGGATAACATTCCTGTCCCAGCGATCAAATGAACTCCCCAATTAATGCCAAAATCAATAATAATTTCAGAAACAGTAAGAAATAAACGCAAAAATTCTCGACTTGGCTTGGCATCCAAGGCATGGTAAAGCAAGAATGCAAATTCTACGTTTTCCCTACTCCTACGATCGTTAACCTTTACCCAAACACAGAATCATGTAGAAGTTAAGTTCTCGTCCCAATTACAAGGCATCATGCTTCTGATTCCGCTTCAAGCCTGATATAAGAGTCGAATGCGTAGATCGAGTGGACGGGAGGGACTATCGGATTTCGGCCACAGTTTTAATGGTTAAGACTGTTTGCGCTTTGTAAGGTGGAGCATAGAGGGTCGTTATCCATAGAGAACCAATGCGACATTTCCTCCGTTGGGTCGCAGATATCTTTTTTCATCTATCTATCTATCTATCCTCAGACGCTTTTTCCGGCATCATCCAAGCGTCACAACCTCCACCAGTGCCCATTGCAACGTGTGCGTGAAAGGAAACGCCCAGGCCTTGAACCCTTTTTTTCTTTTTCATCTGATAACGCTCTTTGGTTACAAAATTCGACAGTCGCAATTGTGATGATGCTGACTTTAGATTGACACAGTTCGGGCAAAAACTTTCTAGCATTTCCTGAGATTTCAGCACAGTCTGGCGATGGTTGAATGTGAGCTGATTGCCAGTCCGTGCAAGCGTCGATACAGTCGGTTTCGACTGTAGATTCGGTCCCAAGTGATTCACTGTAGGCGAAAATCGGTCCATTGCTCGCTTCTTCATCATCTTTCTGATCACAACTCATTCTGCACGCTCTCCGGATAGCTTCCACGATGAAGGCTGCCTTACTAATTCGTAATTTTGAAACTAACTTTTTCGTGCGTCCCTCTGCTAAATTGCACAAGAAAATCTACGCCTTCAACTGAAGTTCGGAACGAGAAGGCTGCCAAAAGCCTATCCGGAAAGGCCAGTGCCGTTATCGCTGACCTTGGGGCACCAATGAAAGCCAGACTACGGATGGATGCTCACTTCTGCAGCTTTAATAACAGCATTACTGCATGCGCCAACTAAGTTTTAAGTTGACCCAATTGTGAAAAAAACTCGAGGCGTTTTGCGGGATTTGAACCCGCGTATCAGAGAAGGCCTTTACCGGAAGCCAACGCTTTAACCGCCAAGCTACAAACGCCCCGCCTCGCGCCATGAATTTGATCACACTTGGGTAAAGGCCTTCTCTGATATGGGGGTTCAAATCCCGCCGAACGCCTGGAGTTTTTTCAAAATTGGGTCAACTCAAATAAAGTAAATCTGCCAAACCTCCTAACAACTAATTTTATTTGCCTTAATGAGGAAGAAACATTTGCAGGATCCGCTGACCACGGCTCACCCTCTGGTTGATATCAAATCAAATATTTATGTTTAATGAAAGCGTTTTTGCGTGACTGGGGGTGCTTGAGAGCACTACGAGCCAGACGTCACAGCGCCTGATACAATTAGTCTTTAGCACTCCTGCACTTTACTCGGAGGTTTTCGATAAAGGCAGGTTGACAAAAAGCGCCCATCAAGGGGTCGGTGCGACTTTGTCGCTCATCTCGTTTGCGCATGCACCAATTGACGAAGTTGCATTGGTAACCGGTAAGTCGGCAACCGAGATGAACGACCCAATGGTACCGCCCCCAAACTTTGGCGAGCAATTCCGTACCCCAAAACACTTCTCGGAGGCCGTCAGTCACCTTCTCGCAGCACATGGCTTTGAAGTCACACTCAGACCGGAGACAACGATTAGGCACCAAGTAATCAGGCCAAACAATCCACTGCCACGGCACGAAATACCTGGAGTTGTATATCAGATCTGATGCTTTCCGGGCAAAGCAACTACGTTGGCGAAACTGGAGGAGGCTAGTGCTCAAGTCGCGAGGCATTGGAAGAGACCCTGCCACACACACTCAAATTTGACGCAGCCGATAGGCTCGCGAGAGTTGACAATAGTGTGAATCGTGAGCGGCTTGAATCACGGTTTACGAGCTTCCAATCTATCAGCAAGTGCAATGAACTGCCCAATCCAGATTCGGCGTGGCGACTCAGTTTGACCAAAACAATTCGCAACTTGGAGAGCGTACAAACGAACGCGTTATCTAACACCAGTGCCAGGGTGCCAAATAGCCGAGCACTCATCACGTCCGAGTGCAGCGGGTCGCGACCCTTATGTCGAAAATCAACCAATAAACTCAAAAGCGGGCAATTATCCTCAATAGAGGGAGGGGGCGTTAATTTTCAAGGGCATAGCTACCGTATCCTATAGATAATGCAATTGCCTGCGTATGAACAACCCGTTTCTGCTATGGTTTCTGATGATAGATTCGCGACGAAATCCGAAACGTCAGGTGAATAAAGATCTTGTCCCGGTTATTGCATTTTCTTCTTTTAGCATCCAGACTCTTTCGCCCACAAGCAATCTAATGAACATCACAATACAAAGTCCTTAGCCGGAAGTGATTGCTGCTTGTGTAGCCTTTGCAGGATATGAAGTAATCCGGCCGGATCATAGATGATAGGCATATCCCAACGGTTATAAACCAGTAAATAAGATAAGGGGTGGAATGTGATAGTAACAGACGTGCCCCAGAAGCATGCGAGGAAAGCATGACTTAGAATACGAGGTCACTACACACTCGTGCCCGAAAGCCTAGGTCTGTCTCATGAGACGACTGGCCAATGGTTCACCTCACCTTACCGAGTCGTCTCCCATTTTAATCTGGTAAGGCATGAAATCAGACAGTCAAGGACAGATTACTTATTTACTGGGTTGTGGTTAGTACAGCTGCTACGTGCGCTAGACTTGAGTTGGCGAACAGCGGAATCGGGGTCTAAACGCAATTCCGTAAAATGACTCATTAAGTCACCGTCAGTGTGATATAGGCGGCACTGGTAGCTGATTGGTTGAAGTGGGTTCTATGAGTGCGATATTTTCACCTACTATTTTCGTCTAGGATGACTAACTTTTATACCAGTCCAAAGATCCCATCATCTTAGCTAGTGCGTATACAAGAGATGCAACTCTCAAAATAGGTTTGGCCGCAATATTTCATAGTCCGCCCTCTTACATGAATTGGGGTAGAAACAAATTTTGCTGGAATAAGTCAACTCACGCAGGTATAAGTTCATGAATGTTAGCAGAATATCATCTACTTGAAAGCAATTGAAGACTTAATTTCAGTATGCTAACACAGTCTAGCTACTACGACTCGAAAACTATATAAGCGATTGCGTTGCCATTTAATTAAACGTAAGGCAATTTAAGCAAACATGCGAATCCCATGAAGTAATTTAGAAGTAGAAGACAACTCGATCGCTGGGACACTATGTTTATTTGCCTTACGTTTCGATATCCGTCGCGGATTCATCTTCAGAGACATACTCACATAACAGTAGCAGAAACAGTTTGTGGGTGCCCAGGGTTCCGATAAATATCCTGGGTGTGTTCTGATTCGTCGCGTCAGCCATGACCGTCTGGCCTTGTGGTGTTGGCATAAGATGATGTGCTGGCCCGTCTGTTCCACCTCAGATGTTTCTTGCCATGGCAGGGGGTCTTTCGGTTTCATGATCTGACGCCTTATGGTTCCTTCCGGACTGTGTGCGTCTCTAACTCGAAGTGATGCGAGAAGGCGGCCGACGCCCTGCCACGGCAAGAAACATCTGGGGTCGTCTACAGGATCTGGTGCAGTTGCGGTCAAAGCAACTATGTCGGAGTAACTAGCAGACTTCTCAGGACGCGAATTGCCGAACACGCGGCAGCAGTGCGGCGAAATGATGCCAATTCTCAGGTTGCGGCTCATTCGAGGAGACCCAGCCACACGTTCAAATTTGATGAGGCCAAAATTCTCGCAAGAGGTGACAATCGGGTGAGCCGAGAACTACTTGAGTCATGGTTCACGGGCCCCCAATCCATCAACAAATGCAACGATTTGCCCAGTCCACATTCAGCGCTGAGACTAAATTTGGCCAAAGCCAATCGCCATTCGTAGAACAGACGGGCCAGCACATCATCTTATGCCAACACCACAGGGCCAGACGGTCATGGCTGACGCGACGAATCAGAACACACCCAGGATATTTATCGATTTCTTCTGTACGTTTAAATTTTACGACGGAACCCTGTACACACACGACCTGTTTCCGCTACTGTTCTGAGAGTATGTCTCTGATGATGAATCCAAGACGGATTTCGAAACGTCAGGCAAATAAACATAGTGTTCCAGCGATCAAGTTGTCCTCTTCTTCTGCTCAATAAGGCAATTCATTCGCCCGTAAATTACTCAAAACAAGGCCTCTCCATATGAATAACATCGAGAACAAGCAGAAATGATCGCTGGGGCAAGAACTTGGTTTGCCTGATATTTCGGACTGCAGCGTGAACCCATCTTCAGAGACAGCATCAGATAGAGGCAGTTCGTACACAGAGCGTTGCAGTATTAATGAGACAGTCACTGTGCTACTGCATAATTATGACACACCCAGCTTGAACACCCTAAGGATAGAGTTGGCTACCTCGGTAAGAAAGAAGTCATCTACAAAATCCCATGCCAAATTTGTGACATGGTATATTGTGGCCAAACAGGATAATCCATCTCCACACACATCCACGAGCACAAATTGGCGGCGTAGAGACGTGACCGTTTGTCCCAAGTGGCTATGCATTGCCTTGAACCTGTTTAAGCGACCATACAATTCATCCCTCCCTCCCCCCCAACGGTTGTCAGATTGGACCCCCATCTCCATCTACACTCACACACACAGGATGGCAGGAGCGAGTCGGACCACCCAATAAGGTAATGGGAGTCGAAAAATGCTTTTACTCTTGAAAGAGATATATATATTTCCTTGTTAATAGCAGATTACAAACCACTAAAGGTAATGCAGAGCTCCGCAACCCCACTTCTCATCGCGGATGAGGTAGAGTGTGCGTGTTTAAGCGCAAAACATATACACCACTGGCGATATTTATAGGCAGATTTATGCATGTATATATAGCTATGTACAGTAGACTAAAGCGGACGGGAGGAGTAGGGGTGGGGACGGAGAGGAAACCGGAAAACCAGAAAGCCTCGGCTTCTTTCAGGGCAGCAAAAAGCGAGAGGTAATTTGTAGAAAAAATAAAGCTTGTCCTTTTCGGGGGAGAGAATGAGGTAAGGAAATAAAGTGCAACGTCGTTGCTGTTGTTCACAGTGTAAACAAACATGTCTCTCTACGAGAAAGCTCACTGTATATGTATATACATGCATGTAAAGCTGCTCTTAAAAGGCGAGTGGTGGGGGCTGGGGGGAGGAGTAGGAGGATGAGGTGGGCGAGTGAAGCAAAGGGAAGCCAGGGTGGCGGGTCGATGGCAAAGACTTGACTAACCAAACAAATGTGTGTACATCAGAAGAAGCACAATGTGCAGGCCCAGAGTCGGAGCCTCGAAGAAAGGGCCGCAAAATTCTGATAATTATCCTTCTGGGTTCGCTGTATAATATCGTCATGAGTAGTAGCAGCAGCATCAGGTAGTCACTCACTCTGTTCCCCCGAGACAAAAAGAAACTGTACATGCGCAGGTAATCCCTGTGTGCCTGCTAAGGTGCGTGTAAGGCAATTTTGGTGGGCTCAGTCAAAAGCCTTGTCCCATCGCTCTCCGTTAGGACCCAGGAGACCGAAAGGGATGGGGGGCTCCAAATGAAAGACGCAGTCAATTTTTTGCAGAACAACACACAGCCATGATTTTATGGAGCTGCAATACCAGTGTGCCTGTAAAAAGAGCGGGACAAGCACACATAAACACACACACTCTCACACTCTCTTTCCATCTTTGAAAGACATTGTTGGCGCCATACTGAAAAGGAGGTCTGTGAAGAGAGTAATAAGTCTACGTGGAAGGAATGGGGGTGAATTAGACAAACGTAAGCCGAGAGACCGACATCCGTAGTAAATATCACCTGTGCGGTCTTTGGATGGAAGAACGATGAGAGGTGGGAATGGATCTGTTTTTAGAATCTCCCCCGTCGCCATCAAGCCATTTGGCGTAGAATGAGGGCGTTTGTGACTTGTTAGTAGTGGGGGCCTTCGGGGGCAGGCCGGGGAGAAGGGTACGACGGCCGCCCGCTTGCGAAGCCGGCGGAGGATCAACCTTCGGCGCAGACGGAATGTACTGGCGGTCGGCAGGGGCCACACTGGTTACCCGGTAGGCCGCAGTCACACTCGCCTCATTGGACGACAGGTAGGGTCGCGTGGGACTGTAAGTAAGTCGACTATCGTCGCCCAGCGACGTCTGACCCTCTAGCGCAGCAGAGGTTTTCTCTGCAACAGCCTCGTGATTGGAGCCCGGTGGATCTCCTTGTAACGTCCTGTGGTAACGCTGCGCTGACGGCGGCAAAGGAAGAGGTGCCAAGTCACGGTCAGTCTTTGACCCCGGATGATTGCGAGAAAGTGATTTTTCCCTGTGCTTCCGGCTACCAACAGCATTGTTGCCAGCGACAGCAGAAGCATACTTGTCCTCCGATTTCCTGGGGGACGATAGCATCCGGTCGTCCTTGGATAAGGGGCGAGAGTCTCGGACCCGACTTCTGCTTCGCGACCGATGGCCCTGGTGTGAGGCCTTGAAAGTCCCGTTTTCAGAACCCATCCGTCCCCCAGTCAGCGAACGCTGTGGCGAATTGTCAGACATGCGGTCAATTGACGCCCGTTCATGAAGAGCCTGTGAACGCTGTCTTTGCTCCGTCTCCACACTCGATACGGAGGCCTCTCGATCCTTCTTGGACCGTTTGATGCGCCGCGGCTCTTGATAGTCCAACGACGTCTCCAGAGGGTCACGCGCACTAGCATAATCGGTCTCCTCAGAAGCCTCCTCACTAACCCGCATTTTCTTCAGGCTTTTTGATTTTCGGGGCACAGTAGCCGCCGTCACTTCTGCGGAAGGAACGCCCGACTTGAGAGGAACAACCGCGGCTGGAGGACTGCGTATTGGAGAGGAGGAGACCACCGACTCAGCCGAGGGCTGTGAGGACGAAAAGGAGGGCGACTTGAAGCGCTTGTGTTTCCTGACAGACTCCTGTACGGGGAAGATGACTGTCGGTGGAAGGTCTGCTGTATGAGAGACGGCAGGCCGCGGAGAGTGCGGCTTCTTGGATTTTCTGCGTTTGTGATGCCGGGAGGAGGGCGGAGGTGGTGGTGGCGACTGCGCCAACGGCTCTGATTGGTCAGAAGAGGGAGCCGCACGTTTGCGTTTAGCGGCAGGTAGCGGTGGCGACGTCGGCATCGCCGCAGCGGACTCCGCAAGGGCCTCCGGACAGTACGAGAGGCGAGCGACAATGTCCCTGCTCTGACGCAGTACTCCGTCGATGTAGGCCAGCAGGGAGGTGATGTCAGCAGAGGGGGCCACAAACACTGGCGGGTCGGTGGGGGCATTTGGTGGCGAGCTGACGGCGGCAGCGGGCGAGGCACTGCCGCCAGTGGCAACGCTGAAAATAGAGTACTGATCCGTCACCAGGTAGGTCTCGGATTCCGCCCGACTTAGCACTGACTCGTGCGCGAGAGTTGCGACTCGGTAAAACTTTAGCAGGCGTCGAACAGTCGATACCGGCAACCTACACAGATAAGTTCCTAGAAAAGAGAATAGAAATGGAGGAGGATAAAAGGAGGCAGTAAAACAGCTGCGAGGTCAGTCATGCAATACAATGAAACTACCTAGCCATAGTTTAGTTTAAAATGTTTCGACTGATCGAGGTCAATGAACCAAACTATCATGAGTGCCGTTGGCTGGAGCCATCGATTTAAGCTGGTCCACGGGAACAGACCACAAAGGGGCGGAAAGTCAAGAACTGACGGCAACAGTAGCTTATGCAGGCACACTCATTAATCTCTACCCTCTGCATGTTTTCCTACGAAAACAGTGTTTATAGGGTTTTATGGGTGGTGATTTAGGACACGCAGTGGAATATACTTTAATAAATGCTAAATGCAGTTTTATTCTACTGTACTTAGAAAAGTTGTTTATTTATGTCTGTAGATTTTCCTAATCTGCATTATCGTTTAAATTATTGCAAAAAACCCACTATCAAATTGCAGGTTTCTGGAATTTCCCGAAAAATTGAAATTGTGATTAGGAGGTCGTCTACTTTAACTTACCTGAGTTCCACCTTACCGTTCTGGATTTAGATACGTATAGTCCGCGGCACGAAGCGCCGCGCACACCTTCAATTAACATGCGGAACAACTTACTCCCAGCGGCCAAGGGAAGCAAATTCGGCTGCATTTTTTCACTTTACACTTGCTTCAAAAAATTTCCTTCTCTGTCTATCCTATTTCCCCACCCCTCAAAACTCTAACCACCGTTTTTGCCGGACAAAATGCTGGTACCAGGGGGTATATGAGTGGGCCTACATAAGCTACTTTTGCCGAAATGACATAAATCATCCCCAAATTAAACAATCCAGGGAGGGGGAGGGGGAGGGGGGGCTTGGTTGATGAAATGTCAGACTACGGAAGCCTGATGGTTAAAGGGATTCTACCCGCACAGTTTAGCAGGCCGCACTAACAATCTACCCAAAGAAGTTTACTAAGCTGGGGTTGGAAATGGAGTTCGGAATAACCACCGCTGATCGGCAGCCTGCAAGTATGGCAAGCATACCTCTTAAACAAGTTTGGCCGATCACCAAGACAGCAGCAAGACCGCATTTGTAAGTGTACAAGAGACACTGATTGTATAAGCGCTACTCACCCGAACTATCGTGATAAAGGGTATTGCCATCTGTTGCGGCATGAAGAGGTGAGCTTGCAGGACTGTCAGCCAGGAAGTCGTCATCCAGACTCAGGCTTTGGAGGAGCTCGTCCGCCTCAATCTAGAAACGAATGACAAACCAAGACACATATTAGGATATTTAAAGATCTCATGTAGTCATATCTAGAGTTGACCTGACACAGTTTGTATGTCGCAATCAACGATGCCCACCCACCGCGCGGACACGCAAGTCCGGCAATTTGCGCGTAAATTAGTAGATAGTGAGACGACAGACACTACTCGGAGAACTCCGCCGTTACCCTACACTGCACTTCATTGCGTCATTCCTCACAATCCAAATGCGTTCTGAATACAACAAAAACCGCCAACAGTCGTGGTTGTCAACGAACAAGACAACTTGGTCTTCTCAGATTTAAATAGGTCCTTTTTATATGGCTCTCTCTCTCTCTGATCACTACGATAGGTTCCAAGTACGCCCATTGCTTACGCAAAAACCTGGTCCAGTGTTGGAGACCAGATCGTGTGTGCGTGGCGCGCGGAGAAGGGCTGCTTAGCCTTTACATGTAGTTGTACTCGTTACGGCTGTGATCATGCCTGATCCAACTGGACCCAATGATGTCACCAACGGTACCTCTCCATGCGTGGTGATTGGCGGCAGCGGATCTGGGAAGCTCCAACCAGTCCCTTCTCCAGCGACGGAGGCCGAAGATAGAAGGTGCAAGAACTGCTTCCATGTCTTGACGGACGGTGTCTAGCCAGGTCTTCAGTTGCCCTCCTCTTCGACGTTTCCAGGTGGGCTGTGGTGTCGGGTCGAGGGCAGCATAGCCAAACTCGTGGGGCAGACGACGGAGAACGTGTCCAAACCATCTCAGTTGCCTTTCTTGAATGGCCTGAGATATCCTCGTGATACGATCGCAACGGGTGCGAACTGTCTCATTTGAGATGACGTCACTATACTTAACTCGTACGATCTTCCCCAGGCACCGGTGGTCAGAGATCTCCAGTCTTTGCTCATCTTCAGCGCGCAGAGCCTAGCATTCACATCTATAGAGGAGGACTGACCGGATGGTATACACGAATCTTCGTGGCGATGGAGATGTCACGTCGAATTCATAAGCGCTTTCGAAGGATTGAAAAAACCCAGCGAGCAGCATCGATACGGGAGACAATGTCATCCTTGCTCTGCCCACTCGGTAGCGACCTCTTCAAGTTGATGGCCATTAATCCTCAGGGGTGCCTTTTCCTGGTCAGAGATGCAGCTCGAGAACAACTTTGTCTCTCCGAAATTTATGGACATGCCAACTGACATAGCGATCTCATTTAACCGCGACACTACTGACTGTAGACCCCACGCCCCACCCCCTCCGGTGTTCTTGACACCGGGAAGAAGCGGTTCAGGGAGGAAAGAGAGTGCAATAGATATTGCACAAATTTACTATGCTTGCCCGGCAAAATTGTCGTTCGCAACGGTTTGACTGACAGCAGTGTGTGGCAGACTTGCACAGCCTCTGCCAAACGCTCTTCTCCGCCACTCAACTAAGGATACAAGCCTGGATGCCATGGGGAAGCGAGGGGGGGGGGGAGGTGTGAGTCTTTACTGGACAAAACAGCGGCGCCAGGAAAGGAGGAACTTGCATGCAAACCGATTGTGCAGAATTCGAATCGGCGTGTATAATGAGACAAGAATGTTCGTGCTCAGCTACCGAAGGAGTAGCAAGATGATAAAAACCATACTCTTCATTATGACAATTCAACCACCCCAAGCATCTATATCCACTGACAACACGGCGTTGGCGCAGCGCCAATGACTTGCGCGTGTCTAGCATGGACCGCACATTCTGTCTCTAATCCCTCGCTCGCTAGGCTGCAATGGCCAAACAGTGTCAAGAAGACCGGAGTTTGACTCGGACACAAGTATCAAGAAAGCCCGAAAACCCGTCTACGCGTGCCACGCATGAGCTGGTATTCGTTACATGGATACGGCGCTCTGATCTCAGGCTAGTGAAAGGGCTGCTGCATGGCCCACCAGCGAAGGGGCCTAACCACCTGAACGCCTTTTCGTCGCCAAATAGATCATCCCTTTTAAAGCCTGATACACATCAGTCTAGCGGCCCAACAAACAGGAATAGGGTGAGAAAATGTTTAATACCAAGTCCAAATCCACTTAACACTGACTATGAGTCACAAAATAGTCTGCAGTTTGTGGCAACATTGTGTGTACCACATATGGCGCACGTTGCAGTCAAAGTGTTAATCGTGCCACTCATAGACTCCTTCTGTTCCGAAAGCCCTAAATCGACCACTTTTGTCTTGGGAATCCCCCGGGGTCTGCTTGCTGACTGTTTGCGTGCAATTCGGAGTCCTCCGATGGGACAGACAATGAAAGAAGGGCTTCAGGGCAAGTTACCTGTTCGACAAATAGCTAACCAGCATATAAATGTAAAGGGCTGACGAGAATTTATCGAAAAAAAGCGTATGCTCGCCATTTTATCTTCCGAGATTTTCAACGGGAATCGAAAACAAATTTAGAATGAGTAATCTTTGACAGTGCGTCAGATGCGTAGAATCGCAAACAGCATGACAGAGCAGTGAATGAAACCTACGGGAAGCCAGCTTTTGTCAATCAGCCCACCTTGTGAACTACCAGAGACTAACCATCCAGGTACGCTGACTGGGCCGGCTGCTGAAACGAACAATTTCACGTCGAACGTAAACCTTCTTTTTGCGTCCCCACGTACCCTTATCTGCAAATGTCCCTCAGGTTCAGAGAATACTAAACTGCCGGCCAATAAACTTCCTGATCCTGTAGTAACATCTTCTGATCTGATGCCTCCAACTCGCCTACACACGCTTCTATCTTCAATACTGTCAACATCCACTTAGACTGCTACGGCAATGCGCACTAGTAGTTTTCTGGTAAACAACCACATCATACGACCTGATATCACTTTCGCGCTGAGTGGTACTGGTCACAGTGTCGACGTTTTCAACTAGTATCGCCTAAAGTCGCAAGCGAGAACTGCGATTTTCATCCGACAATTTGGCGAGTGTAGGCTCCACGAATTCTGTAAACCCAGACCGACTGCTCGTTAGCAGAGTGTGCTCGACGCGCAGGTTTGATGACGACTAGTGTCGACAGTAAAGCCTAAAGACGCCCCCCCTCCCAAACGCCAGAGCTTACTCTAAACAAGCTCGCGCACGACTACAGTAAAAGTTCAAAGTCAGCTCCACGGCACGGCACGGCGCGGCGCACTTAACGATCAAAAGGGCTGAGTTGCAGGCTAAAATGGCTAAGATGTATAGGTTAGTTGCTTTATACCTTGCACGCCACACTGCGGAGGGTTTGCGCTGTAACCAGGTGTCCATATTGTCTCCGTTCAAGTATGACGATTTGATAGAGACACTGATGCAACTCATGGCACTGAGGCTTCCCGACCGTGTCATTAGCGTAAGAATTAACCAGTCGACATTCACTTCATTAGAAAAGGAGAGGGTTCTCTTTCTCCCCTTCAGTGGTTGTTGAATTCACTGCTGAATCACAAACGGGATCAACTTCGTTACTTTTAAGACAAACCGCGAATAGCGAGGCTCGTAAGGTTTGATGTTTCTGCGACTGCTACTTTTTGCCAACAGACGGATTAAACTAGGAGTAGAGTCACGCCCCCTGGCATGATCTTGAGCGAAAATATGGAAATCAAAATACCAGACATGCTCCAGAGATAAAACGGACGCCATTGTGAGGACCATTAATAAGAGCACGTAGAAAAAATTTAAGTGGAGTGCTTAAAAGAAGCAGACAAGGATAACCCGTGTTCCACAAACACCCACGAGGTCCTGCGACAACAACAAAAAACCACCCACAGAGAGTGGGGCGTTGCCTTTTAAATCAACAGCATAGATGTTAAGGGCGTCAACGACACGATTGCACGATTGAAGCTATGCGTAATCTAGCGAAAACAGACCAGCCTACCCGCCCTCACCCTACTCCTCAACGCTCCTCTAAGCACCTACAGCAGCTCGGCAGGATTCACCATGGACACGATTATAGTTTCTTTCAAACAACCTGAGGGGTGGAGAGATCAGTGCCAAGAGGGGGCCGTACAACAGAGGGAAGAGCCGCAAATTTCGCCTTTTCGAGGTGTGGTATGGCCCTAGGAGGCTGGGGAGCAAATATCGCCAGTTTGGCTGCAAAATTCAAAAGAGATCGAGGTGGCGGCGATGGCTAGGACGTGAAAGGATTACGGAAGACGCCCTAGCGTCAACATGGGGCGGGCGCACCGAGAGAAGGAAATGGAAATGGTACGAGTCCTTAGATTACGCATTAGACTATCTTCAATGGTTTTCGACGTCTGGTCATCATCACCACCACCACCACCACCAATGGTCGCCAGAGTTCAGGAGTTTGGTGTCGACTACAGAGTGAGAGCGCCAATTGACGTAACCATTCGAAGACCCTATGCAACAGTCCGGTATCTGAAGGAGATCCGGAAGTCGTGGTTCTAAAACCACTGACCTTGCAATTGATCCTGTAAAAACAACAACAACCACCACCACCACCACTGCCAGGAGTGCCTCAGTACTGTCATTCACCCTGAAAATCCATATCTGTAACGGTGCGTGTTAATACGTACAAATGGGTCAAATTGGGCAAAACCGAGGCCCTAGCCACATCACGACGCAAACACCTTTGCTGGAACAACGCCTGACTGACGCATGCGGTACAAGAGGGGAGCTCTCGGTAAACTATTAGATGTCTAACGAAGAAGCAGAAACGGTTGACTGGGCATGACGAGACACGTGTCGGCACGCGGGCGGGCGCACGAGTGTGCGACGTAGGTTCTGTAGGTTCTTAGGAGGGTGTTGGCCCAGGCTTCAGGCAGGGCTGCTCTCACCCTTCTGAGATCCAATCGTCTGTATGCACATGCAATGCCAGTCTTCAGCCAACCACGGTCCCTGTGGCCTGGAAGGCGCTGGCACTTTCTATCACTTCTGATTCCCTGTTGGTGACTGCGCTCGCGCTCCCACTGGGTTTCAGACCCCACTGCGGGTGCCCGAAAAGCTAGGCGGTCACTATGCGGTGGGGGAGAGAGTGAGGTTGACCTCGGCGCGTTTCTTCCCTCACTATAATAAATCTGAATGCGTCTGAATCTATCACGGTGCGCTAAAAGCCGTGGCTTGGAGGGTCTGCCAACTGACGGGAAAACTCGGACCCCCTACGTAGCTGCTCCTTCTGTACGCGTGTGTCTGTGTGTGCGTACGGGAGGAGAGGGAGGACTGAGAGTCAGGCTGCAATGGCTCCCTCTTAATGTGGCCTTTATGGCGCTCCCGCGCTGTCGGGAGAATACCTAGCGAGATGGCTGTGTTAAGTGTGCGCGTGCTGAGTGTTTATCGCGCCAGCCATCTACACCCTCCCTCATCACCGGTCTCATTGACTTTGTCTTTACACCGGAAACGGAGGTGGGAGTGGCGAGCGAGTGGGTAGATTCTGCGCGAGTCTGCCTAAACTCCTGTTTTCCCTCGCGCCAGTTCTCTGCGTTGGTCCTGCTTGCTGTCGCTTACGTATTGCTTGCCCAGCTCGCCTTTGTGTGTAAGAACGGGCAATATCCACTTCTCATTTAACGTGAGTGATGTAGGCTGTATAGGGCGAGCAGTATTTTACTAGCTAAACGTAGAAAGTATGAATTCGTCGGGGAGAAAAGCAAAGCCGCAATTGCACAATCTGCCTTAAACCGAAAGTGCAGGCGCTGGCGGCGACACGTGATCCTCCTGTTGTCTATCGATGTGTGTCATTGCCGCAAGTCGTCACCCCAGCATCGATCGCGTTTGTTGTTGTTGTTGTTCTGGTTCAGTGCTTTCCTCCGCATTGGATGTCGAGAATCAACGACGACGAAGACGACCCACATTTTCGCCGTCATTTGCCTTCCTCTCTCTTGGCACAGCTGGCGAATGCGAGCGACAGAACAGTACCGATGAGGTTATCAAGCACAACTGGCTCAAACACCGGAATTGCTGCAGTGGCAAAGGGGTCCCCAACGGTTCGACCGTCGATTCTGACGAGGTCCACCATTTGTTCTATAGTGTGGTGGTGGTACGCAGACAGGAATTTACGTGTGGATTTGTCTGAAGAAATGGTTGCGCACTCCTTCTGTATGCGTCCGTGCGAGGTGTCGAGAAGACCGCAGGCGGGTTCGGGCGTACGCGGCTGGAGCTGCCACGCCTGACTCAGATCTCACGGAGCGGGAGTGCCATAAAGGCGATGGGTGGCTGATGCGTGAGCCTACACCTACGCGTGCCGCCGACACGCCCCCCCCCCGCCTTTTCGAAACTTGTTGTGAGAACGCAGCCCGAAAAGGCCCGTCATGTGGACCTCGTGTCGATACAGCGCATCTACCACGCGGCCCGCTAACAGCGTCACCGCGCACCCTGCGAGGGAGGTCGCAAGCAAAGTGAGCCGATATACAAAGGTCCTCAAGGCTCCCGCGGGCACATCCTGGGGCTGCTCGAAAGAGACGCTGACAACCACATTCAAAGCGCTGGCCAAGCCGCATCTAACCTATGCGGCATCAGTCTGCTCCCCCACAATCAGCTCATCCAGCCTCCAGTCAGCACAGAAAGGTGCCCTCCGCACGATCACGGGCTGCTATAAATGTCGCCCATCGATCACCTTCATGCGGAGGCTTTTGTCCTGCCGGTCACACCGCACAACAAACTCCTGGGCCAGCAGTTCTGGTGGACCTGTTTACAACCTGGCAATCCAAACCACTACCGCTACAACGCTTCTGAGCCTAGCCGTAACGTTCGGTCGTCTATCCGATCTCTCTACAAGGCAGTTGTCGCCACGTCTCTCTCGGATCTACCCATTGATGGCTCCGCCATCAAGACAGACTACCAGCGCCTTCACCAGAGAGCTGTTGTGGACGCTAAATACAGCTACCGCCCCGGTCCTCCTGGGTGGCTATCCGCCTCCGATTGCGGCCTCGGAACGACATCTCCCAAGGATGACTCGCTGTACCCTGGCGCAGCTACGCAGTGGCTACAGCATGCTCTTTTGCCTGTACCTACACCGGCTCGACTCATCCGTACCCGACAGCTGTCCCGACTGCGGCGTCTCGCCGCATGACTGCCGTTATTTCTTCGCCTGCAGTTCTCGGCCAGGCACCCAACTCACCCCCGAGGACATTTGGCTCAAGCCGGCTGAGGTCGCGGCTTTTCCCCGTCTTCCAACTGCACCTAGTTTGGACTCCGGCGGGGATCCCTGCTCCAACAAGGGCTACCAACCAACCAAACTGGCCAAGTCAGCACAGAACACCACCCTCCGCTCAATCACGGGTGTTTAAAAGATGTCGCCTATCGATCATCTCCAAGCAGAGGCCTCTGTCCTGTCGGGGTCCGCCCCCACAACGCACTCTTAGGGCAGTAGTTTTTGTGGAACTATTCGCAACCCGGTCACCCAAATCATCACCACTACTACGTCCCCAAACCTAGCCACGGTGTTCGACCGTCCCTCAAAGCTCTCCACAAGGAAGCTGTGGTAACAGCTTTCCCGGATCTACCCATTGATGGTTCTGCCATCATGACAGGCCGCCAGTGTTCTCACAAGAGAGCTGTTTTGGACGCAAAAATCAGCTACTACCCTCCGGTCCCATTGTGTGACTATCCACCTCCGATTGCCGCCACGGAACGAAAACTCCCGAGAGTCACTCGCTGTACTTTGGCATAGCTACGCAGTGGTTACCCCACGCTCCTTCACCAGTATCAGCATCGACTCGACCCGTCCACACCAGATAGCTGTCCCGACAGCGGCATTTCTCCGCCTGCAGCTCCCGGCCAGGCACCCAACTCACCCCCGAGGACCTTTGGCTCAAGCCGGCTGAGGTCGCGGCTTTTCCCCGTCTTCCAACTGCACCCAGTTTAGACTCCGGCGGAGACCCTGATCTAACAAGGGCCACTAACCAACCAACCAACCTCGGCCATAGATCAGAGGCCTGAACAACAGCATAATACCTCCTTCACCCCCATATTCTGCTTTTGTTTCGTTTCTTAGTGTTAACTGAACCAGCTACGAGACACATGTTTTCAATACAAGGCCGACAGGCTGCATAAACGGGTCACAGTAGTCTAGATAATGCAATTTCAGCCCAATTTCCCTACTACGAAATGAGTAGCAAAGTTAAACAAGAAGTTTGAAATGCGGAAAGGATAGAGGAACTGTGTTATTTAGAATAAACGGGTGCGGACTGTTACTCCGTGCGCCCTATAAATTGCACGGATTGCAAAACATCCTCCAGCGAGGGCTATCTGCGAATTACGTACGCATACGATGGGGTTGATAACTGTCTCCAGACATACAGTGTCGGGGCGTTTTATAAATAAAATAGAATTGCGCGACATCTACGGCTGTCCTTTGTTATGCCTAAGCTCCCCACGTCCCGACGGCAAGACCAAACCAAGACGAAGGTGCAGCAGATTACAGAGATAATTGCTACATCCACGGATACAGGAAACGCTCATGCATCGGACCATGTCCTGCAACGGGCAACCCTTCGCTTGCGCTTGAGAGCTATTCACAGACCCTCTCGACCACAGCGGATCGATGTCGCAAAGCTGAAGTTCTCTGCTGGCGACGCCTTCCACTTAGCACTCCAGAACCGTTTCGACGGCCTGTACCCTGACACCTGAGCGTACCCAGAGCCCGCGTGGCAGTCCCTGAAGGCCGCGATATCAGAGCTGGCATACACCCATCTGGGCAAAACCCGGCGGCGACATCGCGACTGGATCACTAGACCCACGCTTGAGTTAGCTGACGAGACCGGCCGAGCCAGACTCACTGGCTCCTCCACTTACAGAGAGCTTCGGCGCCAAACGACAAGGGCCATCCGAGCTGATAGGAACGCCTACTGGAGCGACTTTTCCACGGAAACGGAGCGAACAGCTACCAGTGATACCCACAAGCTCTACAGACTCTTAAAGAAGGCCAGTAGAGGTTCGGGGAACACCGCCCAGACTTTACTGGATCGCAACGGTGCTGTCATCACTAAGATCGATGACCGGTTAGAGAGATGGCGCGAGCATTTCTGTGACCACCTTAACCATGATCCACCTGTGATGTCAGACATGTCGCCCAAAGCGGATGATCCTCACCATCTGTACGTTACGGCTCCTGCAATAGTTGGTGCCATCTCCGCTGCAGTGGCCTCGCCACGGCTGCCGATTGGTCGCCCGCCTTCGCGTGTCCCAGCTGTCCCGTAACCCCACCGATCTCCATGCCTCCAGCCCGTCCGGTCCTGAACCCAAATCCTCTGGTCTCCGACCTTGCCTCACCACCTGGTCTTAAAATCTTACAATTCAACGCCAACGGCCTCCTTGGGAAGCTTGACCAGCTCCTGGCCTTCATGCGTGTGGTGTTTATACTAATCTGACACTCGTTCACCCCCTTTTCGCTCATTCTTGTTGATTAACATTCACCCCTGCCCCCCTACGAACGCTTGATGTTTGCCTATATAATCCTTACCACTCTTTATTCCTTTTTAGTTCGTGTACGACAATTATAAGATGAGTAAAGCCCAATTCTAGGGTACTCGACTTCTCATTCTTCTCGACTATTCGGCTATTGTGTACTAAATAACGCGACTATCTCCCAATCACGACAATTTACTCATCTTATAATTCAGAATGGACCGACTCCTCAAACCAGAACGATTTGATGTGGATCCGAATGCTCCGGACGCTTGCAAACAATGGAATCACTGGTTCTGCACATTCGAGAACTTTATGACA
Organism: Ligula intestinalis; assembly: GCA_036362985.1. Classification (NCBI taxonomy): domain Eukaryota; kingdom Metazoa; phylum Platyhelminthes; class Cestoda; order Diphyllobothriidea; family Diphyllobothriidae; genus Ligula; species Ligula intestinalis. The sequence goes on along the minus strand of JAYGXS010000001.1, from coordinate 115,403,087 downwards.
ACTATCGAAAGCTTAAAGCCAAACAAATTGAGTGTCCTGACCAACTACGTATCTCCGACCGTTTGGGAGTACATCAACGAATGCACCGCTTACGAAGATGCAATTAAGGCGCTGAAGGAGTTATATTCAACACCTAAAAACGAGGTCTTCGCCCGCCACCTTCTGGCGACCTGTAAACAAGAGGGTGGACAAACTCTCGATCAGTTTGCTCAGAAACTGAAGTCTCTGGCTAAAGACTGTGAGTTCAAAGCAGTTACTGCACAACAAAACCGGGATGACGCCATAAGAGATGCCTTTATTAGTGGTCTCTCATCTAACCAAATTCGACAGACTGCTGGAACAGAAAACCCTGGATTTTCAAACAGCGTTCGATCGAGCAAGATCTCTGGAATTGGCCGAAATACAGTCTTTATGCTATCAAAATCCTCCAACAACCTCATTCACTGCCACCACTGAGGTGTGCGAAACTCCGTGCAGTCCTAACAAATCTGCGGACATCACGGCTTCCGGTTCGTCGTACAATAAATGTTTCTTTTGTGGGTATGACAAACACCTTCGTTGAAGTGCCCCGCACGCGACGTGTTGTGTAAAGGATGCGGCAAAAAGGGACACTTCCAAAAGGTTTGTATGACATCGCGAAACAGAAGGATCCTTTCCTTTACCCACCCCACTATTTCCGCCATCGCATCGGCTACTGCACCAGACTGCCTTTCAAGCGCAGTAGTTGTACTACAGATCAATGGGGCTAACTTCGAAGCCTTAATAGACACAGGTAGCTCGGAGAGCTACGTCGCGTCCTCGGTAGTACTCAAAAATAATTGGAAAATCCACCACTCTCGCACCAAAATATCTATGGCTACTACTGCTCTAACGAGCGCCACACAGGGACATGTTTTCGTCTCCATTAAATACAAAGGTGTCGTCTACGAAAAGTTCAGACTATCGATCTTGCCAAGTTTATGTGCCGACATATTACTTGGCCATGACTTTCTTCGCTTACATAGAAGCGTCGAAATTCCTTTTGGTGGACCTAAACCTACATTCTCACCCTGTTCTGTTGCTTCCGCCTGCGTCGAACCTCCCTGCTTATTTCCTAATCTAACCCCGGACTGTAAGCCTATCGCAACAAAATCTCGTCGACACACTAACGTTGATGAAAGGTTTATTCAGGAAGAAATTCGCCATTTTCTGGCTGATGGAGTAATTGAGCCTTCTTCCTCCCCCTGGCGAGCCCAAGTCCTGGTGGTAGCCACTGAAAATCACAAAAGGCGAATGGTTGTTGATTATAGCCAGACGATCAACAAATACACTCTACTCGATGCCTATCCATCTCCCAAGATAGACGAAATGATTGAAAATATTGCCAACTACGACACCTATAGCACTTTTGATCTCAAGAGCGCGTATCACCAGATACCTATCCGGGCAGACGAAAGACCATACACTGCCTTCGAAGCTTGTGGACGTTTGTATCAATTTTGTCGAATCCCGTTTGGGGTCACCAACGGAGTTGCCTGTTTCCAACGAACCATTGATGATATAATTACACGCGAACACCTTAAGGATGTATTTGTTTATGTGGACAATATCACCATTTGTGGAAACGGCATCACAGAACACAATTCAAACCTTCAAAAATTCCTCGATGTTGCCGCAAAATATGGACTCACTTTCAATGAAGCAAAAAGCGTCATCGCTTCTCATAAAATAAAGCTTCTTGGTTACGAAGTGTCCAAAGGTAACATCAGACCGGATCCAGATCGTCTGAAACCCTTGCGTGAGATGGCTGCTCCAAACGATATAGTCACAGCAACGAGCCGTTGGATTGTTCGCTTACTATTCGCAGTGGATATCCCACTTTTCAGATAAGATCCATCTGCTTATCCACAACAAAACTTTTCCTCTACCACCAGAAGTACTTGAAACATTTGAAGCACTTAAGGAAGAACTTGCAAAAGCCACGATCGCTACCGTCCAATATAATATCCCATTGGTTGTTGAGACTGACGCATCAGACGTCGCCATTGCTGCCACACTGAGTCAGAATGGTCGACCAGTAGCATTTTTTTCGCGTAGTTTATCACCAAACGAGCGACAACATTCTGCTGTCGAGAAAGAAGCGTATGCCGTAGTGGAATCCATACGTAAATGGAAACATTTTCTTCTCTGCAATCATTTTAAACTAATTACAGATCAACGTTCTGATGCTTTTATCTATGGTAATCAACAAAAAGGGAAGGTGAAGAATGAAAAGATTGAACGCTGGAGATTGGAATTATCGCCATTTAAGTTTGACATTGTTTACAGACCTGGCAAAGAAAACCGTGCAGCTGATACCCTTTCCCGTAGTTGTTGTGGCGCCATGCTAACGGATGTCAATCTGAAGGAACTACACGCATCTCTGTGCCATCCTGGGATCTCTCGGTTATCACACTTTGTCCGGGCTAGAAATCTACCCTTTTCGATGGAAGAGATTCGTAATGTTGTTACAAGATGTCCAACGTGTTGTGAAGTCAAACCCCGCTTCTTCAAAACACAAGGTCAGCTAATAAAGGCCACTCAACCCTTCGAGCGGCTGTCACTCGACTTTAAGGGTCCACTTCCGTCTGTGACCCGCAATCGTTATCTGCTGACGATTATTGATGAATACTCCCGTTTCCCGTTTGGATTTGCCTGTTCCGATCAATCTGCAGAAACCATTATTAAATGTTTATGCCAACTCTTTGCCATCTTCGGAACTCCTTCATACGCACACACCGATCGAGGATCCTCATTTATGTCGAACGACGTACAGCAATTTCTCCATAATAGGGGGGTGGCAACGAGTAGGACAACTCCGTATAATCCCCAAGGAAACGGACAAGTTGAACGTCTGAACCAAACTTTGTGGAAGACCATTCTGCTTGCTTTGAAATCTAGAAATTTGCCTGTAACACACTGGGAATCCGTCCTCTTGGACGCTCTTCACTCCATCAGATCACTTTTATGTACCGCCACTAACGTGACGCCACATGAAAGAATGTTTGCCTATAATCGGAGATCAACCACTGGAACCACTCTTCCTATGTGGCTCTCTTCCCCTGGTCGAGTCCTATTGAAGAAGAGTAACCAACAGTCCAAATATGACCCGCTCAGTGAGGAAGTTGATCTACTCCAGTGCAACCCTCAGTACGCTCATATACGATTCGACGATGGCAGAGAAGAGACAGTATCTATTCGACTACTTGCTCCTAGAGGTGAAAAGGATCTCAGTGATCATCATCAGGAGACATCCACTCCCTTAGTCGAAAATTCCGTTCCAGCTCCGCCTCACCAATCACCCAAGGCCGAACTGGAAAACAACACCGCCTGTACTGACAACCAAGGCGTAACAACGCCTGATCATGGCCATAATGAAAACGACCCACATGAGCATAACCTGGAGACGTTAATAAAACAACAACAACGTGTCCATCCATACTGCCTTCGCAACCGAGATGCTTAGGATTTATCCCGCTCAAACTCTAGAGTAGATTTGTTAACATTATGCCCCTTTTTTGTTGGCCGGGGAGAATGTGGTGTTAATACTAATCTGACACTCGTTCACCCCCTTTTCGCTCATTCTTGTTGATTAACATTCACCCCTGCCTCCCTACGAACGCTTGATGTTTGCCTATATAATCCTTACCGCTCTTTATTCCTTTTTAGTTCGTGTACGACAATTATAAGATGAGTAAAGCCCAATTCTAGGGCACTCGACTTCTCATTCTTCTCGACTATTCGGCTATTGTGTACTAAATAACGCGACTATCTCCCAATCACGACAATGCGCTCGCACAGTATAGCTGTGGCGGCTATCCAAGAGTATCTAAGTTGTCTAACTCCACTAAGGTCCCTTCCTGTGCCGACTACACGATTGTCCACCGCGGCCGCAACAAAGGCGGAAGTTTGGCCTTCCTGGTGGACAAATTCATTGCCCATCACCAGCTTCCCCTGCTTGGAGCCGATCCCACGGAAGTACTGACGATTTCCCTTGACATTGGCTCGGCGCCGCTAACCGTTGTGAACGTGTACATCCCTCCGACTTCCAGTTGTTCTCCCGGTTTCGCTGCCTCTATCGCTCCCTACTTACCTTCTTGAGACAGTCTGGTGCTAGGTGACTTCAACGCTCACCATGACCTCTGGTGCTCTAACTTGGCAGCCAACCCCCGATAAGAAGCTCTGGCTGATGAAATAGAACACGCCCCTTTGCCGTTCTCAACGAGAACAGCCAAACGCGGCTGCCGACCAACGGCGCCGCCAGCTCACCCGATGTTTTCCTCGCTAGTCTCAGTCTGGTAGCCTCCACCATGTGGAACACGGAAATCAGCCTGGGTAGCGACCATTGTGCTTGAATTGGCCACTGCCACCGAGCCTATCAAGGCCCCTAAACGGCACTTCATTAATTTCAAGAAAGCCAATTGGGCAGCGTTCACGACCGAATGCGAAGCCGAGCTCGATGGCTTACCGCCTCCCACCTGTGTCCACACGGCGGAGCGAGCCCTTCGTCGACTACTCCTGGCTGCAGCAAGTCACCACATCCCTAACGGCCGCATTTCCCTTCTTCGTCCTAACTATCTGCCCGAAGCCTCCCGTCTGGAACGAGAGAGAGAGAGAGACGAAATACGAGCGCGTGATGCCAGTGACCCGCGCGTTGGCGAACTAAATGGCTTAATCACTAAGGCTATCAACGATGGCAAACGCCAACGCTGGCATGAACTAGTTTCAGATTGCAATTTCAGCGGCAACTCAGCTGCCACTTTGAAGCTTTTATGCAACCTGGCCAAACCCCGGGCTGATACATTAAACCAGTCTATTAGCTTCGGGGACGGCAAGTTCATTTCCAACAACGGTAAGATCGCCGCGAAGATGAACAAGCTATTCTCGCCCCTCTCGGCGCCCAGTCCCAAAAGCCAGCGCTCCTTTCTTCGTCCCCTCCATAAAGCCCCGCCCCCAGACAATTCCTCTTCGGCTGATGCCATCCTCACCGCCGTCAAGAAAATGAGAGCTCCGAAAGCCTTAGGACCAGATGGTCTGGCGCCTATCCATGTGCGCTACATCGGCCCGAAGGTGGCTGCCTACCTTGCCGCCCTCTTCAAACTTTCACTGGGAACTTCAATCATCCCCGATTGCTGGCGCCAGTCGATCATTATCCCCCTGGTCAAAGCGGGTAAGGACCCCTGCCTAGCGACCTCTTATCGTCAAATTGCCCTCCTCAGTCCATTGGCGAAGACCCTGGAACGGCTCGTCCACCCAATTTTGACGTCTGTGGCGGAACTATCTTGCCACAACATGGTTTCCGATCGGGTCGTGGAACTACAACGGCGCTTTTCGAGCTCAGCGACGCTATCCTCGAGGGCTTCAATCAACAGAAGCCCGCTTCGCGGACCGTGGCAGTCTCAATGGACCTGTCACGAGCCTTTGACTGCGTCCGCCACGATCAGCTCCTGCAGGACTTGGTCTCGCTGAACATCCCGACTGGCCTGGTCCGATGGTTGGCGGCTTACATCCGTGGCCCTCACGATCGTGTCCTTTTACAGGGCGCTCTCTCTAAGCCCCGTAAGCAGACATGTAGCGTCCCTCAAGGCTCTGTGCTCAGCCTGACGCTCTTTAACATCTACATGCGAGAGCTCCCACTCCCCCGGGCACCTGTGCAAGTGGTATCCTACGCGGACGATGTTACGTTCTTTTGCCGGCACCATGACATCGATTAGGCTGCACAGCTCCTCACGGAGTTCATGCCTGTTGTCGAAAACTTCCTCACCCAGCGCGGAATGACGATCTCGGCAGCCAAGTCGTCCGTAACTGTTTTCACGCTTGATCCGAAGGAGTTTAATCGCCACCCGGTCATCACCGTCAATGGGGTGTCTTTACCGCTCGTCCGCAAGCCCTAACTCCTCGGTGTGCGTTTAGATCAGCTTTTCAAGTTCGCAGACCATGCCAGAGAGACCGCGAGCAAAGTAAGCCGCTGCACCAAGGTGCTCAATGCTCTAGCAGGCACATCCTGGGACTGCGCGAAAGAGACTTTGTCGACTGCTTTCAAGGCGCTGTGGCCAAGCCGCACCTCACTTATGAGGCATCAATCTGGTCTCCTACGATGAGCTCTTCCAGTCTCCGCCGCCTCCAGTCAGCCCAAAACGCTGCCCTCCGCACGATCACGGGTTGCTATAAAATGTCGCCTATAGACCATCTTCATGCGGAGGCTTCTGTTCTACCGGTCGCCCATCACAACACTCTCCGTAGCCAGCAGTTCTGGTGGAGTTATTGGCAACCCGGCCATCCCAATTATCACCGTTGCACCGCTCCCGAGCCCTGCCGCAACGTCCGGCCGTCTATTCGAGCACTCCAAAAGGAAGCTGTTGCCTGGTCTTTCGCGGATCTACCTGTTGATAGATCTGCCACCAAGACAGGCTTCCAGCGTCTCCAACAGAGAGTCGTTGTCGAGGAGAAACGAGGTTACCGTCCCCCGGTCCTTTTGGGTGGCTATCCACATCCGACTGCGGCCTCGGAACGACACCTCCTGAGGGTCACTCGCTGTACCCTGGCGCAGCTACGCAGTGGCTACTGCATGCTCCTTCGCCAGTACCAACACCGGCTCGACCTATTTATACCCGACTGCTGCCCCGACTGCCTCGTCTCGCCGCATGATTGCCGTCATTTCTTCGCCTGCAGTTCCCGGCCAGGCACCCAACTCACCCCTGAGGACCTTTGGCTCAAGCCGGTCGAGGTCGCGGCTTTTCTTCGTCTCCCAACTACTCCCAGTTTGGATTCCGGCCGGGATTCCTGATCCAACGATGGGCTACGACACACACACACACACACACACACACACACACACACACACACACACACACACACACACACACACACACACACACACACACACACACACACACACACACACACACACACACACACACACACACACGAAAGCCTTTAGCGTCAGGATGGGCGTCCGCCAAGACTGTGCCCTTTCACTAACCCTGTTCAACTATGCGGTGGACTGGATGATGACCAAAGCACTAGATGACTTCCCGGGAGTGCAGTTTGATCAACCGAAATGGGTGACTGACTTGGCGTATGCTGATGACGTCGTCCCCTTTGGCGACAACTGTATTGCAGTTCAGCAGGCGCTGGACAAGATCAATGAGCGTGCACGATCCATCGGCTTAAGCCTAAACGCCACTAAGACCCAAGTTATCCTCTCCTGTGTGCCCCCTACATCTGTCACTCCTATTGCTCTCGACGGTGCTCCTCTCGAAGTAGTCGACTCCTTTGAATACTTGGGCTCTTTGGTGACGGAAACGGGTCAAGGTGTCGACGAGGTTGTATCACGCATCAACCGTGCCTGATCTGCCTTCTACCGTCTGTGCGTTCCTCTATGGAATAGAAGGAAAATATCACTGCGCACAAAGTCCCGTGTTTACCAAGCAGTGGTTCGATCTAGCCTGCTCTATGGCGGAGAGACATGGCCTATGCGCTTTGAGGACATGAGGCGCCTTGAGGTGTTTGACAATGACTGTATACGCCACATCCTTCGTCACCGTCACGTCGACCAAATTTGCTGCTGCGATCTCCGCCGACACTCTTCCTCCACTCCTGCTTCAGAGACGACTTCGGTGGTTCGGGCATGCGTCCCGGCGTGATGATGGTGAGCTGATTCGTGACCTGCTTGTGGCGACGCCTCCCCCCCCTGGCACAAACGTCGCGGCGGGCAGCTGAAAACTTGGACAGCAACGGTCAAGCAGGATCTGTCGTCCGTTTCCAGCCCATGCGTCTAAGGCCTACGCCAGTGGAACCGTGAATGGATAGCACTCTCGTGTGAACAGGCGCAAGGTCGACGGGCCTGGACAGTTGTGATGCGTGATGCAGTCAATGTCAAAACTGATGCCGGCTCAACCCGCCCGAGGTGAATGCCGTTAAAAGTACAAGTACCACATCCACGTCTGTGCGCCACCTACGACCGGCACTACAGGTAAACATCAAAGAAAGCACGAGGATTTTTACGCCCTCAGGGTCAATAACGACCACATTAAGCGGAATTCATTGTAGTACGACCTGGGGAGGACCGAGTTAGCCCAACAATTGACAGCCATCAAAGACGTGGATGTTGGTGTGACAAAGAAAATAGCTGTGCGATCTGCGTGAGAATAGTGGTGGCCTTTCTCGCATTATGTATCAGAGCGAAGTCCAAGTCAGGCGAACTACAGGTAAAACTGGGTGCACAAGCTGGCGTGGTAAGAGTCACCGCTTAAGTGTGAGAAAAGAACCTATCACTAGCCGGCGGGCAGGGGGTGAAGAAAATCGAACGCTTTATAAAAAACGAACGATCAAACAACGGAGCAGTTCCAACAGAAGCATGAGCCGACATCTAAGTAGAACTTACAACAAGCCAAAGTGACAGAGGAGAATGATTGGACACAGGCTGGAAGCTCAGGTGCTTCGAACCTGGAGTTTTTTTTTTTCATGGCTGGGTGATGACGGCTACTAAGTCAAAAAATGGTCACTTCAGTCCCCTCTGCCTTTGGGGGCAATAATATTCGGAGGATATGCACATGCAGAATGACATGACTGACAAAGACAGGAAGGACTGGAATGACCATTTTTTGACTTATTAGCTGGCCTCAGTCAGTCACGCCGAACCCCAGACGGTGTATCAATCGAGGATCGGGATCGAAAACAACGATACGAGTTCATGGCGCGGTGACTTAGAGCGATAGACTTCTAATCATCAGATGTCGGGTTTTAGCCTTGGGGTTCAATATAAAAAAAAAAACTGAAATTTTTAACCAAAAAATTACCGTACCCCCCCCCCCCCTAGGATGTGTAACTGTGTGCATACGCGCAGTAAGAATTTTAAGTTTTATCAACCCTTACGATATGAGGGAAAAAATATTCCGCCTAAATAAACGGGTGACCATAATGGTAAAAAAAATTACCGTAGCATAGGTTACATGCAACAGAAGAGTAACCCCTTCAACTTAGCGTGACGAAGGTGAATATTTTAGTTAATTTTTCGTGGATCTCTGTAGGTATCCTGTTTCCCAATCCTGGCTGACTGTCGCCAGAGTATAAACGCGCGATGTAGTGCACATGAACGGGGGTAAATCACTAAACCCTGAAGCAAACTGAGTCCAGTATAAGTCACTTAACATAACTGGCCGGTAAAATGGTTGAAGTAAATGGGACACCTATGACAGAAAATGCTCGCCAATCCGTAATATAGCTTTGGCCTGTGATTGTTTCGTTAGTAAAACGATTGTCAGTCGAGTAGCTAGCAGCCTCTGGACTACAACGAGAACTATAAGCATAGAGAGTAGTTATGGACAAGATCGGTGCGAAACTAGACTCGTCTGCTGCAGGATCGAAAGTACATTAGGACAATAACTACACAAAGTTCATCACTGTCTCTTTCTCAGAGGCTATAAAGGTACAAGAATGCAGATCAAACTGACCTTTTCACGCAGAGTGTTGGTCCTCGGAAGGTTCAGCTGGTATTCCTTGTAGCAAAGAACAGAGGCAATGCGAGGCAGAGCTGAGTACCAGAGATTTGACCACTCCGGGGCAACCAAACTGCTGACTCCAGCCTGTCCGGGCGAGGAGGGTCCCGGTGTTGCGGGCAGGTTGGGAAGTTCGGCGGCGATCCGGGCTGCCGCGGTTCGCGCTCGCCGCAACAGCTTCGCCTCGGCGCGCTTGAGTCGACTGGCTGTCGTGCGCAGGTATTTCACCACCTCGTTGTAAATGCCAGTCGGAGTTCTGGGGCCGTCTGCTGCTGCTGCCGTGGCTTTAGCCGCCGCAAACCCGTTACTGATCACAGCAGCCGCAGAGGAGTCTTTCTGTTGGTCGATTGCGGTGGAGAAGGAGGCGGTCTTTTCCATGAGGTTGGCGGCAGCTATAAAGTGACGCACCGACGAGAGCATTTTATCCGGATAGCCAGTGAAGTCGCGCAGACGGAAAAGGTAGTGCAGCAGAGTCTTGGCGCCGTCGCCGCAGCGGCAGACAAACTGCTTAGTGAGATCTTTGTCCGTCGTCACCGCCGCCGCCGAGGAGTTGGAGGTGCGAGTCCTGGGGTGGGTCGCGGCTACAAAATCAGCGAGGTTGGACCAGCACTGGGCAGCCTCACCCTTCAGTTGCTCCGCCTCGTTCAACTGCTTCTCTGCGGTGCTTTGCAAGAAACTAGGCAAGGCGGGGACAAAAGTTGAGGGTCATGTGTGTGTGTGTGTGCAACAAAGAGACTGCTAATGAGATGTTGGACATCGAAGTCCCTCGACAGGTATAAAAGGAACTTTGACAACGGTCGTCTTATGGCGGGGAGACACACTCAGCAATTCCGGCCATTTTTTATCAACAGATGTGAAACAACACCTTTTAGCTTAAAGAGATTAAACAGTACAAGCGAGTTACGAGAGACGTAAACACAATGGCGTCGCTCACAGACCGGAAGCGACAATTCACATGCGAATCACGCAGCCTAAACACCCCACATCCGTTGACCAAAAACCCTGTATCAGTAACTGGATCAACTATCTTTGTTGGCGAAACCGGCAAACATATTTTCACGAGAGTACACGAGCACTAACTCGCCCTGTAATGTCGAAGGCAAATTGTTAAGCCATCACAGCACAAACGAAGACCCCATGCGGTGGCTACCGGAGCTGATAATTATAGTACGCTACGAACTATAAATATCGTGCAATCTGTGCACATACCGCCTCTGTCTGCGCATGTCTCAGACTAGCCTACTATTACCCATGATTAAGAATTCTCGACAGAATCCGAAACGCCAGGAAAATAAAGCTATTCTTCCAGTGATCACAGCCTCTTCTGAACTGCTTCCTAGAACTGGCATATTCACTTCTATTGGCACTTCCTTTGGTAGCCGCCCACGCATGTCTGTCATGGCGTCACTTTGACTTCGAAACCGTGAGAACACTGAGTCAGTCAGAAGACAAGATTAGATGCCTGCTGCAGCACGCTTCAATTAATAGGAACACCGATCTTCCGGATGCATATCAGACGCCGCGCGATCAAATCAATGGCACTTCTAAGGGTTTCCCCCAATAGAAATGAGCTGTAAAATCATTTATTCCTTAAAGATTAGCTCGCGTGAGAGGTCGAAATGCCGGACAAATAAACAAATGGTCTCAGAGAACGCCCTTCCGTCTTCTACACAATAGTAGTGCCAAAAGGTTCCTCAGCAGTAACATGTCATAAGTCACCGCTCATATCTAGTTTTCCAATTCGAACAGGAACCGTTAGTGCCAACGTCGGAGGGTGTATCGCTGCGAAGATGGCGACAATTGAGCAGTAAGTTGGGATGTATACGCAAGAATAACTAGTCACAAATGCACACAGTTGAGGTACAAGCTAGAAGTAACGGATGCAATATAAGTGTTCGCATCGATCACAGAGGCGTACACCACAAGATTCTTACGCGTACGAAAATGTTCTCATTGCAGGAACTTCAAAGTCACTGGTGTTCAAGTTCACATCCCAGGCACCTTACCACCGTCTGGAATGAGGAATACGACTGTGCCAGTAAAAGCCGAAGAGGTTACTTATGTTACCTCAGCCTTTTCCGATGATTGATTTTCCATTGCTACCTCGTCTAAGAGATAAAGCGGCTCCAATGGTCTCTCTCGCTCTCTCTTTCTCTCTTTCTTTAGGGTGGGCTTGTGACGGTGAGTGGTGCCGCTGACGCCGCTGCAGGACCGCCCCTTACAAGGAACGCGGTGAGCGCATAAGGCAATCACATGAGGTGTTACTGCTGTGACGGAGCTTCCATGCACAACACACCAGCTGCGGCGGGCATGTACGCGCGTGCGTATACACACAATACCTGGAGGCATGTGTACACGCATGCGCGCATATGCGCAAAAACATGGGTGCTAGTTGATGCTCACGTGTTAATGCCCATCCAAACACACACACACACCCTTCCTGACCGTCAATGGCATAAAACACGGCTGGCAGGCAGGCCGACCAGCGGTAGACACACGCGCGCGCACCAACTAACGTCACATTCAACTCCCACCACGCTTCATCCGTCTTGAACACCAGGAGGTGGCGCTTAAAAAAAACGCTGCTCCTTGTGACGAAGCCGATGTGATCGCTGGGACAATAAGTCTATTTGCCGACCCAAAACATTGGTCAGCAATTCCGTACGTGAAAAACGTCTTGAGATTAGTCGGCCGCTCTCTCGCACCACTTGCAGTTGGAGTCGCACACAGGCCGGAGGCAACCATAAGGCGTCAGACAATGAAACCAAAAGATCCAGTGCCACTGCCACGGCCAGAAACATTTGCAGTCGTCTATAGGTTCTGGTGCAGTTGGTGGCAAAGCAACTACGTTGGAGAAACTGGAAGACTTCTCAAGACGCGCATCGCCGTACATGTGGCAGCAGTGTGGAGATACAGCGTCAATTCCCAAGCGGCGGCCCATTCGACAAGACCCAGCCACACATTTAAATTTGGTAAGACGGACATTCTTGCGGAGTGATATTCGTGTAGCTGCGAACTATTTGAAGCATGGGTCGCGGGGGAGCCGGCCTATAAACAAGTGCAATGATCCACCCAACCGTATTCTGTGCTGAGGCTCAATTTGGCCAAAGGAACTCACTACTCGGGGAACGCACAGGCCAACACATCTTCGTACGCCATTGCCAGGGAGCCAGATGGCCGAGCAAGCATCGCGCCCAGGTCCAGTATCGGGGATGAAAGTTCAGCAGGTCACGACCCGCACGCCGGTCATCAGAGAAGTAGCGAAAAAACGGGCAACTATCCTCCATACGGGGGAGCTGTTTAGTATCATTGGTATGCAATAGCATAACAAAAGTATCCTTCAGATACTGCATCTCCCTAAGTATGAATGGCTCGTTGCCGCTATTGTCGCTGATGATGGGGCCTCGAAGGAGTCCGAAACGTCACGCGAATAAAATGTGGTCCCAATGATCACATTTGCATCTTCTCAACTACTTCCCTGGATTCGCATTTTCGCTTGTATTGGCAAGATTTATCAGGCTAGGCGATAATTAAATTCTGTCACAAAGATACAGTAAATGTGTGGTACCTTAAACTCATATTCACTCATTACATATGTCCCACCGAATCTGACGCGTCGATTTCTTAGCAAAGGGCTCCAGGGACGAAACGAGGGCACCTCCAAAATGTAGGATTTAATATGACTTTCTGAATTCTGCCAACGAATGTTTTTTGTCCCTTTAAATGACGTGGCATGCGAGCAGAGCAAACGAACGGCACGGGGTTCCAAATATCCAGCTTAGTTGCAGAAATGTGAACTCCAAACAATTGCCCTTCCTTGACGCCCTCCTAACGTGCAGACTCAAGGGAAAACTATGCAGTGACTAACATAGGTCCACAGAAATCCCCGATGGTTCCAAACAGTACAAACACATTACAGTGAGCCGGGGGTACGAGGATAAAGACTGCGGTATCGTCGTCCGTACTCGACCAATGGAAACCGACGGGAGAGAGGCGCCAACACTGGTACTCTCTGCTGTATGGCAGGCACAATGAAACATTGCTGCGGTTTGGCGTGGCTAAATGCGCTGGGATCATACGAAAGAATCATCGACTGGACGCAAATGAACAATCTGTTGCAGTGACTGTCCCCGCCACTGTACAGGCCAGACTGAACGACGCAAGTCGCAAATGCCTAGGCAGAAACCGGCATTTCGCAGAGGTGAACCGCTGCTATAAGTCCTCAGTGGGTCCCCAGCGTCGTCTGTTGTATGAACTCCAGGGGGGGGATAGGGTGCATTGCACTTATAGAATTTTTAATAGATAAAACGATGAGAACAATGCTGTGGCTCATGTCTCCGACTACGCAGGATGCTGGCGATAATCGGGATGAAAATCTCACCACGATCGCCGGTAAAAACAAAATACAGAAGGAACCGGCCATTTAAGGCTAGTTATCAGAACGACGAATCTCTCTGCTAGTCTAGCCACGGTCAAACCAATATTCCCCTGTTGTTTTTGATTAAATTTTCGTCAACGAAGGCCAGCTGCAAAATAAGCAGCCGTGTACTCTACAGAAGTGACATACTAGGGAGTGGCTGGTTGCGATCTCGAAAGCAGACTAACAATAAAAAGGTTACGGGTCGTTCGCTGATTAGTTGATGAGCCCTAACTCGACTCACAAGGTTGCTCTCTTTCAAGCATTAAGGAAATGGTCTCTACTTACCTACGTCGCGTAGCCTCTATACTCTCCTGATTGTGCTTAAGGACCCTGTGTAGGCAGTCCTCAAGCGATAAGCTTTCCTTCGAGGCACAGACAGCAGTCGCGTGGGAGAAGAGAAAAGGTGAGGTGCCGACGCCTAACTCTGCGACTTCTGGCATCGCTTTTTGAACTTCTAGCGATGGCGAAGTGCATGTGGACGCGCAGGTGAAGGGTCGGGGCGACACCTGACTGTAAGAGGTGGTAGTCAGGGCCGCCGACTGGACTGCAGCCTCGCTCACCTCAGGCACAATCACAGGCGCAGGTGAAGGCGGCAAGAGAGAGGGCGAGGTCGCAGTGGCGACCTCGGTGGAATGACCAGTCGTTGTGGGATCAAGCGGATGGGTGGGTGGAATGAGAAGGACAGCAGTGAGGGGTCGCACCGTGGGAGTGGTGTTGGCGGTGGCGCTGCCAACGGCGTTAGCTGAGCTGAGACGCAGATTGCGCATAACAAAACGCAGGGCAGACAGCTTATCCTCGTAGGAGGCAGCACGGCTTCGGGCTGACTGCGAAAGCATCCAGGGTAGACGTGAGCAGATGTCAGTGGAGGGCAGAGGGGAGGAAAGCACCCAGGGAGCCGGGGGCAGGGCACGCAAAGACGGACTGTCAGGTACCACCGTCGCCGCGGTCGGCGTCTGCTTCACCGCGACCGCGACCGCTGCCTCGTCTGCTACTGCAGGTGCTGCTGGCGCCTCAGAAGGTGCGACGGTGGAGGAGGAAGAGGAGGAGCGCTCAGACCGTGTTCGCTTGCTGCGTGGTGGAGGCATGGAGAGGGTGGTGGCAGTAGCAGTAGGCGCAATCGGACTGCTTTCATTCCCCATTTTGTTATCACGCTGCGATGAGGAGGAGGGTTTCTGGGACAAACTTCCATCACCCTTTTCCTGGGCCTTCGGTGATAGAGGTGGGCGCTTGCTCTCTGCAGTTGAGGACACACACGCCCTGCTATCAGGCTCTGTGTGGTCGCTGTTCTGTGAGGAACTTTCACTGGCGGACTTGGCGGATGTTTCTTTATTGAAAGACAGTGCGGAGTGACGATGGTGGTTTCTAGAGCCCGATCCCACCCTCGACGGCCTTCGTCGGTCTACCGAGGGGACTGATGTCTGGGAGGAAGGTATGTCCTCAACTGGAAGTGGGGAAGGCACAACCCTGGAGTCGATTTGAGTCCTGGAGTTTTGCGGTGGTTCTGCTGCCGTGGCTGCTTTCAGCCTTGGACTAGAGTAACTCGGCTGAACTTCGCCGTTGCGGGGTGGTGACTGGGGCAAGGGTGATATACGGGGACCAAAAGGCAATTTCCTGCGCAGACCTGAGCCCTTCAGACTAGGCTTGGATACGCCAAGATCATTGGTGTCAGGCTGCTGCGCGGTGTCCAGCTCCCCGCCCTCCAGCTGCAGGTCACTGTCATCGTCAGTGAAGGAGAGGCTCTCGGCGCAGATTGAAGGGATTAGGTGCTGGCGCAGATCCAGAATGGCATCGGCCTTAGCCAGAACTTGGCGCACGTACGCCCGGGAGGTAGCCGTGGTGGCAGATGAGGTCCTCTTCTCCTCGTCAGGTGACGGTGGCCGCGGCGGCGGCGATCTACAGTTGACCTCAGCGTCATCGTTGGAAATGCCATCACCAACAGAGGCGGAGTGCAACAAATTCTCCTTGTTGCTCTGCTCCTGTGCACTATCAACCAGGGTCCGGTTAGTGCGCTGTTTGCAGTTGATAATGGTTCCAACAGCAGCAGATGATGAATTGAGTACTTTCACAGTTGGCGGACTGACCAGCTTTCCGGAAGAGGTTTTGAGATTGGCTGCAGCAGACTGTTTGCTATCGGGGAGAGGCAGCCGACTGCCACTGAGATCGACTGACCTTGAGGCAGAGGGGCTGACACCAGAGTCCTCCGGCCCACGGGGTTTTAACCTAAAGAGAATAAATATATATAATATATATGATATGATATAATAATACGCATAATAGCATAATATAATTATAATATAAGCAATATATGGGATAAAAATAAAAAAGTTGCACAACCGTGTTCATATTTCTAACAACTTAATGACGGACAAAGAAAGTATAATATAATAGCCCGTAAAACCGAGATCACGATAGGATGGTTCGACCTTTAGAAATTAGATCCCTAACTTGAGACACAGATACACATACAGTGGCCGTAAAGGCGGAAGCTACCTCCCAGCAGGAGTGCATTAAGGTTATTTTTCCTAGACCAGAGTCGTGCAAACGAGTGCGATTTTTGAGAGGTTAATCTGACCTCAAATTTTATCAAACAGAACCTGAAAATCGATTTTTTTCCACATAAATCAATCAGTGCAGGACGCGAGCAAGCTGTTTACTTTTGGAAAATCAGACCTTTTATTGATTTAAAAAATTTTTGACTGGTACATCTGTGTGATTCGACGCCCTAAAACGCAGTAATAATGACTAGTGGGCGTTTTCCTGATACAGTAGTCGCCGACTATTAAGCCCACCTCGGGCCCAGACCAAATTGCGCTTAATAAGCGGCGGGCGCACTAACCGGAGTCCTATTTCTTGATTAACAAAAGCAGGATAGGCACTACACATTACATACGTACTGCATTATGTGAAGAGCTTGGTTATGTACAAGAAAAGAATGCGGTTTGTCAATATTTTACGTAATAACAAAAAATGACTTGCAACACTTTTAAAAAAAGCGGTCTAGTGTCAGTTGTTTTGGAGGAAACTTCACTCGCAAGTGCTCTTTGATGTCCTTCTCCAGGCACTAGAAATCGTCGAATTTTGTGAAATTTGATGCCTGTAGACCAGTTGGGCACGCAGAGGGATGAGACTCTCATGCTATTCTGTTGGCAAACTGGGCTTTGTAGCCGGCGAATTTTGCTATGTAAAATTCCGTCCCAAGCTGATTTGTGCTTAATACGCGGCTGGGCCTATTAACCATGGGCTTAATAACCGGCGACTACTGTAATACTCATATGTTACTGCGGAAGATGTTATTTTTGTGTATGCCAGTTTCCGGTAATGCATAATTCAGAAATGGATGGAGCAGAAGATTGACAGTTTTTGCAATATCTTTTTGCGAGCGCTCCATTGCGCGTTTACATTCTGAGAACGGGGTTTAAACGTGAAAAAATGCAGCCGCAAGGACTCCATTATAAAGAGGACAGTATTTTTTTCATTTGCGTTAAAAACCATCAGTAAGTTTTGGAGGAATGAAAAGCCCGTCACATGTCTCAATTATCAGCTCGACTTCAGGCAAGATTAGTGTGCGGACATCAATCAACGAAAAACCTAATGAAGGCACCTTTTAAAGAGGGATTTTTTAAAGCTCATCTAAATTGATGTAAGGTCCATTTATTAGCTAATTTTGTCGTGGACATTAATTTTTTCTCGACGCAGAGGGCTCCTGTTTGAGTGGATTCACAAATAGGATTAAACCAGACATTTGCATTAGAAAGAATACTCAAGCCTTCAGTACCTCGGTTAATGTTCTTTAGAAATATTATAACAGGAAGGTTTTGATTAAAAAAACAGTACAGAATCTAGATTTAAATGGAATTTATTAAAGATACTGCAAATCGTAAATTATTCTCGCCCCTTTTTCAAGGATCATCTGAAGCCTGTCGTACTCCAACACCAGAAAGGCCTATAAAGAAATTTTGGGGTAATGAAAGTTCTCTTAATGTACGTAAATAGTGCGTATACAATTGCGCCTGACAAATTTTATTGAAATATATTGGTCACTGTCAACGTGCTGCCGAATTTCGGCCCATATCCATACACCTTAAATATACTGATGTGTAGCGCGAACAAAAATTAAAAAGCTGGATACAGTCAATTCTCGCAAAACTGCGTTTACACTGCGGGCTGGTTGCTAGGAGTCATAATTGACCTTACGCTTGTTCTTGAAATCAAATTGTGCCTAAGAACTATTTTTCTTGAAGCGGTATTCTATTTTAGACGGCATAATACGTATTTTGTGTATTCAATCCGCATAAAGTGGCCAGCTACGGATTCGGAGCTTTTGTCCGTTCGCTGGTGCCGGTTTAAAAGTGGTAGGTAATCTTTCGTCAATTTCGGCACTTTTTGTGTCACATACTGTGATATTCTTTCAAACCTTGACACACGAAAATTCAAACCTGATTACTTTAATAACCAACCCGACCTCGCTGAGGAGCGTTCATCAATCGTTAACGTCTCTCAGCTCTGCGTCGGGACTCATTCTCGAGTCCACAGCAAATACTTGTCCACGCCTTAACCACCTCCCTCTAGGGTCGCCAGAGCTTAAAAAGGGCCGAAGTTCCCGAACAGAAACGACAACACCAAGAGGGTGAGACAACATCAAAGGCAACAGGTAGGCATATCCTGAAGGATTACCACCACAAGTGGGGTGAGTCAACACAAAATGAAAGGCGAAACGAGATACTGGCAAGGAGACAAAGCGGTAGATTAGGGTGAAATTAGCGCTGATTTAAGTATGGGGCGACCACCGTAACTAGCTTTCTGAGGAGAGGAACAAAGAAGTCGCAGACAAAAAACCCTGGGGAGGGGGGGGGCGAAGTTCAGAGGATCCGATCTGACTTTGCAACAGTTGAGCGGCGCGGAAATCAAGGCAAAAATTAATTGTGGGTAGGTTATTGTCATCAGTCGCGACTGATGCATCAGAAGCTGCGTGATGGTATGTAAAGTGACTCATTCAGCCGGCCCCAGGTTGCAAGCTAGTCGCATAACGACTGTCTGAATACTTCCGTCGCAGATAACAGGCGGCAGACTATGTAGAAGTTGAGGTAGAGCCACAGACGGCGTGTAACCGGAGGTGCTTTTACGGTCACGCATCTACTGGAGTTAACATGTTAACAACCAGGGCCGAGACCGGGTAAAATAACGCTTTGCAATTACTTCGCCTTGAGGTGTGCGTATATCACGTGATCGTGCCACCTCAGGTAACTATTGGGGGCGTAGTTGACTGGCTGTATCCTCCCTAAGACTAGAGACACGATCAGTGAAGGGTTCCAATAACACGTGGTAGGCAACATCGATCGAGCGTCCTCAGATATCGTGAGTCAAAAGTGGAAAATGAGTACCTGTATGGAGGTTCGCGGAGCTGCTTGCGATTGATTTCAACAAAATCCTGGACTACAAATTGTAAGAACACGCTTGCTCAGCTGATACCATATGCCACTTTTTCTGCTTGTCAACTGAGAAGGTTTACTGACGAGTTTAAGAGCTACCGTTTGTGGAACTCCAAGTGGTCTTTTTTTAATGACTTCATTCTTAAACTCAATTTAACTACTCGTACATCTACTTCAGATCGCGCGAGCTGTAAACTCGTAATGAAATTCACCAGTACAAGAAAGCAACCGACATTATGAACATGGGCAAATTTTCAACAAGAGGAAAACGGTTAACCGGCTACCATCGGGAGACAGCAGGCAGACTTACGGATAGCGGATCTGGTTGTTGAAAAGGTAAAGGTGGAGGGTATCGCCCGGAAACAACACCTACTTTGCTACTCTTCAGCCAGGCTTACGCTGTCGCAACCGCATATTAGAATGGACTATCTGTATTTTAGTAAATATTTTCACAGCGCGACCCCGTAAAGTGGCAATTTGGCGCGTATGCGGAAAGATTACTGTAACTGACATCGTACTTCCTAAATGTCGGTGATCAAAACAAGAGAGCCCGTCTTTCGTTTCGATCGCAAAATTCCAAATCTTTCATACAAAAGCTATGGATAGAATGCAAACAGTTTGTTTGCTCTCTGTCGTTGTCAATCGAACACATTCAGAGGTCGGAAGGTGCCATGCGAGTCGCATTCTGAAATTTTTGTTATCACAGTTAAATCTCCAGACTGTATTTGACGTTGAGATCTTGTAAAATCTGCGTATACTTCGATGTAGAAGAGTGCATTCTAGGCGCAGACAGCTGTTGGGGTTATGCTATACAACCAGTGACGCTGCATGCCACCCGAGGTCCACCCCCTCTTCCTACTCGGTATACATCAAACCCGTAGGCCGTCAGTGAAGATCGGACGGATAATCGCACTCATCAGTGTCATGGTAACTCATTACTCTGACCATTTTTATCTTTACTACTACTACTACTACTACTACTACTACTACTACTACTGTTTTTTCCTTTTTATTTCAAATACGCCAATTGTAAGATGAATCAAGTCTATTTCTAGGGAACTCATAAGTCCTGACTCTCGTCTGCTTGGCTTATACTTACTCAGTCGAGCGATTTGGTCTACTTCGATTACGAAAATCACCTTTGACTGCTAACCCATGCAAGATCGTGAAATCACAAAGAGGAGGAACCAGAAAGGAATGAGTGAAGACTGGAGATATTTGACCACCACTGTTTGAGGTCCATCCACCGAGTGAAGTATACCGACTTCAGGTCAAATAGGACAGTTCGCACTCACTGCGACAGTATCACGAGGACACCTCTGGCTATCCAAGTAAAACGACCGAAGTGGCTTCGGCACGTTCTCCATCGTCCGCCTCAGGAGCTTTGCTATGCTACCTTCGATCCGGCGCCACAGCTCACCAGGAGGCGTCGGAGGGAAGGACAACTAAAGACTTGAATGTTCATTAAGACATGGAAATCTCTCTTGGAGCTTTCCAGATCCGGTGCTGCCAATCGTCACGCATGGAGAGTTACTGTCCGTGGCATCATTGAGGCCGGTTGCATCAGGCATGATCACAGCCGTATCAAGTACGAGACAGGGGTGCGGTCAACAGTCCAGACAGCCCAGAAGAACTGTGCTTTTCCGTCGGCCTTGCAGCCTCTGCACAAGCTGCGTGTGGGAGAGGAACGGCAATCCGTTCGCTTAGGCGACAAACGTCTGGTTACCGGTAGCACTGAAGACGGCAGCGGCACTGCCAGTGCCGCAAGGCATGCGCGGGCACGTGCACACACACACACTTTTGCAACGCTGTGTGTGTGATGCGCCGAACGTCGGCGCAGGCAACTGCGCATGGACGCGAGCGTGCAGCACGCGCGCGCGTACCGCAGACACATGGAGATCAGTCAGCTGACACGTGCGCGACAAATGTCCACCCTCCCTGCAGCATCACGCACGCCACATTCCAGGGCGACGATTCCGCTCCAGGCAGATTGGGGGACATGTTCGATTTGGCAGGTCGTAATAGGTGTGTCTGCGTATGTGTACTTGCGGCTGCGACCAGGTAGTGTATGATGGGGGATGTGTGACATGGAGGCCCAGAGCTGGGATACGAGATGCTGCCACTATCCTCCTGAACAAGGGTAGGCTGTGACAGGGAGGCTCAGGCTGTGGCGGCACGCACGCACGCACGCACGGGGAGGGAGTAGAGAGATGGCGGTAGATGCTGTGCAAAGTCTACTATCACTTAAAATTAAATCAGGCGCAATGTTTTAGCCTGCACTAGAGGAACGGGCTTACGCCTGATAGCCTTCTTGACTGCCTTGACACCGGATTAATGTGGAGAATATGGTAGAGGCTGCGCAGCTCCACTATCACTCAAATTGTACTCGTTACGGACGGTAGCCCTCCATGCGTGACAATGGGCGACAGCGGATATGGAGAGCTGCACCTAGTCCCTTCCCCAACGACGGAGACAGGAGGCCCAAGAACTGCTTCAATATCTTGATGGACGGCGTCGAGCCCAGTCTTCAGTTGCCCTCCTCTTCGACGCCTCCAGGTGGGCTGCGGTACCGGGTCGAGGGCAGCATAGCAAAGGTCGTGAGACGGACGAGGGAGAACGTGCCTGTTATAACCACTTCAGTCGTGTTTCTTGAATGGCTTGAGATAACCTCGCGATACGATCGCAGCGGGTGTGGACTATCTCACTCGAGATGAAGTCGATATACTGAAATTGCAGGATGGTCCTCAGACAGGGGTGGTCAAAAACCTCCAGTCTTCGCCCATCTTCAGCGCAAAAAGCCTAGCATTCACAGCCATAGAGGACTGACTGGACGGATGCACGGTATACACTGCACCAACCTATTTGGAGCATACGGTGGAAATCGTCGAAAAAGACGGTCGAACTATCATCACTTGCGCCAATCCAAGACAGTGACAGCACCAACACTGAAGTATACGTTGCCAAAATCCGAATGATAAAGCATCATTTTATCACACCAGCGACAAACAGAACCCGTAATAACGACGTTTGAAACCTGCACTTTCCTCAGCCTCTAAAACAAGCAGCTTGACAGCTTTGCAGCTTATCATGTGCCGACATCGCAAAACTGTGGTAAATAAAAGCATGTGACATAGAGTGCTCTCCAGCGGAAATCCTTAGCTGTATGAATAAATGGAGGCTACAGTTTCTCACTGAAAGCGTGACCGAATGAGTTATTAAACATGCAGAAGAAAGGGGAGCGTTCACCGGGAGAGGTTTATTACAAGTCTGACGTTTTGGGTAGTGGTCTTGTCTACCCATCTTCAGAGAATGGATACTCTGGCTCAAAATTCTCGTCTTTATGCCGTCCTTTCTTGCGTGTGCCCGTTCGACCAATCACGGAAACCACTCGAGACACCATGGGAGGCGACGGAATGAACACACGGGGGGCCGACACCAATGCAAGCTGAATTATCACGCGACATGCTTATCCCGAGCACCAGTCATGGGGTCACAAAGAACGACACGGTGACAGGCAGGAGACCGAATGACAGGGAGGCCGAGGACGCGGCCAGAGACACACAGAGTGGCTCAAACGTGATTGGTCGAACGGGCACACGCAAGAAAGGACGGCATAAAGACGAGAATTTTGAGCCAGAGTATCCATTCTCTGAAGATGGGTAGACAAGACCACTACCCAAAACGTCAGACTTGTAATAAACCTCTCCCGGTGAACGCTCCCCTTTCTTCTGATCTACTACCTGGGAATCGAATTTTCAGCACTATTTCTTCAACATGCGCTGGCAAAATATTATTTTGGGTAATTCATATCGGGGCTGCTGTGATGGTAGTAGCCTCTGCATACATGCAACATGCTGTGCTCCAGACAAGTCAAAGTAGGTCTACGAAATCAAATTTAAAACGACGACGGTCTCAGGCCTCGTAGTCAACTGGAACGCTACTTACAGTAACAGTTGACAGATTTTATCCACTGTGATCAGGTAGGACAAGGAGGAAGTCGAGCAGCGAACCAAATAAGCCAACCGGATTCAGCATGAGATTAGCCATAACACTAAAATGGGGGGATGCGAGGCTTCTGTCAGAGCAATCCTCCGATGCAGCTGCAAAAGATCCACGTGTCTAGGTTTTTAGCCTTGGAAGGGTGTTAAATGCTTTGCGCCTGCGGTTCACTCGCTGAAGTTGCCGCCCTAACGGTCAGAAACCACAATCAACCTCAGACTTCGAATTAACTGAGAGTCGGTCTGGTCATGGACTGCCCCCCAGTCCTGTTATCATGAAAGTCCGCGGTCTTACATATCTTCAAGCAAAAAGGCCAAACAGGCCGGACATGAGTTTGACCAGCTCTGCTCTGCAGTCCTAGGTTATCGGACTATGCGTGCTGAAGGCGGGCGAACGATGGAAGGTTTGAAGTACTGCTACCAGGGAAGCGCCCTTCAAGAGAACTAATTACATCCTCCATTAGCTGCAACGTGTCTAATGTAAATGAAGCCATAAGCAAAAGACAACAGAGGCATTCGTTTTCTTGCTCACTCCACGATCTAGTACCCAAAATAAAACTGGCTGTGCTAAATGCAAATGAAGAACCCATGGTAAATTGAAAACTTGGTCCCGCATGGCGCAGATCAAGGTCGCTAGATGTTTGATGAAGCCCTGGCATTCGGAGTTAGCTACTAGGGGAAACCGATTAAGATCGTCACATATATTTTTGCGCAAATGAATCTTAACTGTGTCCGCATTCGTAGTAAAAGCTGGTTGTCTGCTACAAGGAAGTCCACAAACATTTATGCCAATTTAATGGCTCTACTGACCCCAACTAGAGACCATACATTGTAAAATTTTGCAAGGAGAAGCGATTTCTATCACAGTCCCGTTCCTGGATAGTCAAGTATTTGCTGGAACTACACTTTGTGTCAGCAATTAACCACATTCGCTGTGAAAAAAAATAGATCAGAACCACTGCTGCTATTTGGGACACGGGGACGTTTTTTGTCGGGTAGGAAATTCATTGGTCAACGGTCGCCGCTTAAGGGTAGAAGCAATGCACTCTGTTTTACTTCCGCAGGCTCTACTGAATCAGAAATACTCGATTTACTTGAGTAGTTGAACAGTATGACCGGCAGAATACATTTCCGGACGCTGGACTGAATAGTCGAGTGGTCGGTGAGACCTTTGTCAATGTAACGATTTAACTACAGAAGGATTTCTGTGATATAGCGTATTGTTTCATTATTCACCTTAGGAGACGAACTAAACGAACACTGCTATGAAGTCAACAGAGCAGACGGTCGCCGATAGTCATGACAGAATGCGATAAACGGCAGTTTAACACATAACCAATGCAATCAAATCTAGCTTGCAATCCGACTTGCTTTTGGCTCGTCCTACGGTTACGTACGCTCTAGAACTCTCTTAAAAGAACAATGATGGAGATCTTTGCTGCAAAGTCAATGAGGTTTATGCAGCAGTAGTTTGCATATTATCCCATTTCTCCTCTAAAATATGGACACAATAATGGCAGAGCTATAGGTAGTAATAAGAATTTCATTCACGCCGCATGAAGCTAGGGTACTAAGGTGTAGAGACAATACCTGTAAACTTTAACGGATGCCGACCTCTGCCGAAACCTTATTATTGTGCAACCTCATAGCTGTGCCACTTGTTTCATCGGTATGATGCTGACACAACACTGCATGAGAAAGTGCACGAACTGCTCACGTCAGCATTCAGTACTTTTTCTCAGTTTTCAGCAACAAAGCCGTTATCCACATAAGCAGAAGTCCTCCAGTACAGACAGCCTATAACAAGTATTTCCGGTGGCCGTTAGGTTTGTAAGTGACAATTTGACTTAATAATCTTCGAATTCATCATCAACGACTTTTGTCGACACCGTCCGGTGTTGGTGGAAGAAATCGATGTTGCGGGACTTTAGTCGAGCTTTGAGGGCAGACAACCGTAAGGTTTGTTGGATCACTTATTTTCGCCATCACTCAGTGAATCCAAGAATTTCCTGATCCGTCTCGGCGACTGAGAATTTAAATGATGATCATTTACTACGGTCTTTTTCGACTCGGGCTGCAAAGCTAGACCATACTTAAGTGTGCGGCATCAGCGCGCCTAGAGAACATTTTGAACGCACACAAAACAAAAGCAATGACTTGATTCATATGCGTTAGTATTTTTTACCACAGCGCACTGAGTCGCTGTCGCGAACTTAGTTACAAGATATTTAGCGGACTACGATGTAGCCGATCGGACTTGCCGAACAATTAATGTTCAAATAGCACCTGAGACATTATTTCAGAAGACTTCAGAGGCACACTAAGTGAAAACTGGTTGGTTTCCATTTCATAAGTATAAAATTCCATTACTAGTGTCGCATGGCGGGTAGAGCATAAGAAGAGTTATGTGAGCCACCGTTATGCAGGGTGATGGGAGATAACTTCTGGAATGTTTGTTTCTCACGTCAGATTTCGGTAGACTTCCTAGGGCTGAAAACATTCATGTTATACGGGGGTAGATTGTGCATCTGCAGACGATGAGAGACTTGGTACCCCAGCTCTCATACAATTCCTCTACACCACAGAACCAGGGTTGATGGGGTATTAATTTCCGCAGACAACTTGGCATAGGCCATTATACGAGAAATTGTTTTCATGAATTTTCGAAAGAACTTTGAGCACAAGCGGGTGAACCAATGTCATATTAAATTGTCCCGTCTTCTGTTTTGTTTCAACAGTTAAACCGAAAAAAAGTGGTGGTGGAAAGCACACTAGCTTTGTGGCGGCTCATAGTCGCCATGTCGCAGTACCTTTGGCTGGCGGTGCACGTTTTAGAAATAATTCGACGTGCTACACCACAAACTGCCACGTTTCAGTAATACTGTCGCGACTGGCTTGCAAACACTTGTTGGCTAGACTTTTACAACTTATTTCGCAGCCAACTTTGGCCGGAGGTTGTTCCACTACTACGCGTTGAGCATACGGAAGTAAATTTGCAATTTATGGGATGGATTTTAGGGTGGTAAACGAGCCATTAATAACGGAAAACAGTTGGGATAAGTCGACTCTCGTCAAAAAGGCGGACCACTAGATCTTGGTCTTAGCGGTTCTTATATTTTGAAGCTCGCCAGAAAGTAATAATTTTAATATGCCACAAGAACGCATACGTTCGGGTCAGTATATAAGAATGACACAAAAACAGCACTCCTCCGACGAAATAGAAGTTATTAAATAAAAGTACACTAACGACCCAACCCTCTAGAAACATAAGTGTATGACGCAGTACTGCGAAGAGGCTTGAAGGTAGCCCGACATCCGGAGCTGAGGCCACTGTAGGATTGATTTTAACAGAACATACGTGTTAACTTGCTTTAGCTGATAATAATTTTTAAAGGCAGTGTTTCGGAAGCCAAAAAATACAAAAAGAGGTAAGAAAACATAAAACAAGAAAACTGCTGTTCGCACCTGGTGGTGGTCGGAGTCGTTGGATTACACGGAGATTCCATTCGCAACGGGGAAACGAGGTCAGGTTTAGTGGGCAAGATTATATTCTTTCCCAATAAATCGGTCGAAACAACTCCCTGTACATTCTGGTGTGGAATCGAAGGGTTAGGTATTCGCGCCGGTAAACCCAAAGTCGCGGCTGAACCTCTGTGATTATTCACTGGAGGATTCGACTTCGCAGTTTGTGGAGCATCAGCAACGGGAGTTTTTAGCGACTGCAGGTGCTCCGGCACAGCAGCTGGCTTTGCAGTTTTGGTTCCTTCATCATCGCTGTCCGATAGCCTTAGATCTTCCAGCAGTCTGGAAGTTGCGTGAAACGAAAAGTCTGGTTTATTTCTTGTCGGTTATGAGGATCCGTCCGCAAACTGTTTACTATGGAACAACTGTTACCATTGCACAACCACGAGAAATACAGCGACCATAATTGTTACCACAGGGAGTCGAGTCCCCGTTACTGTTAAAGTAGTCGCCGGTCATTAAGTCCACCTCGGGCTCAGACCAAATTGGGCTTAATGAGCGACGGGGCTTATTAACCGTGGGCTTAATAACCGGCGACTACTGTATCTAGGGGTCAAATAGACGATAAGCGTCTATTACTTGCTTTGCAAAATCGGAAATAGCGATAACATAAGAAACAGTCATCAGGGAAGCAAGGCGACTTAAACTACGACTGGAAATATTGGAGCGCTTCTTTAGACACTTAGCGGAATTTATAATTACGCAATTCTATGCTGAGAGTTGCGTACTACAGGGTAAAATGCAATTGAAGCCGGATTAGACTAAATATGGTTGAAACGGCCTTAGATCGCTTAGCCACAATACAAACAGAACGTAATATCAAATCATATCAGCGTAAAACCTACCTGTCTCGCTGTTCAGACGTTATGTCATCAGCTACGGGTTGCTGGTCAGTTCTAGTAAGCAAAGCGTCACTGGGGATGTTTAAGGTTCGTGTAGGTGCTGTGGCGCAAGGTTCAACGAGCTGAGGGAATAGTGCTGAATTCTCCGAGAATTTCGGGTTGTCACGATGACGCAACAAATGGAGCGGCGGGGGCGGCGGCCTTAAGCGTATAAAAAAGGAAGAGGGCCTACTCATGACAGCCGAGTGCCTTGTATCGCAAAGACCAACTGTTGTCTGATATTCCATACTGATAAACGATCTCCGCTGGATCGCGTATTTCTTAAAAACGTTGACGTACGCTTAGGTTGCTTACCACGCATTGTGTGCTTAGGCCAAACGCGATCTGTCCGACCCGTCTTCGAACGGAACTCGGTGTCAGCGTAGCCCATATTAGCTGCAAATTCGGTTACGGTCATTCCCATTCTTTCAGTATATTTCTTCGAATCAGGGTCAGACGGAGAAGTCTTGAACAGTTTAGTTTATGCTTTAGCATTACCTCCACAAGCCATAATTTAGCTTTTGATCCAGTAGATTGTGTCATTGATTGGTGGAAGCCCTTCGGCCGAAATGTGCTTCCCGGCCCTTGTGCAAAGGCCTCAACTCCAAAACTAATGGTTAAATTACTCACATATATTCTAAGGAAGGCAACAAGCGGCAATGCTGAAAAAGATTCAAAGACGCTTAAGCCCAGAAAAGCACATTGCCCGGGAATATCTTGAGTATGCCGCACTTTCTTTTAATCGTGTCGTATAACAAGCATGCCCCCCTGAAGTAGTTCACCACAGACCTATTTACCGAAATAATTGATTTCAAAACAGCAACTTGACACTTAAAAATATTGATGCGACAAATTAAAATCGATTCTGCGGTATTTTGTTTCAAGGACAATGGGTGCACATCATTTAGCTCTAACTATAAGTCAGCAGTCAGTTTTTGAGGGTAATAGGCAAGTCACCCCATGAAAGTGCCTAGGTTAAAGTAAAATAGCCAATAGCGTTGCAAATGGCATGTAACTTTACAAAAGACACTTTGCGGAATATGCCTGGTTTGGCGCTTTGGCCTTCTAGCCACCGGTCGCGGGTTCCATTCTCAGGGCTTGCGGTGCCTGGGGTTGGATATGGATGCTGGTGACGGATAAAGAGCATAACTAGCCATTACAGTCTTCCGCGTCTTTATGATTAATTTTCTTCTTAATATGGTACTCACTACGGTGCGGCTGCTGGCGGAGTCCAAACTGAGACCCTGGACGAGTATCTCCCCTAACAGGTGCGTGAGCGCCGATCTACAATTTTCATCATCCCCGATCGAAAATACCAAAATAATGAGCCCTGAATAGTCTCCTCCTCTGGTCAAATGACTTGATGTGCGCATTCCGTAGTGCCTTAGGTGTCAATCTAGAGCCCTCATTAGAAGGGGCATAACGACAGACAGGGGAGTATCGATAAAGACAAGGGACATGAAAAAGCTACTTCTAGTTTAGTAACCATCAGTAACTAGTCATAGCTATCCAAAAGCGTGTATCACTTGTTATTTGAACTCTGTGTATCTGTTCGCGATTTAAAGGCGCAACTTATGAGTCATGGGCTCGTTTACCCATCAGTCATGCTCGTACCTTTTAATTATCTTTGACCAGTTCTTCAATAATAATAAGCTTTATTGGTAAGGCACGTCAAAGGCACCGTCAAAACCCTTGGAAAACTCGAAAAAAACTAAAACAAGCCCCTTCTTTTGCATCCAGATATTGGCTCCGTCTTTGATATATTCTAAATCAATAGTGTGCAAGATAGGGAGTTTGTTCGATGTAAAAAAAACCTGTCTACAAAGGTACAATAATATCAAAATTGGAAAATAATATCCACGCACCTGGAACGAGTGTAGGCGAGGGCTGCGAAGATGGTCAAGAATCTTGGTCATTTGCCTTATGAAGACAGACTGACCGAACTTGATATTTTCCCTCTCAATTATAGGCAACTCCGCGGGGACCTCATACAAACCTACCGTATTATTAGAGGCCGCGACTGTGCCCTAGAATTTGATGATTTCTTCGAATTGGCTCGGACTGACCATCTGTGGGGTCATCCCTTTAAACTACAAAGGAAACCGGCCAGTATCGACGTTCAACGAAACGCCTTCTCTCAGAGGGTCATTGGAGCGTGGAACGAACTCCCGGAAGAAGTGGTGCTCTCAGATACTGTTAACATTTTTAAACACAAATTTAACTCTCCTTTGCTGAGAAACTGTGGCAAATATAACGAACAAAGTGATAGTAGCAGCACCTTGTAACTGGCTCACACTTATCGCTGATGTTAAGCCTATATTTGTATTATTTACTACTGTTACGGTGGACCTATTATGCGATTTATGGCTATAAATAGGGAGCTCAAGGGCAAAAGCCTTCTTCCCTTAATAAAGTGACTTAACGTGACTTAAAGTGAAAGTTTGTGTTAGAGGTTTCAAAGTAAGAATAGTTAAGGTCTGGAAACAATCTCTGATTTAGAGGTGGAGGAAGCTGCATCTATATTAAGCAGCCACTTGCATTTCTCCCGTTGGACTATCCACAATTCACAGCGGTGGAGGAGAGCTGCTGGCTACAAGTTGTTCTAAAAAACAAATGCTCCTTACTTGTTGGCTGTGTTTATCGCCCACCTAATGCCGATGCAGACTACGATCTTTGTCTCTCGCAGGCATTTCATGCCGCAGCTGACTTGAATCTTAAGTATTGCTTGATTGCAGGCGATTTTAACCTTCCTGACGTGCAGTGGTTTCCACCATCCGGTCCTTCAAAGTACGAGAACTTACTTGAGGCAATAGATATCGGCATGTGGGATCAGGTAGTCGATTTTCCCACTCGAGGAGCAAACATACTCGACCTAATTTTTTGTAGGGGATGCGAACCATTTTCAGTGTCATCCTTAGACGCACTTGGGAGTTCAGACCATGTTACAGTTGTTAGTGAACTAGAACTGGAGGCGGATAAAACATTTTCCCAAAAGTATAGTATTTATCATGACTTCCGATCAGCAAACACGGCTGACCTACTGGCACATCTAAACGCTCTCGACTGGTCTGAATTTTTCCAATGTTTGGATGTAAATGTTTGTACCGATGCACTGTACAAAGTGTTGGATCCACTCATCCTCCACTTTGTCCCCCGTAAGAAAGTAATACATGTCAAGGATGAAGTGTACCTTCCTTCGTCGTTTGCATCGGCTGAATGACACTTCCGTTCTGCCCTTGATCACACTGATCTTTGAGCAGGCTAAGAAGCTTTCCGAAGAAAAACAGATAGCCGATGAGGTTCACTTCGCTGAAAACCCTTCCCTTAATGTTGCGAAACTCTTTTCGCGTACAGTAAAAGGGCAGATGAAAACACAGCACCCCATACTTAGAGATGCTTTAGGAAACCCCATAGCTGACGCTAAGCTGACCGCCGATAGCTTCAATGCGTTCCTATCCAAAACGTTTAGTGAAAGCTCGTTCGCTGCACCTCCGGTTATCCAGGCTTGGACGGGTGCCATACTCGAAACCATAAGTTTTACCGTCTGGGATGTGACTGTAGCCATTCGTCGTTATCGTCAATCCTATAGTCCAGGACCAGATGGCGTCCCAGTTAGCCTACTAAAAGCTGAAGCGAATGATATCTTTCCGTCTATTCTTTGTAAGGTATTTAATCTTGCTCTTGAGAGCGAAACCTTTCCTTCGTTGTGGAAGGAATCGCACATAATGCCTATTCGCAAGCACGGCCGATCGACATCATTCGACAACTTTAGGCCAATAAATACACTTCCCGCAGCATCGAAGATCTTGGAGACCTTAATCAAAGAAAAGATGATGCGTCACTTGACAGAGAACAACCTGCTCAGTACAGCTCAACATGGCTTTCTCGAGAAACGATCTTGTGACACCTGCCAGCTCTCTTTCTTTGATTATGTGCTGCAATCTAGAGACAGTGGTTTTGCCACTTATAGCGTCTATTTTGATTTTACTAAGGCCTTTGATCGGGTCGATCATAACCTCCTCCTTCTGAAACTGGCCTCCTTCGGCATAGGTAGCAAGCCTCTGAACTTCATATCTTCCTATTTGGATGCTCGCACACAACGAGTAAAAATTTCCAATGTTATCTCCAACCCCACGCATGTGAGGAGTGGAGTTATACAGGGTAGTGTACTGGGTCCGCTCCTATTTTGCCTTTTTGTCAACGACGTTTCAGATTGTTTTCAGTATGGCAGACCCTTCATGTACGCTGATGATTTAAAAGTCGCTTATCGATATAAACCGGCAGATCGCAACATCGTGCTCGAGCTGATAAAAAAGGATCTTCAGGCCTTCGCCCAGTGGTGTTGCACATGGCGCCTCACCCTTTCATGGCACAAATGTTCCGTTATGGTTGTTGGCGACGATCATCAACCGGAATTAAGCATTGACGGCCACGAACTAAATGTCCCAGGAGTTATCAAGGATTTGGGCATATCCTACTCTAATAGTCTCAATTTGTCAGAGCACTGTGCCCTGATAGTCTCGAAAGCACGCCGAACAACCGGATTTATCCTTAGAAATTTTAAGACTATCAATGTTAGAACTAGCCTTTATAATATGTACGTGAGACCTAGTCTTGAATACTGCTCGCCTCTGTTCAGTCTTCTGCGCACTAGTGAATGGAAGAAAATAGAATCGGTGCAGCACTTCTTCACTAGAAGAGTTTTCACTCCAGAACACCGTAACTTAACCTACCAACAAAGGTGCGAACTTATAAAGCTGGATCCCCTTTGGCTTCGTCGATTGCAGAAGGGTCTATTTTTACTGTTTAAACTTTTGAATGGTCAAACCTTTAATCCTCTTAGTACAATAAGGCAGCTTGAGCACTCTCGACGCGCCAGTCATCGAGACGTATTTTTATTTCTTCCTATGGCACGCACAGTTAAGTACCGGCAATTCTTTTCAGTAAATGCCATATCAATCTGGAATAAGCTGCCCAAAAGTATTAAAACCCAGCAAAACTACCCTATGTTTAAGAGAGCT
>JAYGXS010000001.1:115328028-115354111 GCA_036362985.1 Ligula intestinalis | reverse complement strand
TGTTAAGATTTTATATCCCTTAATAATATTCTTTTGAGGATTTTTATCAGCAAAACTATCTGAATTTAATTGGAGTATCTTATTTACATTTCTTTGTTTAATTCAAGGACACTGAACTTCAACAGGTCGACAAAACAATTACTTGGTAAAAGAGCCTGGTGTGGCATTTGCGCCTGCTCGTTCTCATTATTCGCGCCATTTGTTCAATGCTCCAACGCCGAATTATTCTTACGACAATCAGAACCTTGCTCTTAATTCTCATTTCTCTTCTGGCTGATAACTTATCGCTCCATTGTCTTTCTCCATGCTTCATCCACACACTAGTTTTTCCAGTCAAACGCCAAACTCAGGTTCTAGGGAAATTGGCGGCCGTATAATTCACAGACCTATTCCAGTCACTGCATTTGCAGCTCGTCTTCAAACGACAGTCAAAGCTCCTTATAACATGCCATCCAAACCATCTGGACCACCTTCGGGCAGTGCTCCCTCTAGCCATTGGTTTCATGGAAATATATCTCGAGAAGATACTGAGTGCCTCCTCAAACATACTGGACAGAATGGAACTTTTTTAATTCGGTATAGTATATCAACGCAGAAGTATGTGTTAAGTGTAATACACAACCAACAATTGTACCATTATCCGATTGAAGAGCTCTTGGATGGTTTTTATCAGGTAAGATAAGTTCCAGGATTTATCGTTTCTCTGGCGTTGTGGATCTTTTTCTCATAAATTTATTGTCCCAAAGTTCTGATCCATTGGCTGAACTGTGACTGCTTAGAGTTCTCGCAAGCAAAATTGTTGCAAGCTTTACGTAGAAATCTTTTTCAGAAAAATGGTTGACCTGACTTTAATGTCAATCCCATTTACAATAATAGAAACAAGTGAAGTGGTTATGTGATTTGGGTTGTTAGAAGATCGGGACTTAACGCAGTTTATTCCCCGCAGTGTGGTAATAAAAAGGGGGTTGTGAACTGAAGTCACTGCTGTTTGCGGAAACTTAGTACCAGATCGCCAATTCTCTGTTGAGTAGGAGAAAAATTATACAGAACGGTGTTTTTTATTGAAGTTGCATATAATTCGTTGAAGCAGACGTATTTTATTCAAGCATGACGTGATCTAACGGGAGTTACTTATATTCCATTGAGGCGTGCCATACATATCATAGGTTATTTAATGGGTTACTTTTTACTGTTTCCTCTGGATTTACTGGGTTTCATGTGTCTAATCCCCTGTCTCTTTCAAGTAAATATGCATTTTCTATATCGTATAGTCGTAGATGGTAACACAGCTGAATTAATTAACTCGCATTTTCGATAATCAGTCACTTTTCTTGATGAAAATAAATATGCATTTCGATAGTTGGAAAAGAGATTATGTCTAAAATACATCAGCTAAATATGCTCCTTGATATTGAACTACGTGTCTATTGCTATTCGCGACCAATTCATGTAACTCTAGCCATTCTAAAGGTGAAGTCTGTTTAGGCCGTTGCGGTTATTATACTCAACTAATATTTTCTCTCGCCAAAGTGCAACATTACGAAGAAATGCTTTCCAAAACAACTGATTTGTGGTTAAGCTCTCGTTATTTTTGCCTGTTGAGCGGAGAGATTCTCCAGCTCCATCATTATGCCAATAGAACAAAAAATAATTTATTCTGCGCAATAGGGACCACTCATTAACTCGGAACTCTGAATACATAGTGCATCCCGTTAGCTGATAGCCTCCCTATGCTGCTAACTATTACTATCTTTACGAAGTGAAACGCATATTTATGTCTTGTGATTGTGTTGAATTAAGTGCGTCAATATATTAGCTTCGGCAGTCTCACTGCCGTTTATTTCCTCAAAACGGTCATTTTTTACTCTCGTGTGGTTACCCAATAGTTTGACGTCCACATTTAATCCTTGAAAACATTAGACTTTACCAGGCGTGCAGAGGCTGCGCAACAACAAGGCGTGCAGGACACCCTGGTTCCTTGGCTTCATGAGGTGATTGTACAGGCGTGGCGAGAAGAGGCTTTTCTCGATAACTGGGGGCCCAGACATCCCTCTACCTGTCTACGAGATGGAAAATAAGACAAGATGCGAGAAATACCGTGGCATAAATCATATCGACGTTGCTGCCAAGTTTTTCGTTATTGTTCTTCTTAAGTGCTACCAGTCTCTCAGTGACTCCAGTATGCGGCCTGACCAAGCTGGATTCCGCGCTGGGCGTGGATGTACGGACTAGATATTCATGCTGAGGCGCATTCTAGAATTCCACAATAGCTACCATCAACCGACGTCCGCCTACCTTGTCGACTTCGCCGCCACATTCGATTCTATCCATTGTGAGTCCCTGTAGCGAATAATGGAACTAGACGGAGTGCCGGCAAAACTCATTGTCATGATTAAGGTCTACTATTGGTCCACCACCGTACGAGTTCTGGGTCACAGCAATCCCTCCCAACCGCTCGATACCCGGTCTGGTGTCCGATAGGGCTGCGTCCTGTCTCCCATTCTGGTTAACTACGTCATTAAATAGATTCTAAGGAAGGCTCTTCATGAAGAGGACGATATTGAGCTTGCATCCGGACGCCGGCTAACTTATCTCGACTACGCCGCTGATATTGCGCTACTAGTCTCAACCCCTGGTACTTGTACTTGTTACGGCTGTGATCATGCCTGATCTAGCCGGCCTCAATGATGTCGCGAACGGTACCTCTCTATGCGTGGCGATTGGCGGCAGCGGATCTCGAAAGCTCCACCCAGTCCCTTCTCCAGCCACGGAGGCCGAAGATAGAAGGTCCAAGAACTGCTTCCATGTCTTGACGGACGGTGTCTAGCCGGGTCTTCAGTTGCCCTCCTCTTCGACGTTTCCAGGTGGGCCGCGGTGTCGGGTCGAGGGCAGCATAGGTAAGCTCGTGGGGCGGACAAAGGAGAACGTGTCCAAACAACCTCAGTTGCCTTTCTTTAATGGCCTGAGATATCCTCATGATACGATCGCAGCGGATGTGGACTGTCTCATTTGAGATGAAGTCGCTATACTTAACTCGCAGGATCGTCCTCAGGCACTGGTGGTCAAAGACCTCCAGTCTTCGCTCATCTTCAGCGCGCACAGCCCAGCATTCACATCCATAGAGGAGGACTGACCGGATGATGCACGGTATACACGAATCTTCGTGGCGATGGAGATGTCACGTCGGATCCATAGGCGCTTTCGAAGGATTGAGAAAACCCAGCGAGCAGCATCGATATGGGAGACAATGTCGTCCTTGCTCTACCCATTCGGTAGCAGCCTCGCCCCGAGGTATTTAAAGCTGTCTACTTCTTCAAGTTGATGGCCATTAAATTCCCAGGGTTGCCTTTTCCTGGTCAGGGATGCAGCTCGAGAACGACTTCGTCTTTCCGGAATTTATGTACATGCCTACCGACATAGCGATCTCATTTAACCGTGACACTACTGACTGTAGACCATCAAAGTTTGAGGCTGACAGCGCAATATCATCGGCGTAGTCAATATCAGTAAGTCGGCGTCCGGGTGCAAGTTCAACACCGTCCTCTTCATGTAGGGCTTTGCCGAGAATGCAGTCAATGACGTAGTTAAACAGAATGGGCGAAAGGATGCAGCCCTGTCGGACACCAGACCGGATATCGAACGAATGAGAGAGATTGTTGTGGACCAGGACTCGTGCGGTGGTAGACCGATATAGGCCTTAATCATCGCAATGAGTTTGGTCGGCATTCCATCCAGTTCCATCATTCGCTACAGGGACTCACGATAGATGGAATCGAATGCGGCGGCAAAGTCGATGAAGCAAACGGCCGTCGGTTGCTGGTAGCTATGGCGGAATTCTAGAGTGCGCCTCAGTGTGAATATTTGATCCGCACATCCACGCCCAGCTCGGAATCCGGCTTGATTGGGTCGTGTCCTGGATCTGACGATCTACAGTCTGTAATTTCGCGGTTAAATTAGATCGCTATGTCGGTTGGCATGTCCATAAATTCCGGAAAGACGAAGTTATTCTCGAGCTGCATCCCTGATCAGGAGAAGGCACCGCTGAGGATTAATGGCCATCAACTTGAAGAAGTAGACAGCTTTAAATACCTCGGGGCGAGGCTGCTATCGAATGGGCAGAGCAAGGACGACATTGTCTCCCATATCGATGCTGCTCGCTGGGTTTTCTCAATCCTCCGAAAGCGCCTGTGGATCCGACGTGACATCTCCATCGCCACGAAGATTCGTGTATACCGTGCATCATCCGGTCAGTCCTCGTCTATGGATGTGAATGCTGGGCTGTGCGCGCTGAAGATGAGCGAAGACCGGACGTCTTTGACTACCGATGCCTGAGGACCATCCTACCAGTTAAGTATACCGACTTCATCTCGAATGAGACTGTCCGCACCCGCTGCGATCGTATCGCAGGCCATTCAAGAAGGGCGACTGAGGTGGGTTGGGTACCTTCTCCGTCGTCCGCCCCACGAGCTTAACTATGCTGCCATCGATTCGACGCCGCAGCCCACCGGTATGCGTCGTAGAGGAGGGCAACTGAAAACTTGACTCGACACCGTTCGTCAAGACTCGGAAGCAGTTATTGGGCCTTCTATCTTCAATCTACGTCGCTGTAGAAGGAACTGGGTGAAGCTCTCTAGATCCGCTGCCGCAAATCGTCACGCGTTGAGAGGTACCGCTGGAGATATCATTGAGGCCGGTTAGATTAGGAATAATCACAATCCTAACAAGTACAAGCTATACTCACCGCAGATGGTCAGCTTTTATGTCATCATCGCCACCTCCTTTTCCACATTGTCTCAAGACCAGTGTTGCGAATTTGGAGTGTATTGTTGATTTTAACTTGCATCCACCTATTCCCTACCAATCACAACTGGTTTCTGCATTTTTGTCCGTCGACCGTTTATCCTGCCTAGTCGTCTGCTTTTAATGCATTTTATCGCAGTTCTTAAGGTGGTACGAAATTTTTCGTATGTTGACGATAA
The DNA here is from genome assembly GCA_036362985.1 of Ligula intestinalis. Classification (NCBI taxonomy): domain Eukaryota; kingdom Metazoa; phylum Platyhelminthes; class Cestoda; order Diphyllobothriidea; family Diphyllobothriidae; genus Ligula; species Ligula intestinalis. Next base: position 115,349,132 of record JAYGXS010000001.1, on the reverse strand, counting down.
GAACAACGTAATTGTATTCAAAATTTGTCGACAGACCGAATACACATTTCGTTCAGCGGCGTTGTCTAAATTTGTTTTAGGCAGATTTTGTTAGGCCGATGGTCTACGTCGACTGTAAATAGAAAGGGGAAAATGCCGCCTCGGTCATATTGTGCCCACTAAGACTTTGTAAAGGCCTTACACTGACACTTATGCCTTCTTCCTTGTGGGAAAAACCACAAGCCTGAGGTCGTACGTAACGTAATCTCAAGGTAGGTCGTACAGAGTAGCCTGCTGGCTTTGGAGTGAGTGTCTGTCCGGCCTCCGTGCGAATCACCATAGTTCGTCGTTTGCGGGTTACGAGAACTATTTCTGTCCCTCCGGCGGGTGTAATTATGCTTTGTATAGTACCTCCCTCTTCGCCTCTCTCCCATATCCATCACTCATATATAGTAGGACTACGTCAAGATGACTGGCGTGAACGTGAGTTCAACGATTGTGGAAGGTGAAGCCACTTCCGTGTGCTCTGCGCACGTGTTGGTTTCTAACTTTGCACAAGCCAGTCATACCGAGGCTGTCTTCGAGGACAGCTGTCATATTAAGGAGCCAATACAGCCTTCATCCCGGCCCTGGGTGACATTCCCAAATACAATTGTGGTGTATCTGCATGTTAACAGGGGAAAAATGTAGGGCTTGCTTCGAGCTAGATGGGCCAATTGCCCATCGGAGCCGTCAGGTCGCGATGTGGTTTGGGCCTCCACCAGTCGCATACGTCGCAAGTGTTTGTTGGGGACACATTTCGACCCGACGAAATCCCTGGCCTTCCTGTTCTTGTTTAAAGTAGCGACGTTTGAGTAAGTTAAGGTGTCCAATTTGCGTCACAGTGTGGATGCGAATAGCTAATTGGATAGTGATTTTCTTCCCGTAAGGGACGGGGCTAGAACCCCCTCCCCCCCCTCCGTCCTACCTCTCTCCCTTGATTTTATATGCTCATACGAGTCTTCTTTAGGAATTTTGTACTAGAGGTTCATACCTTATAATGTTTGTGTAATAGATGGCGTGCAATCCCGGAAATCGTCGAGGCTGACTAAATCTGGCATGACTATAACTCCACGTAGATAAGTATAGGTTCGGATTATGAAACTGTAGGCGTAGTTCCTGATCTCAGGGCACCAATGGCTACCACTAGTACTGGTGACACCCGACTCGTAGCTGTGCCAGTGCACTGGCCTTTCCATTTTTGCACTGTAGTTGAAATTCCTCATGGTCGACGCATATCTGTCTGCAGAATTTAATAACGTCATAACATTTTGTGACCTCTCATTTGACTGCACATGGTCATTGAGTTGCTGTAGGAAAGGACAGAAGTCACCAGCCTGATTAATTTACTGTACAGAGAACACTTATTTGCTGTTTCTGGCAGCAGTGGCCACTGGCAAAGCCAGGGTTGGCGTTGACTGCGTCCAGTCGTGTGCGGAAGTGCGGCGACAGTTGCATTTACTTGGTTGCGGAGCAAGTTCAAGTATCGTGCGATCGGCGGGTCGCATTGCCCGAGGGGGTTTCGCGTGTACAGGCCCCCGCTGTGTCGACCAAGGGATAGCATGTTTAAGTGGCCCTTGGGCAGCCGCGACCATTTGGACGCACGTGTGTGTGCGCGCAGGGAAGTCGGTCAAGCGTTTTAAAGTCAGCGAGTCGGAGGCAGCTGCCCGTAAAGGTGAATGACTTTGAGGCAACGTGCAAGGAAGTCAGACAGCATTGTTAGTCGTCCGCCACACCTTTAATGCAAATGTGTACTACATGTTCAGTGTGTGAATGGCTACCTGCAATTTTCAATGTCACTGGTATTATGGCGTCATTAAATTCTGAAAACCTCGTTGCCTTCGAATTGTTCTAATTTCTTCCGGGAAAGCCATGCTTCATATCTGTATCAAGTCCACAGTCGCGAAGGCTTTATCTTCTTCATCATAGTGCGTTTTACTGAGCTGTGTTATAGGCAGTTTCCTCCTCTAGCATTTCATTGACGTTCTCTCCGCTCTCCCTGTCTGCTCAACCTAGGTAAATGGCACGAATGCAAAATACCTCGGCATCGACCTTTTGGTCTCAGAGTTTCGCAGGGCAAACAATTGCATTGTTTGCTCCCTGGGCAAACCGATCGTGGGCGGCAAACCCCCTCCGCATATAACCGTCTACGGCACGACCAATGAACTTCACCATGCAGTTCGCAAGGCTAATCTCAAGGTAGGCTCCACTCGGCACTCACTCCCTCCCCTTTCTCCACGACTACTCCCTTCTATTTCTTCTTCTTCTCCTCCCCCACGCCTCCTCACCCTTTCCTTTGCTGTTTTAGGGCGTCCGCGACCTACTTACTCGAGTCGCCTCCAGTAATGTGAGCCTAAGCGAGTATATAAATGAGAAGTCCGCGGATAGCGGAGCCACTCCACTCATTGAGGCCGCCAAGACCGGATCCAACGACATTGTCCGAGTGAGTATTCTCTCTCTCTCTCTCGCTCACATTCACTTTTAACGGCTTGCATAATTAAGACCAAAACACTGACTCGAGGGGTTGTTGAAAATGTCGGAAGGTCCCTGTGTTACTCGCTACTACTCAGTCTACATTTCTTGTTATTGGTTTTCTTCCAGTTTTCTAAGATTGGTACGTTTATTTTCTTGAGGTAAGTGAGGTAATTTAATTTAATTTGGCTTAAACCAGCGTTCTTGCGAACTTGCGTCAGCTTTCTGACTTATTTGCTATCGTCGGGCAGACCTGTATCCAAACCTTTGCTATTTGAGTAGGCTTCCTACAATTGGATGGCAGATCTTGCTCTCGGCTGGCCTCCTGAAAGGTTATATAATTCGGGAACGTCACGCCCATGTGTGGAGTTTCTGAGTTTACATAAGCACGGTGATTCGAAGGAACCGGGAGGTAAGCGACTGCTGTGGGAGGTCGAGCGATCTTTATGTGCGCCTTTTGGTACACTTCCTTAAGATGAACATACAGCAGCTCTTCGGAAAATCGAGTTGTCCTCGTGCATTTTCGAACAGGTATCACTTGTTCGTTGTCAGACTAAGTCGGGCAGCTAAGTCTTTTCGGCATCTCCTTCGCCCACAAGCCCGCATCATCACTGCGCGGAAGCCTATGTCGAGTAAAGGACCCCCTAACGGTAGAAAAACTAAGCAACGTTATTTACCGCATACTGTGCGCCGATTGCCCTTGTGTTTATATTGGCCAAACAGGCCGACGTCTTGAGACTCGCATCAAGGAACATAAGTTAACCGTTCGCCGACGCTACCCTTTATCCTTCGTATTTGCGCACTCCCTTGAGTGTGATCATCGATTCAATTGGGATGGCACCTAGGTGATCGTCATGGTTAATGCGAGGCAAGCGAGAGAATTAATCGAAGCGTGGAACTAGAGTCCGGCTAGTATTAACAGACACGTAAAAACCTCTAGTGCGACATTCCCAGCCCTCAGTTTTCATTTAGTCTGACGATGAACAAGTGGTACCTGTTCGAGAATTCACGAGTACAACTCAATTTTCCGAATATATTCTTTCTTTTCATCATATCATCTTGGAATGCAACTTACTTCACTCATCTAACTTCCTTATGAATTCGGCTCTAATTCCCTTCGGCTAGTGCCATTCCAAATGCCTTAATTTTTATCAAAACTTCAGTTTGTCCAGCCTTCATGTGTCTCAGTGGGCTCTTCTTCTATTTTCACTGTTTCGAGTTGTTGTCCAGGGCAGTTCTGACTGACGTGCTGAATGAAAACTAACCCCTTCGCCTTCTCCCCCCCTCCCGAAAGTTTTTGGGGCGCTTGACAAAGATGATTTCAGAGTACTCAGCCATTTTGTTTTCAAATCCAGCCTCACCTAGAGCGCCTTCGCCTTCCCCCCTTAATGAAACTAAAAAACGAATTCCGTTCTCCTAATGAGCACTCTTAATGCGCCTAGCCAAACCCTACGCTATATAGATGGTGGAATCAGTTGACATTTATTATCGTACTATTTCGCCCTGCACCCACCATCTTTATGGCATGTAGGTCGACTTGTCCGGCGTGCTTTCGCGGGCCTGGAATTTTCGCCGGCGTTTAAAGCACTTAGTTTTTTTCTGATTACGTCGCCTAAACCCTCCTCGTCCGCTGGCCGTAATCCTTGCTTGCGTGTCTAAAAATTGCATGTGACGAGCGCGCATTTATTAAAGGTTTTTTGGTGATTTATATCACTTGTCTTTAACCACCAGCACTAGGATTGCATTTTCGTGGATGTAGGTAGACATTTGAAAGAAAAAAAGCAGATTTGCGAGATTAACCAGCGCTCCGCGTTCTTCGGAAACAGTAGACACCCGGTCGCGGGTAGATACTTTCAATCAGCTTCCTGACAATCGTCGACTTAAAACTATGACTAAGGCGAAGAGATAGCGCATCCGAAAAATACGTGACTGTTTACAGTCTCCACTGGGAGACTAAGCAGTCGCGCATGAGGCGTATTTATCACTCCCACATGCTGGAGGAGGTTCTTACCCATGTACTAATGTATATCTACACAGTACGGCCTAGAATTCGTGTAACATGCCGACATATGCGAAAGATTGATACTGTTTCGCAAAATAAAGATGCGATCACTGGAACATGGGTTTTTATTTTCCTGACATTTTGGATTCTGTCGAGAATCCTTAATCATGGGTAATTTTAGGATAAAGGATTCTCGACAGAATCCCAAACGTCAGGAAAATAAAACCCATGTTCCAGTGCTCACATCTTCTTCTGAACTGCTTCCTGGAACTTGCATATTCTCCTCTTTTGGCAAACTCGCTAATCGTCATTGAGTAAGGTTGTAATACTGATTATCGTGTAGTCTATTCTGAAGTCACTTTACTCACGAGAGGATGTCGGTTTTTTAACGAGCTACTTTCTGACCGCTAACAAAACGCATGTACTGTAAAAAGTGACTGCTTAAGTATTCTGCATTTTTTATCTTGACTGCCTTTATAAATTCAAATATATTTTATGGGAAACCTGCACAAAAAACATATATTTCTAGTACTCGTTTGGTAGCAACTTACGCCCTCTTTAAATTGTATACTTAAAGGAAGGGTATACTTCGGTTTTTAGAAAGTTTATAAATTGCCGAATAATTTTGAAACCTATTGACTGCTACACTTGAATTCAAGGTTTACAAACTGCACGCTGTGTACGGTTTGCGGAAGAAGTCACATAGTTCTCATAGAATATTGCACTAGCTGTGGATCATAGGCAGCACTAATAAATTGACGGATGATGTATATTAAAATTGTAAAAAAAATCTCATAATTAGAAGCTTTTTTAAAACCGAAAGCTACCCTTTCTTTAAGTATAAAATGAAAAGAAGACGTAATTTTCTACCAAAGAAAGAATGTTTTCATACATGTTTTCCATAAAGTATATTTGAATTTATAAAGGCAGTCAAAATCAATGATAAAAATGCCTATGACTCAAGTAGCCATTTTGTGCCGTTTATACTTTTTTGCTAGTGATCAGAAGGAAGCTTGTTGAAAAGCCGAAATCCTGTCGTGATTGAAATGACTTCAGAATAGAGTGCGCAATAATCAGTCTTATAACCTTACTCAATGCCGATTAGCGAAACAGCAGTTGTCACCCCCCCCCCCCCCTTCCTGCGTTGTGCAGCTGTCAAGAAAACGGTTCATAAAGACAAGTACAGTAGTCGCCGGCTATAAAGCCCACCTCGGGCCCAGACCAAATTGGGCTTAATAAGCGGCGGGCGCAATAACCAGAGTCCTAATTCAAAGCTCATCCACTCGGCTGCGTCTCACTTACCTAGTCAACCGTGAGCAGTCGATAGGGTTGGGGAATGGAGAACTATCGATCTTCGATTACGCCCACTGTTTTCTATCTCCCACCACGTGCGTATCCTGCCAAAATTAAACTCTTGACGTCTCAAATAGCCGTAGCGGTTACCTGCTCAGAGAGCACACTCGTATCTGAATATGGACAACCGATAATGCTAGTTGAAACAGTAGACAGATAATTCATCAGATCGTATTACAGTAGTCGCCGGCTATTAAGCACATCTCGGGCCCAGACCAAAATGGGCTTAATAAGCGGCGGGCGCAATAACCGGAGAGTCCTAGTTCTTGATTAGCAAACGCAGGATAGGCACTATACATTACATACGTACTGTATTATGTGTAGAGCTTGGTTATGTACAAGAAAAGAATGCTGTTTGTCTGTATTTTACGTAATAAAAAAGCAAAAAATTCTTTGCGACACGTTTAAAAAAAGTGGTCGAGTGTGAGTTGTTTTGGAGGAAACTTCACTCGCAAGTGCTCTTTGATGTCCTTCTCCAAGCACCAGAAATCGGCGAATTTTGTGGAATCTGATGCCTGTAGACCGCGTTGCGCACGCGGAGAGATGAGAATCTCAGTCTATCCTGTTGGCAAACTGGGCTTTGTAGCTGGCGACTGGGCTTATAAGCCGGCGGATTTCGCTATTTAAAATTCCGTCCCAAGCTGATTTGGGCTTAATACGCGGCTGGGCCTATTAACCGTGGGCTTACTAACCGGCGACTTCTGTATTACCGACCCCAAGCGGACACCTTGATCGTTTCCAAGCCCGTTGCTGTCGCCTGGGTGTTGCCGATCTCAGTCAGGTTGCCTCCTCATCGTCACAGCTAGACGGATTTGCTTCACTTCAACCGATTGAATGTCCCGAAATTCTGCCAACCTACTATTAACCCGGCGCATTTGTTCGGTTTTGCGTCACGTCTATCCTCGATGCGGATTTGAAAATCCAACTCCCCCCCCCTTCCCGTACGGTTAAGTCTGTGGCGTTTCCAACTTACGCACTAACATAAAATTTGTGTGACAGAAGTATCTTGTCATATGCTTTAGATTTAATATTATTTTTAATCTCCATGTTCACGAAAAAATACATGCATTTTTGTTTACCATCCCAACTCGCCGATGCAGTAAAATAAAATACGGCCAACAATTTTACCGTTTTTTGGACAAAAACCTCAAACTAGCAAAATATATAATTTTGGAAACTGGAATTGCTCCTTGTTTCTGATTCCTTAAACTTGACTTCATCAACTTAACACCAGACTTGCCGATTTTAAAAGAGTTATATTTGGAGTTTTTCGCTTGTATTGGGCTTCTCACCTAGCATAACGTACAACGATTAAAAGTTTTGATTTTGTTCAATATCACGCAAGCCCCGATTTCGCCAAACTTCTGCCTGTTAACTTCAACTATACTGAACTATACAGGTAGTTTTCCTTACCAGAAGGTGTTCTCAGGATAAAATCCATTCATTGGACCAAAATAACGTCACCAAGTATATGTTCTAAACTACCAAGTACAGTTTCTATCATGACTGCATGAATTATCTCATTTATTGCACACGTTCTTATCTGCACATCAGCGGGCCTATCTTTTTCATTTTATATGGATTTTTACTCCATCTTGTATTATTATATCAACTAGAAAGACAAAAAGATAAATCATCAGCTGATGATGGAACTTGAAGACTGTTTTTTGAAATTAAAATCCCTTTTTGGGTAATTCAGGAAAGATAACAGGATAATAGCTAATAAATCTTCAAATTATAGGCTGACTTTTGCGCCAAAACGCCCCCTAATAAATGCTGTTCATCCAACGCTTCAGATTCGCGCCCGAACCCATCATCAAAAGCAGGAGCGGATAAGGATAGTCGATTGCTTGTAAATGCCGGCTCCGTCATTAAGTGACGATGTGATACACTTCAAAGCTCTCTAAGGCTGAAATTCTCACCACAATGTCCAATCGCCCGACCCGCGTGAGCCTTACATGAGATCTAATTTAAACGTAAACTGTGGCCCTAAGCTTAACCTCAGCTCCTTACCTTCTTCACGCTGAACATAACTCTAACGCAAATTTATAGGACGCTTGGCAATGCCTGTTATCATGTAATAGCAAGGGAGCCATTTAAGTAACCCCTGCCGAGACCTATGCCTCTCTCGTTATCATCAGCTTCCCGAACTTTAATTTAATGCAGCTCCTGCTGGACCACGAGGCGCAGGTTAATCTGCGTGACTGTGGCGGCTTCACGGCGCTGCATCGAGCCTGCCAGAAGAGCTTTGCCCACGTGGCGGAGACCCTGCTGCGCCGGGGTCGTGCCAACCCCCAGATCAAGTGTCCCTTCTCCGGCAACACCGCCCTCCACGAGGCGGCCATGCTGGGCCACGCGGACTGCGTGAACTGCCTCCTGCGCTTCCATGCTGCGCCCTGGGCTCGCAATGCCGAGTCCGAGATGCCCTTTGAGCTGGCCCTGCGCTATGGCTTCGCGGAGTTGGCCATCGCGCTGGCCGGCTACCAGCCCGCTCCACCCCTCACCACCCAGGTAAGGCGGTGCTCTCCCTGTGTGTGAATTTATAAAACAGTCTGGTAGTGACTGCGCAAGGCTCTGTATGCCGGTGCCAGGTCTATATGTCGATGAACTAAGTTCTCAGTCAATTATAAGTCTTTCTTGTTTCTGTCTTGTCTTGATAATCTGTCACGCCGTCTTACAGCCAGCTTATGTTCGTGTATGCGCGATCCGAGCATATGTCCAGTCTGACCAATGTAGTTACGAGGACAGTTTTTTATTAGTCCAGCACTGCAAACAGTGTCTTTTGATGGCAATGAGAGATCGATTCCCCGGAAGCATGTCGAAAGATGGGCAGGCGTCCAATAATTTATATTCATTAAACGCCTCACTTGGATCAGTGCCTGTACCAGGTATGGATTGGTCGGTACTGCCTGGCATTTTCTTTACTGGATCAAATTAGCTTTTGGATATGGGGAGACAGAGTCCCTTTATGCTAGCAGTTATACTACAGAAGGAGAACATGCTATCGTGGGAACAGGAAGTTTAATGGCTTGCCGTTTCGGACTCTGACCTGAGTCCATCAACAGAACCGACCGCAGAGAACGCCGATTGAGGCACAGCATGTGCAGTAGTTATATTCCGTAGTGGCCACGCGAACACATCCAGCGCGGAAAATGAAATCGCACCATCTGAGTCCTAGGCTTCAATCAATTCACCACTTGATTTGCTGCCGGTACGGGCAATTATGCTCGTGACTGTGCAGTAAAATTCGCGACATGTTTCATAGGTTTTGACAGCCACTTATGGAATGCGTCACCCCGTCATACAGCCAGCTTATGTTCATGTATGCGCGATACGAACATGTGTCCAGTCTGACGTGCGTAGTTAAAGGGACAGTTCAGGCAGTGTATGCAATACAACATACTCAACTGCTAACTGAACTTTAATCGGTCCTCGATGTTCATGACCCTGCTGCGTACAGCCCCTACCCCTATGACCACGACTCATTTGGTTGCCATTTGCAGCTCTGACGATATACAGGAATAAGGACATGATTCCGGTCAGCAAAAAGTCTTCCACTTCCCTACCCTACACGAGATTCAGTCTGCAACGTCTCCCTTTGTATATGTCGTTGATTGTGTTCTCATTTGTTGGATATTTGAAATCCTTTCATTTCACGTTCTAGTTTATTGAGGAAAATAGGCACGAGCCTTTGAGTACCCTATTTGCAACGTAAGATTGAATGCGGTGTACAGAGAAATCTTGTGGGTTGCAGGAGTACCGACGGGACTATAAAATAGGACATCCTGGGATGACAATTTTAAAGTTAAAGTTAAATTCCTCATGTCTTTTACTCATTTTCTAACATTTATCTGTGAAGGGTTCGTTTAAAGCATTCCAACGATGGTGACATCACAATGTGAAGAGGAAGGAGAACTTGCGCACTAAACGCTCTCAAAACGCACAATTTTAAGTGGATGACCTCCGAGGTTGGTCGTGGTAGCAAATTCAAAAAGGTTCCCAAACGCCAGGCATCAATTCCGGTAGTTCATCATGTGGAACGCCTGTAGGAGATCCCCACGAATTCACATTTAAGTGCGAATAGAGAGCGAAACAAATAGTAGCTCTGTTTGGAAAGCCCATACAACAGATGTGTTGCAGCCGTTCGCTAAAGTTTTTGTTAATACGCCTTCGTTGCGCCCATCAAACCGGTCGAGATTGACTGCGCCAACCACTATTTGCTCTAGGAATCCACTGCATATTTTACCCCACTTGATATGCTTAGTCAACCGACAAAGGCAAAGGAAACGGGAATGGTCATTTCTGGCTTTTTAGCTCTCGTCAGCCGGTCGTACCCCAACCCAGGCGTGGCAACTCGCGACTTTTGGTCGTCATTGCACCAATGCTCCCTTGCTTTTGTCGGTTGCGATAGGTAATATGATGATGATGATTGCATGACGTCATTAAAACCTATGATTATAGTAGAGCCCTCACCGGTCTGGTTGCGGAATATGTTCGTCCTGTGGTGCCATGAAGCTTAATCCAGAGCCAGAAGTCCGAAATTACTGACTAATGACGGCTGCTAAGCGAGAAATGGCCATTCCGTTTTCCCTTGTTTTTATCGGTTCAACTGCATCATATGTTACAAGTGCCTCTGCGACTGCCTGTGTGGGCTCTAGATTGAGCTCCAGGGCACAAAAGGAGCGCATTTTTCGTAACCAGATCGGTGAGCGCCCTAACTATCAATATGCCTAGTGTTGGAATCCTCGTCTGATTTTATTGCCTCTGGTTTTTTTCCCTTTATTGAATAGCTATCAACAATTAAAGCCTTCTCGCATGCAGATGTGTGTCCAGTGTGCGTGCTATCCCTGTGGACAGATGACCTTGTCTCCTTTATACGAATGAGGGGCACAATTTGCCATTTGGGCAGCGTAAACTGCACCATAACTGGTGCAGGCGATTTCGTAGACGATTTTTTCCCCTATATTTATAATCACGCGTACCCATAAGGTGCACAAAGTGGGTGGGTAAAGTATTTGTGTGTTCGTGTGCTACTAGTATCTGCAGTTTTTTAGCCAATAGGATTGACTGGGGTATATTTTTGTCTTAATGGAGGCTTCATCAGGTTGGTTGGTTGGTAGCCCTTATTAGATCAGGGGTTCCCACCGGAGTCCAAACTGGGTGCAGTTGGGAGGCGGAGAAAAGCCGCGACCTCGGCCGGCTTGAGCCAAAGGTCCGCGGGAGTGAGGTGGGTGCCTGGCCGGGAACTGCAGGCGAACAGATGACGGCATTAATGCGGCGAGACGCAGCAGTCGGGACAGCTGTCGGGTACGGACGGGTCCAGCCGTTGTTGGTACTGGCGAAGGAGCATGCAGTAGCCACTGCATAGCTGCACCAGGGTACAGCGAGTCACCCTTGGGAGATGTCGTTCCGAGGCCGCAATCGGAGGTGGATAGCCACCCAGAAGAACCGGGGATGGTAGCTGGATTTTTCGTCCACAACGTTTCTCTGGTGAAGGTGCTGGTAGCCTGTCCTGATGGTGGAGCCATCAAAGGGTAGGTCTGAGAGAGACGAGGCGACAGCTGCCTTGTGGAGACCTCAATAGACGCTCGAACATTACGGCTAGGCTCAGAAGCGTTGCAACGATGGTGGTTCGGATGGCCAGGTTGTGAACAGGTCCGCCAGAACTGCTGGCCTAGGAGTTTGTTGTGCGCGGCGACCTGCAGAACAAGAGCCTCCGAATCAAGTGCTTAGTTCTGGCGTCTGGGCGACCATAGCGTTGCAACCCTTTGTTCGGACTCCCTTGTCGTCTTATACACTGACTCACAATTGGGGAAAAAGAAACTTATTAGCGAATCTTGGCCCGGTTTTGCAGTCTTAGACAGCCATCTTGTGGAAGACATGATGGTTACTCTCATAATGACATCAAAACGAGCATGTCATGCAATCTGATCGGTGATTATTGCTCTTCTACCAGTCACAACCGGCGGGATAACGAGTTTGTGGCATAGGATCTCCTAACTCTCGATTGCCAGCAGAACGCGGACTCGAACCTCAGATGCTGTGTTTCTGCGGACGATAGGTAATAAGCCAGAAATGACCATTCTGGTCTCCGTGGGCTTTTTTTTTCTGTAGCACTTTTGATTGTATATACACCTCTGAGAATATCCCTTGACGATAAACGGATGAATTCAGTGATACATTCTTTTTTTTTCCACGTACGAGGACTCTTGTGTTTTAAAAAGTAAATTTAAATTCTGCACAGGTAGAGCCTCTCTATTTAGATTTTTTTGACTGGATGGAATGTAGCATATACACAACCACGCGTTCACAATTTTCAGTCAATCGCGATAAAAGTGGTCTTTTTGTGTTTTAAGCTAGAAAGTTGGATGAATGTGAATGTACCGGGGCACCTTTGGTTGCTTGCAATATTTTTCTGCTAGATTGGCGTTGACTGTTCTGCAGGCCTTCTTCACACGGAATCACACAACAGAATCTTTTTGCGTGTATTTTTTTCCCTGTCGGACTTTCACAGCTTACACGCTTTCCCCATCCTTCATGTGTAAAGCGTAACACATCACACTGAGGGAATTCCCGCCGGCATGCCACGGTTACCTTCAGGCCTGTTTGTGTACTTTTGAATTTTTTCGACAGCTTTTTAGCGATATATCAGCTGAGGTCCGCTGCCTAATCCTGCCCTTTTCTCACCTCGCATTTCTCATCCGCGCTACTTCCCCTGCCTGTCTGCTCTGTCTCCGTGGCCACCAGGCGGACTGGTTCCATCTGTTGTAAATGTAGCCAATGCTGAGGTGTCACCGCCTAATTACGCCCAAGGGAGAACATGGCAAGAGGAGCGCAACCGCAGAAGCATCTTAGCGTAATGAGTAAAGCATATTTAAGGTAAGAAACACCTGTACAGCCATGCCCATCGGACCAATCAGATACTGCCCTTGCGCGAGTAGCGACACGATTGGCTTGTGACTCAGCGGCTGGCTTGTCAGCGTCTTTGCCTGACCTCAGCTTTAAATTATTGGTTAATTGATTCCCACTTTGCTTTCGCCGCGTGTAGGCGGATCGATAGCCTGCCAGTTGTCAGTCGGTTCTCTAATCCGGGCCTTCCCCCCCCCCCTCCCGCCCATTTCTCACCACCGTTGCTTCCCCTGCTTGTTTGCTTTGTCTCCAGGCGGACTGGTTCCACCCTGCGCTCTCCAAGGGTGAAACAGAGCGCATGTTCGCCTCCTGTTCCGCTATGCAAGACGGCGCCTTCCTCGTCCGACGCTCCTCGCAATCCGAACGGAAGTTTGTCCTGGTGCTCTACTACCAACGACAGACCCTGAAGTACCAGATCGAGGTGGTCGACTTCTCCTTCCATCTGGACACCAAAGAGGCCTACTTTGTTGATAAGGTGAGTTGTGTGTCCACTCTTTTGCCTGTCGAGCACTTTCCCTACTCCCGTCACAGGCGCTCTGGAGTGTTAGAAAAAAGAGGAAAATCGTCGAAGTCTGAAGTCGTGCCCCATCTCTGCAGTATGGGGTTGCCACCTCCGTCAGCCAGCTTATCCTCATGTATCCGCGTTTTTACTTGTTGGCCGGTTTACGGCGGCTGTATTGGAGTCGGTAGATGGCGTCTGGTTCCTCCCGTTTAGGTATAGGGTCTTTTGGCCGCATTACTTGTTGCCGGATGGTGCAGGTAGGCTTGTGGGCAACCCTTTATTCCAAGAGGCTCGAGGGATCCAGCCACAGCTTCGAAGACTCCTGTTATTTACGGGGTGCTCCGTTACGGTTTTGGTAGGCAAGGTTCATCCGTCCGCGTTTTTGGTAGCATTCGAGCCCGTTCAATAAACGCTCGTGGATAGCCGTTTGTTTTGAAAAGTTCCCAGAGGAGCTTTGTCTCGTCCCGTTTGGCGGCCAGCGTGCTACAGTGGGTTTCAATTCGGCGGTATAGCGTGCGTATGCAACTTCGCTTGTGTGGCAATGGGTGGTTGCTATTGTAACCCAATATTTGTGACGTGTTTTTTTTTTGGTCTACGGTAGACAGACGTCGCCAATTTGCCGTCTGGTTGGCGGCATACGAAAACGTCCAGGAAGGGGAATCTGTCCTCCACCTCTTCTTCCATCGTGAACTGTAGATCGGAAAAATTGAGTTCAATCGTTCTTCGCAGTGGTTGATTTTATTCTGGTTGGTGACAACGAAAGTGTCGTCCACGTAACGTGCCCAAAATTTCGGTTATTTTTCTTCAAACTGTCAGCCAAGAGATTGGGGACCTCATTGCAGTGCCTTTGATTTGCTTATGTGTGGGTAGACGAGGCAACTACCCAAAACGCCAGGCTTATAATAAACCTCCTGGTGAACGCTCCTCTTTCTGAAGAAGACGATGTGACCACTGGAACAAGAGTTTTATTTTCCCGACGTTTCGGATTCCGTCAGGCAAATAAAACTCTTGTTCCAGTGGTCGCATCGTTTTCTTCTGAACTGCTTCCTGGAACTCGCATATTCACTTCTATTGGCTCCTCTTTCTTCTGATTGACCACCTGGGCATCGAATTTTCAGCACTATTACTGTTTGCAGTGTTGTTTTATAAGTGGGCCCTTCCCTGCTTTTAAAGCCGGGCGTCCTAAACGGGCCCCGTCGTAGATGCGCTGGACACGCATGGGCGCCAGATAAGGATAGGGTAGGCGTTATTCGGGTTGCACGCCGATAACAAATGTCTAAAATAGGGGAGGAAACGTGGTGCTGCACATGGGGGCGGTTCCGCTTAGGGGCTCGATTCCGCGTCCAATCTTAACATCGGGCTCAGGTGGGTGAGGAAAAAGAGAGTGCTATAGATGCTGTGCAAGTCACCGCCCCTGCACCACCCTGCTGTGGAGCATGCGATGAACATAATCGAATTTTCAACTACTGCTGGTCAAGACTAGCTGGAGCAGCAACCGCAATACTCGGTTAGATGCAGTAGCTGCACGTAACAGAAGATTGGGGGAGGGAGAATAATAGCACAACCCACCTAAGTCAGACTCTCGGGGAAGCGTGCAGGAGACTCCGCTTTGGATAGGCTGGAGGTTCGACGCCTAGCGCCTCTTTGCTCGGGGGGTTCGTCGGCTTCGTGGATTCGCCATCCCCGTCCCCCTCTGGTTTATTTTTCACCGGATGCAGCTTTTGATAGGCCCGCAGATCAATAAAAAAAGAGACCGGCAGCCACGCAGTTGAGTGACATGGCCACCAGGATAGCCATATAGCCACGCCAAGTGTAGGCCCTCACTAGATAGGGCATGAAGAGGCTGTAGAGTGTGCTGCAACACATGAAAATGTCTGTTGCAGTGGTGCGACGTTTGTTAAACCACTGGAAGACAACTGTCGCCGCCGGTAGTTAGGTGAAGCCGAAACTCATGCCTACACAAAAGAATGAGGTAAATCAGAGATAAGATGAAATGGTTCAATGGCTGGAGGTTTAGGCTTTTTATCAGAGTCACGGGTTCGAGCCTCGGGTGGGGACCCGCTTGGGGTTGGGTATAACCGGATGGTGACGGCTAATGAGCCAGCAATGGCTATTCCGGTCTCCATTGTTTTTACTGGTAATACTATCTGTCTAAGCTTCTTGCCGCTTCGCGGCTGCTGACGTGGCTCGAGAATGAGCCCCAAGGCTGGCTGGCTAGTAGCCCTTGTTGGATCCGGAGCCCCGCCGGGTGGGCCTCAATCCCGGCGGCGAGGAGGAGCAGCTTGGTCTGGAGGGGCTGCTCCGTTATCAAAAACATGGAGGAGGGGAGATAGATCCATAATAGGGAGGTTTGGTGTAGCAGACCTTGGTCGCCGTAAGGGCGGGTTGGAACGCGGTCGAAGACGCGTCTGCTGTGGTTCCCTCAAGGCAGAGCAGGACGGTAGAGATCTGTTAGCGACCGGAGAATGCTAACCAACGAAGGAGAGTTTTCAATAAAACAGATTTTCAGGACAGAAACTGTTACAGCAAATTTCGATGCTTGCACTTTGTGGACGACCAGTGGACGACTTACCACACTCAAAAAGGTACTTCAGTAGCAGTGCTGGCATCAAATAGTCTTGTGGATGTTGCTAGTGGGTCTCCTAAACGAGCCGCCTGGTAGTTATGCTGGACCAATACAGGGAGCAGATTAGGGCACGGCAGGCGTTATTCTGGTTGCGCGCCGATAACAGATGCCGAACATCGAGACGGGGAGGCATTGTGACAGCCACAGGTGCGGCTTCGGCCACCTGCGTATGATACTGTCTTCGGTCTTCTTGACTCTCTCTTGACATTGGGCTATGCGAGGGCAGAGAGAGAGAGTGTGTGTGTGTGTGGTAGATGCAGCGCAAGTCTACTGTCACTAAACTAATTCACACGCACGTCACCGACTCTGCACCACCCTGCTGTGGAGCGTATGGTGGAAACTGTTGAAATGGACTGTAGAACTGTCATCCTATTGCCCACTCCGTTCATCTGTGTCATTGGCTGAATTCTCAAAAAGGCCTTTTGCTGTTTCGGCAGTATTGCGTTTTCATATGGCTGCTGGCTGAGTGATCTAGCCTACGCTAACGATATCGCCTTGCCAACCTCGAGTGTTAATGGTTTGTGGTGTCACACGGGTGGATAAAGTCGCCAAATTCGTGGCTTTATGCATAACCGCTGGGAATATTGTTATTAACTTGGGTGTGCTTGCGTTGATACTGGTTATATCCCCCGGTTGCGTGTTAGAAAAGGAAGGCAGACAGGATAGCAGGTAATAGTGTACTTTACCTGTTTCTGCTCCTGCACGGACTCTGTCTTCTGTGTGTCTGCCCTTGAAGGTCGCGCGTAACGTGTTCCTTTATGCGCTGGTGCTATCGCGTGCTCTCTCTTTGTGTTGACTCCTGTTCTGTGCCGTCCTAACAAATACCAAAGTGCTTTCGAGCCGCATCCCTGATGAGGAGACGGCACCCTTAAGATAAATGGCTGTCAGTCGCCAGAATCAGGCCACTTGTATTGTGAGCGCTGTGACTGACAGGACCGGTTACCCCCAAATGCTTGTCGAGCATACGCGTTTCGTTCTCCCATCACAGGCGCTAGTAGTGTTGTTTCATCTTTGGTTCGTTCCCTGTCTTTCACGTCGGCTGTCGGCGACCGAAGCCTTTCCTCGATTTCGTTTCGTTAAAAATCTCCCCATCAACCGTAAGGTATTTGATCTGGTGGTTTTGGCGATAAAAAGTTTTCACCCGAGTGGTCTAGACGACGCTGAGGGGATCTCAATCTCTCCCCCCCCCTGTGTTGCCGTTAGTCGACGATTGTTTTTATTGTCAGCTAGCCAGCTTATTTCGCAGTTAATGTTGCGTGTGAATAGCGCACACAGATTTGACCTGACTACCGGACGGCACTGGTGTCCTGAAAACGTCCGAAGCTCATCTGAGAAGGCAGCACTCTGACCCACTTGAAGCGGGGACTTGGTTGAGGACACATCTTTGTCCGGCTTTCGTCTTATGTGAGAGTGGTTTTTCCGTTTGCGCATAAAAGCCAACAGTCTATTACATCGATATGAAGGAGTGATTGTTTTTTTTGACGTAAAACCAGATGGTTACAGAGTGCAGATGTACATACCCTGAGTTTTTGTAAGCCTGTGCGTCACTTTATTTAAAAGACTAGCGTTGCAAGTAGACTGTGCCATGGAGTGGCACAATTTAATGACAATTCAGAATTCGGTACTCGGTCAGGCGTGCGAGACAGTTTTATCCTGTTCAGCCACGCTATTGAGTGGTTTTCCGGAAAGATTCCATATAGATATGACAATGTTAGTTTTGCACCCGGACGCCATCCAGTCAGTCCTGTTAGGCAGTGCTAGGCTGTTCACGGGGGTGATCAGCGAAAACTGGAGATCTGCGCACCATCCGTCTCAAATGAGGCAGTCCGCACTCGCTGCGGAATCATCGCACGCATATCCCCAGCCATTCAAGAAAGACGACTTTGAGGTGGTTTGTGTGGTAACGGTGACAAACTGTGGTGTCAGCGTCTAATTACACCTCAAGAACTTACACAACAACAAGGGTATAAAAGTGGAAGCCACCCGAATGAGAATTCATTCTGTATCAAACCCGGAGTTGCTGTCTCGGGTGGCTGTGCAGGGCTGAATGTCCCGCCGCGGGACGAAGCACTGGGCCAAAGGTGAACTGGCTATTTCCAGTCCGTGTTGCAACTCCCTTTCTGAGATGTGACAGTTGCTTATAATTGATTGTCACGCGCGTTTGCTTGTGGCATAATTGGGCGCGTTGGAATAAGATCACCTAAGTGGCCCTTGAAGAACTGCCACTGGTTGGGCACGCGCGTGCGCGTGTATGCGGTCCAGTGGTTTAAGGTCATCGCGTGGGGGACAGTCACATCGAAGACACAAGACCTTGCGGCAGTCTCTATTGACAGAGAAATCATTGTGGCAGTCGACCACTGGCACGATGCCTCAGGACGGCCTGCAAGGTTATGCTGGCTAGTTAGGTTAGTTTGGGCGCGTATCCTCCTGGTCCTAATTTACGTTCAGCTTCACGGGGTCCTCATTTTCTTTGAAACTGGCCTCCACCAGTGCAAAGTTTCTGTGGTTCCCTGCCCCCCGGACTTGCTTACCCGACTAATACGTATCTCGGCTGTGACCCTCAAGCTGCCTTCCACTGCAACCACCATTGCTGCCGTCTTACAGTCGCGCCTCTCACGTGATACTTTTGCCTGTGCGTTTGCTCGTTTCGTCCGTCCATCCGTCCGTTCGCACGCGTGATCCGGTCTTCTGCCCGCCCGCCCCCCCCCCCCCCCCGCCCCTTACCGTACACACTCACGCATTACTGCCGCGTCTGGGGGAGCAAGATGCGGGTTGTGATATATCATCGCAGGTTACTTCCGCACTACGCTCTTATCCTCTTTAGCATGAGGGGGAGGGGAGGAGGAGGTGTTGATGGCGGCAGCGGCGACGACGCCACTGTCGACCGCAGCAGTTCCTCCGTCTCACCGCTCCTGCTCTCGCTTATTTAGTGCGCACTCGCGCCCGCTGACTGGGTTTCGCGTGCATGATTTACGCGACAACCTAAAGACCATTACCCTCGCCCCCCCCCCCCCTGCTCCCATCCCTGTCATCATTCCTCCAGCAACGGTGGTGGCGGCGCCACGCGGCGGTGGCCTATACGACGAGCTAGACCAGCTCTCAGTGTCGTGTTTGCAGACACCATACAAGCGAGTCCCAGCAAGTACATGAAGAAGAAGAAGAAGTAGTAGACATGCCGTTTCGAACTTCTGCTATTGTCTCTGCTGATGTGATGCATCCGCGGCGAATAAACATCTTCTCCCAGCAATAATGTCGGCTTCGCCTCCCTCCGATCAGCAGGATAAACTACGGCCTATCGATCCTGAGGGCACATTGACTGCAGCTGTCAGCCATCGCAACTGAACACTCTTCGAGAGAGAGAGGGGGCGGTGGGTGCGCCTATCTGCGTTGAAAAAGAGTATGGCAGTTAGCAGCGCAGATGGATATTTCGGTTCTTCAGTTTGTTGCCGGGTAGGGGGGGGAAGGAGGGCGAAAGGTCAGACAATCCGCGGTGGCTTTACCTGGCCGTATTACCAAGTATCTAGCTTCCCATCTTACGCACCACAATTCACAGTTTTTACAAATGCCTCACGTTCTTAAACTTAACTTTCCTCCGTCCAGCAGTCTTTCAAGCTAGTATTTCGAAAACGTCACACGCTAAATTGACCTGAGAAGTCACGTAGATTCAGCCGCTATCGGCAGGTAAGATTTTAAGCAATGAAATATCAGACCAAGACTGTGCTAGCTAGAATCTACCCTTGGCAGTTCGCCTCGATCACAGTTTTCGGCCTGACACTCTTACAGTGCTCCTCGCAGAACGGGAATCGGTATGGCATCTGCAACAGACTGCACCTTCTGTACTTGTACTTATTACAGCTACGATAATAACTGATCTAGTCGGCATCGAGATGTCCCGGGTAGTACCTCTCCACGCGTGACGGGCCGTGGCAACAGACCTGGGCAGTTTAATCCATTCTTCTCACCGGAACCGGAGACCGAATACCGAGGGTCCGTAACTATTTCCATTTCCTCATAAGCTGAGTCTAGCCAGGATTTTAGCTGATCCCTTTTCAACGACTGTAACTGTTTCGGGTCAAATCTAGTAAAACTGAGCTCGTGGGTTTGACGATGAGTAGCGTGTATAAAACAGCTCAGTCGTCTTTCTTGGATGGCCTGGAATATCCTTGAGATGTTGGCGTAGCGAATGTGGAGTATGTCACTTGCGACGAAGTCGGTGTACTTTAGTCGAAGGATGGTCTTGAAGCAGTAATGCTCAAAAACTTACAGTTTTCTTTGATCTTCCATGTGCATAGCTCAGCATTCACAGCCGTAGAGCAAGGCAGACCAAAGGGAGGCACGGTGAATGCGAACCTTAGCGGCAATGGAAATAGCACGTCGGGTTCATTGGCACTTGCTAAGGCTTGAGATTCGGGGGAAAAGGTCATCCTTTTTCTGTTCGTTCGGTAGAAACCTTGCTCTGAGGTATTTTAAACTGTTCACTTTTTCAAATTTACAGTCATTCATCTCGGGAGGTGTCTTATCTGGAGCAGGTATGCAGCTTGAAGCTGTTTTGGTCTTACCAGCGTTCATGGACAACCTGACCGATTTGGCGACCTCCTTCACCCGACAGCGAACGGAATTCATCTGCCCTGCTCAGTCCGAGGTCTCGACAGAGGCCCTGACAGCCGAAACGCTTGGTAGTTTAGGTAGATAGTATTACAAGGGAGACTGGCTTATTAGCCGTCGTCGGCCAGTCATACCCAGATCCAAGTTGCGTCTCACCCGAGCCTCGAACTCGTGATCGCTTTGATCAGAGTCGAACGCCCTAACCAGAAATGACCATTCCGATCATCCTTGTCTTCTCACTTATATTATCTGCCTACACCACCAGCTGCTACGGTTGTCAGGGCCTCCGTCAAGACCCCAGGCAGAGCTGGACAGGGGAGTTCCGTTAGCGGTCCGGTGAACGTTTATTAATGAGTGTCAATGCCCCTTCGACCTAACGTGGCAAACCAACGACCTTGTGGCTCAATGCTTAGGGCGTTTGACTCTGATAAAAGCGGTTGTTTAGACGTCACTTGAGTCTTGATATGACTGGCTGTCGACGGCTAATCAGCCAGAAATGGTCATCCTAGTCTCCCTGGTCTTTGTCGGTAATACTATTAACCGGAGTAACGCCTGAAATGACCTAATCTGTCCACTATGGTGGTCCAGCGCACGCATCATCATCCATCTGGCTTATT
>JAYGXS010000001.1:115216154-115313999 GCA_036362985.1 Ligula intestinalis | reverse complement strand
TTATGGGAGCACAAACCCAATAACGCCTGAGATAATCTGCTCTGGCCCCCGTGTTGCTCTAGCGCATCTCCCTGATTTCCTCTCAACCTCTCCCTTTCTGTAGGTGCTCGTCCAACCCTGTCAGCGGCTGGACTTCCTCAAGGAGGCCAGTATTATGATGCGACTCTCGCACGAGAACATTATCACCATCTATGGGGTCTGCGAGAATAAACGCCTGATGATGATTCTGGAGCTCGCTGAACTTGGCAGCCTGTTGGACTTTATGCTCGACTACCCAGAACGCTGTCAGATCCCCGAGCTCTACAATTGGGCCATGCAGGTAAGCCTTGTTGCATCTCCTAAGTTCCCCCCCCCTCATCCCAAGTCTTGCTCGGACATTTGAAACGAGAAGGCTCAAGTTGAGCTCATTGGCTTATTGCGGACTGAAACTCGTGCAAAATGTCGAAATTTGCGGGCGATTGATAACCACTTACAAAACAGCTTTAACGCATGTACGATAACTTTCAGTATCAGCATCAGTATATTGAGGGATATTTAGTAAAAATTCCTTTGAGTGCCCTATTTGTACATGTGTGTAGTGTTAGCAGAAACTTTGTTTCTCAGACTGTTTGCGAGGCCAGTTGTCCTGTGTCATAGGATGAAAATAGGAGCAGACAGTGAAAAAACTCCTCAGGGATTTTTAGGAGAAAAACTGTCGCTCTTCTGGGGGTAATGCGTGGGATTTAGGAGAAAAAAGGGGGGTTCCCACTGATGGGGGGGCATTGCAAAGGTTCCCAGGATCATCACCGTGTGGAAGCCACGTCCTGATTCTTCCTTGCTGATTGCAGAGTCCGCCAACGGAACTGGAAAAACAGAGGCATCCGTGCAGATCATCGACAGTCCGCTTTGGGTCGAACCAAGGGTGAATGTTTAGGACGTCAGGTCTGGCTGATAAGATCGCTAGCGGGGTAATCACGGTACGCAGATAGCCAAGTAGGGTAGACCGCAGAGACCTTCGCATGAGGCTATGCGTGGAAAGGCGTTATAAATAACAAAGGTGAATGGATATAAAAACTAATACTACTGAAAAATTGGAAGTAGTATTATTATTATTGCAAATTGCCACTTACGATCCATCGTGCACTGCTATATCGATGCAGTTTTCGCTTAAAACCCTCTAGCGATTCCAACATAACGACGTCCTGAGGAAAAGCATTCCACGCTCCAACCACCCTTTTTGAAAAGAAGTGTTTCCGAGCGTCCAGCCTGGCCCCTGTCACCTTTAATTTGTGAGGATGACCCCTCAGATTCGTGGTCGTTGCTAATTCGATAAAATCCCCTGATATAAGAGAGCAGTCTTGAAGACGCAATACGCGGAAGCTGCCTGTAGCGCAATGGGAAGAGGTTGAGATTCAACAGCCGTGTTTCATAAGACTGTGGGCCCTGTCCCATAACAAGTTTGATTGCGCACCGTTGTACATTTTCCAGGATGTTGATTTCTTTCGTGGCCCAGGGTCTCCAAGCTTGGATAGCGGATTCTAGGTGCGGTCGTACGAAGGTTCCGAAGACTTCTGTGAAGCACTCTTCATTGAAGGTATAAAAAGCTCGTCTGACGAGGTATAGGATCGACATCGCGGACTTGGCTACCTTTGTGCAATGCAGGGAGGGTTTAAGCGAGGGCGTGATCCAGACTCCCAAGTCTTTCTGAGCGTTCACTTCCTTCAATGGTCTGTCGTTCAGTCGGTTAGCCGTGCCGTTTGAAGATCCGGATTTGCCGACTCGAATGGTGGTGCACTTGCTCTCATTGAACGGTAAGAGCCAGTCCGCCGACCATTTTTGAAGTGTGAACTCCCTCAGGCGAATGAATATAAAAAGTAATAGCTATTCTTTTAGAGAAATTAACTTTTTACAGAGTCTTCAATTTCAGCAGACTCGAAAAGTAGTCATAAATTACACTAATAAATGTAAATGTAATTTCAGAACAAGAAATGACGAACATACGTTTGTTTTCGATAATTCTCAGCAGGCCTTTACATTTATATGGTAATTAAGTAAATGGATGCGGGTTGGTAGAAAAATAGAACTGTTGTCAGAATAGGAGGAAAAGGCGTTGACAATCTACTCAGCGTTGGGGGGAACTAGTGGTCGGCGGAGGTGTTAAGCTGCTAGCTGTTGGATTAGCGGCTTTTTCCCTTGGTAACTGTGGAGCCGCGACGAAGTTCTTTTGGGCGCACAGGATCGGTCGGCGTAGCCTGATGGCGGCCGCTTCTGCCGTAGCCAACAGATGCTGTCCAAGAAATTTTGAGTAGCCTGAGGTTAACATGCAGATCACTCGGATGGCCTCTTTGGCATCCACCCGATGGTCTGAGTCTACCAGGTGCGCTAGAATGAAACTATTTACACCCTTTAGTTGACCCTTTCCTAACCATGCTGTCAGTCAACCGGCGTCCGGGTGCAAGCTCAATACCGTCACCTTCTTGTAGGGCCTTCCTGAGAACCCAGTCAATGGCGTAGTTAAAGAGGATAGGCGACAGGACACAGCCTTGCCGAACACCTGACCGATTAGCGAAGGGTTCTAAGCGGTTGTTGCTGACTAAAACTTGCGCAGTGGTGGAGCGGTAGTATGCCCTGATCATGGCAATTAGTTTTGGTGGTGAACCATCAAATGCCATTGTCCGCCATAGGGAGTCACGATGGATGTAGTTGTTGTTGTCGTAGCCCATAGTTGGATCAGAAAATCCCCGCCGGAATCCAAACTGGGAGTAGTTGGGAGACGGAGAAAAGCCGCGACCTCGACCAGCTTGAGCCACAGGTCCGCGGGAGTGAGGAAGGTGCCTGGCCGAGAACTGCTGGCGAGCAGGTGATGGCAGTCATGCGGCGAGACGCCGCAGTCGAGAGAGCAGTCGCGTATGGGTGGGTCGAGCCGGTGGAGCATGCAGTAGCCACTGCGTAGCTGTGCCAGGGTACAGCGAGTGACCCTCGGGAGATGTCGTTCGGAGGCCGCAATCGGAGGTGGATAGCCACCCAAAAGAACCGGGGGACGGTAACCGCGTTTCTCCACGAAAACGAATCTCTGGTGGAGACGCTGGAAGCCTGTCTTGGTGGCAGAGCTATCAGCAGGTAGATCCGCGAGAGACGAGGCAACAGCTTCCTTGTGGAGTGCTCGAATAGACGGCCGGACGTTGCGGCAGGGCTCGGGAGCGGTGCAACGGTGATGATTGGGATGGCCGGGTTGCGAACAACTCCACCAGAACTGCTGGCTAAGGAGAGTGTTGTGATGGGCGACCGGTAGAACAGAAGCCTCCGCATGAAGATGATCTATAGGCGACATTTTATAGCAACCCGTGATCGTGCGGAGGGCAGCGTTTTGGGCTGACTGGAGGCGGCGGAGGCTGGAAGAGCTCATCGTAGGAGACCAGATTGATGCCGCATAAGTGAGGTGCGGCTTGGCCAGCGCCTTGAAAGCAGTCGACAGAGTCTCTTTCGCGCAGCCCCAGGATGTGCCTGCTAGAGCCTTGAGGACCTTGGTGCGGCGGCTTACTTTGCTTGCGGTCTCCCTGGCATGGTCTTCAAACGTGAAGAGCGGATCAAAACGCACACCAAGGAGTTTGGGCTTGCGGACGAGCGGTAAGGTCGCCCCATTGACGGTGATGACCGGCTGACGATTGAACTCCTTCGGATCAAGCGTGAAAACAGTTACGGACGACTTGGCTGTCGAGATCGTCATTCCGCGCTGGGTGAGGAAGTTTTCGACAACAGGCATGAACTCCGTGAGGAGCTGTGCAGCCTGATCGATGTCATGGTGCCGGCAAAAGAACGATGGATGTAGTTGGACGCAGCGGCAAAGTCAACAAAGCAGATGGCCGTTGGTTGTTGGGAGCTATGGCGGAATTCAAGGATCCGTCTCAGTGTGAATATCTAATCCACACATCCACGCCCTGCACGAAATCCGGCCTGGTTGGGTCGCGTCCTGGAGTCGCGCACAGACTGGAACCGTCTGAGGAGAACAATAGCGGAAATCTTCGCAGCAATGTCGATGAGACTTATGCCACGTTATTTCTCACATTTTGTCTTGTCTCCCTCCTTGTGGACAGACACAAGGATGCCTGAGCCCCAGTCATCAGGACCGGTCTCGTCTCTTTATGCTTGTACAATCACCTCATGAAGCCAAGGCGCCAGAGTGTCGGCACAAGGCTTTTAGATTTCAGCGGCGATGCCATTGTGGGATACGATGTGGTCCAGCCAGATAATAGACAAGAGAACGTATCTCAACATGTTTAAGCTAGTTGAATAGAATAAGGCGTGGAAGGCCATAGTGTCAGGCAGAATTTAATAAGGTAGGAGCAAGCGTAGTATGTAAGCAATAGGAGGAGTGACTTCCAGACGAGTGCAGTCCAGAGTCGCATTCCGGCAAGTCGATCACCGGGTCTGGAGGTCTGCAACCGAACAGTGAGTCGTCGGCTCTGGAAGTGAATGAGCGTAAACAAATTGTCCGCATCTCGGGCACTGGTCTCACCTTGAGAGGTGGTTGGCTAGTGAGACTAGACCGCCTTGAGAAAGCCAGACAGGAGTGACCTTGAGCAGAGTCATTGACTATGGTGTCTTGCGGACGCGTGATGGTCACGCCAGACATGACCTAGTCCGCGCGGAGTCCGAGGAAAACATGACTAAGAGAGGGTGTCGCTACACCATCCTCTCCAGGTGCCTTATTGTTGCGCGGCCTTTTGATGGCATCGGCGATTTCTGCTTCAGAAGGCGGGGTGCATGACACCGGATAAGTGGAAGATGGAGGAGGCTCTACCGTAGATGGGAGCAGGGGTTGGTGGGCTCCGTATCGACGTTGAGGAGGTGCTCGAAATGCCCACGCCAGCGTTCGATCTTAGTCGCGTTGTCAGCAATAAAGCTGCCATTCACATCACGAACTGAGTCACTCAGGGTAGACAGTCTACCACTAACCTGGCGAATAAGTTGGTATCATTAACTTTTGAGGCCTGCTCCATGGAAGTTGCAATTTCAGCCTCATATTTCCTTCGGTCCTCTCTGGGCGATTTTGCTGTCATCTTTCTTAGTTGGCGGAGCGAATCGTCATTACGGCCCCTAGCTCGGGCTGTCTCCGCAGACAACTGCAGAGTTCGTCTGCTGATCCAATCACTGTTGCGCCGCTTGGTGCATCCAATAATCTTCTCGGCTGCTCCATAGACTGACGTTTTTAGTAAGGACCATGGGTTACATCCTTCGTTGTCGGCGCGGGTCGTGAAACAGGATTGGATTTCTCTGCTTAGGGCCTCAGCGGTGTTGGGTTGCCGGATTTTGGCGGCATCGAGGCGTCTAGTGCGGGGTACTTTGGGTGCAGATGAGAGGTGAGCTTTCAAGCGTGTGCGAACAAGAATGTGCTCAGAGCCATGGACATTACCAGTCTCAGCACCATGCAGCGACCGACTATCATGAACCCAGATGCGGAATTTTGAGCTGACTAAAATGTAGTCAATCTGACTGGCTGTATGGCCGTCGTTGAAGTACCAGGTCAGCAAGTGTTTGTTGCGGTGCTAGAAGCACGTGTTCGTTACAAACAGTCGGTTCCGTTCAGCAAAGTTCAGTTATCTGTCACCATTCTTGCATCGAGAACCAAGCCCAAAGCGGCCGATAAGATGGCTGTTTGTGGAGTCACCCGGCCCAGTTCGGCCATTCCAATCCCCGGTGACAATCAACATATCGCGACGAGGAAGCTTTTCGACCAATGTCTGTAGTTTTGAGTAAAACATATCTTTATCACGCTGATCACCAGCGGACGTTGGTGCATATACAGTGACCGCACATATGTTTGTGAAGTGGCCCTTCAAGCGCACATAAGCCATGCGTTCATTGACTGGTTCCCAGTCAAGTAGTGCACGGCTCGCCTGTTGCGAGAGGGCCATTGCCACACCATGTCCGCCGGAGGAGTCATGGGGGCCACTGTGGTATAGGGTGAAGTGGGAGTCAGCTTCAGGAACTTTTATTTCTTGAGCGCCGGAGTTAGGGAGTCGGACTGCGGACAGGCAGTAGACATCGATATTGTACTGATAAAGGCTGCGCACCGCCAAGCTTTTGGTACCAGGGGCCAGGAACGTTCGCGCATTCCAGCATCCAATACCAAGAGTCTGATTTCGATTGAGTAGTCCAGCTCGCATACTATTCGCCCGCACCTCTATACAAGGGTTGCGGAGCGCGTCGGTTCCCGCGGGCGCCGTAGCATGGATCGTATTGCAGTTACTTGGGAATTCCGGGTCTGAGCGGGTCCCCAACACCCGCACGGATTGTTTGTTCGAGGTTGTGTCCTCTAGCACTTTGGCTCAATAGCCTAACCACAATGCAGCGGTAGCAAGCAAACTTATTTAATGGCGGTTCACGCTCGCCATGTCACAGCGCCGTCGTCAGGCTTTGTGACACTTTATAGGCTTTTGGTTTGCCAGGCCTCAGCCTGCCGCGCCCTGGTAGCTCTGCCGCTGCTGCGTCCGCGACTGCTTATTCTTCAGACCCGAGAGTCTGCTTATTTCACAGCTAACCTTCACTGAAGGTCGTTCCACTATCCGACACCTGTGGACGCGCCGGGTAGCCAGCAGCTAGGCTAACGGATAACCCGCCTTCCCGGTATCTTAAATTGACATCCTCGTCGCCTCCAAGGGCATGATGGCGCCAGCCGCAGACCACCAATATGGAACTTTTTTAGGTGGACGACGAAGAACGTGTCCAAACGACTTCAGTCGTTTTCCTTCTATGGCCTAGGACGTGCCTGCGATTTTGTTACAGGTTGTCTCATTTGAACCTCAGTCGGCATACTTCACTCGAGCACTTCACCTCAAGCACTGCTCACCAAATCCCTCCTGTTTTCGCTCATTTTCCACGCGCGTGGGTGGTGGCAGCTGTTTTTTTCCGGTGTAGGATCGTCTCAGCAGTTCCCCTATCGATGTGTTCCTGAGGATTTAGGCGCCGAATCATCGCATCCCACATTGGCTGTGGCCACCGAGCTCTCTACTCTAATCTGATTGGTCAATATTTGCCAAAAGTCTCTGCTCTCTTCTAGGATTTGCTCTTCAAGCTGATTGGACAGAATATAACCAATCTGCGCGCAGCTTCTAACTAAAAGCGGTTTGCAGGTTTTGAATGCATCATATTGTGCCTGGTCCTGTTGCCTTTCTCCCGCGTTAGTGTTAAGGACAACCGCCGGACAAGCATAGGGTTCATGTGAATTCTAAGTGTCGGGCCGGTTCATACTAGAATTCTTCTCTCAGCTAGCCCTGGATATACCACCCATTAGTTCGGTATTGGTGTCTTTGATCTGACAGCGAGGCCCACTAGAAGGCATCGAAGGTGGGCTCTACTGTGCGCACAGCCAAACACACTCCTGTAGTACTCAGGCGGTTCCTGGAACTTCGGTATTTGATCTCAGTCACTAGAGAAAACGGTGGTGGAGTTTTTGCTGTTCCGCTGTAGCAGATCGTCACGCGTGGAGGGTATATTGCAGATAGCTGGATCAGACGTGATCGCGGCCGTATCAAGTAGCAGTGCGTAGAGATTTTGAGGAAAAACTAGTGCAAAATGATAATTTATTCGACTCTTTATAGTATGCAGACCGCAGCCTTCGCGTGAGCTCCAGCGAGGGAGTGCTAAGTTAGCCTTCGGCACTTGTAAACGCCTGTGTACTCCCGAGGTTGTATGCGTGAACCCGTTTTTTTTCAACAGCCGAGTTCAGTTGTAGTTTCAATGTTGATTCCAAATTGCGCACTTTGACCAGTATGTACGTTTCTTTTTCTACTAATTTTCCACATTGTGCTCCGCTTAAATACTACCTTTCGGGTGTTACTCTTTACCGCCCAGTATATGTTTCGTCTTTATTGACTTCCCTGACTGTGTATCCAGCACTTATGCTTTCGTCAAAGCCAATGCTGACAACTATCAAAGCAGTACGGTATTATTAAGCAATATAGT
Organism: Ligula intestinalis; assembly: GCA_036362985.1. Taxonomy (NCBI): domain Eukaryota; kingdom Metazoa; phylum Platyhelminthes; class Cestoda; order Diphyllobothriidea; family Diphyllobothriidae; genus Ligula; species Ligula intestinalis. The sequence goes on along the minus strand of JAYGXS010000001.1, from coordinate 115,306,055 downwards.
AAAGGATAAACAATGCACGAACCTCAACAATGGGTCAACAAGGCCAAGAACGAAGGGAGTCGGCCAAATCGCCTGCCTCTATACAAGGGAACAACATTAGTTCAATCGCCACGTAGAGCGAAACCATTCTTGGGTGAGTGTGTGTATGTTATAAGGAGAGAAGGCATGACTCTGCTTTTTTATGATTTCAGGAGGCGATTCATGTGGCATCAGGATTGGTCTGAAACGCCAGCGCGAAGGGGGGGGGCGTTAGTGTACGGAGGCAATACTGCTCTGGCGAGAGGGAGTGGTGGTTTTAGTGGTTCTCGGAGCACCCATGGCGAACTGGGTCAAAAAGGGGCGTGAGTGGACAGCTGGCGCTCCGTCACAAAGTCACTTCACGGGTCTTCATCTTGGCTAATCGAAGCAGTTGTCTCTTGGGGTAGCGCGGGGGGGAGGTGACAGAATTGTCGGAAGAAGTGATTAAAAGCAAGGAAACCGAACGAGGGTTGAGGACAGTATTCAAGTATCACTTGGCCGGGGGGCTCGTTTTGGCACCAGTGTGCATTCGACTGGAAACAAAAAGTCAACAGGGGAGGGTGGCAGCATTCGTGGAAAAAAGTGGCACGGACATGTGGTTCAGAGGAAGGAACAAAAGCTTTGGTAAGAAGGAAACAGTCATATGTAGGTCTAACAGGATTTTTGCGGGAGAAAGGACATGGAGAATTTCAAACTTGTTCCACCGGAAATAAAATTTGTTTTTTTCCCCTTCTCACAACAGATTGCCAGTGGCATGAATTACCTAGAGTCCGCTGGTTTTGTGCACCGAGATCTGGCCTGCCGAAATGTCCTACTGGCCAATCAATCCTGCGCCAAAATTTCCGACTTTGGCCTCTCACGTGCGGTCGGCGTGGAGTCAGACTACTATAAGGCCACTCAGCGGGGCAAGTGGCCAGTCAAATGGTATGCTCCGGAGTCCATCTACTACAAGACCTTCAGCCATGCCAGTGACGTCTGGTCCTTCGGTGTCTGTCTGTGGGAGATGTTCTCGCTGGGCGAACACCCCTATGCAGAACAGGACAGCTTCGAGGTGCTGCGTCAGTTGGAGGAAGGTGTCCGACTGTCGCGGCCGCGACTAGCCAATGACGAGGTCTACGACGTCATGTTGGACTGCTGGGCCTACAACCCCGAGGCACGACCCAAATTTTCCCAACTGCTGGCCATCTTCAAGCATCTAGCCACAAATGTGTACGAGAACGTGGCACCGCCTGACCTCGCGGCGGCTGCCTCCAACGGGGCTGCTCCCGCCGGCGCCGGCAGCGGTCCCTGTCACGTGACCGCAGGAGTCGCTGCCGCTGACTTACTCCAGCCCCCTGCGCTCTAGGACCTGTGACTTATCGTACTTGATTGTAATTCATACACACCTGCATATATATATATATATATATATATATATGCTGCCACGTGCCGCCCGCACCTCCAGACATACGCGATGTTGATCACTGCTCTCCCTCCCCCCTCTTTTTCTACCCGCTTATTTTATTTATCAAACAGACGACTAATCATGCACTGTGTGTACGTGTGCATATGTCGGCTAATATTCGTGGCCGCGCCTACCTAGTCTTTTACAGTCACTGTTTCAAATCTAGTGTGTGTGCGCGCGTGTGTGTACGTGTATTTTTCACCAGTTTTTAGCATGCCTTCTTTCGCTGCCGACGCCGGTGTTGTCATCGCTACGCAATAAGCCTTATTCGGAGACCTTCTTTCACAGTTTTTTGATTCTTTAAGGTGATGTTGGTGGTTTCAAGGATCCCTCTAATGATGTTGATGATGCTGCGGTAGTTTTTTATTTCAGCCCGCCAACTACACACTTAGGAGACCCTCCGCTCATTCAGACACACACACACACACAGACAATCTCAACACCCTACCTCTACATCTCAGCCTCCGTTAGCCTCTGAAAGAGAGGGAGGCGGCGGGGCGTTCCCCCCCAACCCCGCCTGAATTCTTTCTTCATCCAACGCCATTTTACTGTTATTGATGATGGAGATGTTTCCACACCTTTTTCGGCACCCATTGTATCTTCTTTTGATATAAAAAATGCATAAATAGTACACCGGGGGGCAATATACTACCCTGACTGATGAAATGTCTTGCTGTCTGTGGAAACTGTGTAACTTGTTGACCTATTTCCGGGGAGGGGGGTGAGACGTTGGTCGGTTGGTAGCCCTTGTTGGATGAGGGATCCACGCCGGAGTCCAAACTGGGTGCAGTTGGGAGACAGAGAAAAGCCGCGACCTCGGCTGGCTTGAGCCAAAGGTCCACGGGGGTGAGTTGGGTGCCTGGCCGGGAACTGCAGGCGAAGATATGCTGGCAGTCATGCGGCAAGACGCAGCAGTCGGGTTTGGATGGGTCGAGCTGGTGTTGGTACTGGCGAAGGAGCATGCAGTAGCCACTGCGTAGCTGCGCCAGGGTACAGCGAGTGACCTTCGGGAGTTGTCGTTCCGTGGCAGCAATCAGAGTTGGATAGCTACCCGAAAAGACCGGGGGGAGGGTGGTAGCTGAATTTCGCGTCCACGACAGCTCTCTAATGAAGATGCTGGAAGCCTTGGCGCGGCTTTCGAATTTGCGCCACCCATTTTTTGCTCTTCATTCACGTGGGAAGTTATTATTCTATACCATCCTCTCTAATCCTCTGCTTTGTTTGTCCGCATTTGTGATCATGAGGTCATATCTACAGTACGCTGCTACCTTTTTAAATGCACGAAAACTAGTTATTTTATCTACAACATATCACCGTCCCAATATTTGTCAAATGCGGCCAATCTGTCGCATATGCAATTCGCCAACATCGAAAATTCTCCGTAGGATGACAACACGAAGAAAAAAGCGTGTGAAGAAGCGGAAATGGAGAAGTTGAAAACCAATTTGTCTTCATAGTTGATGTGAAAGTCGTGAAAAACTTGACTTGTGAGTACTACATGACCTTTACCTTCGTCCTTTTAAAAATGATCCCTTATTTACCTTACCATCTGCTCCTCGTCAATGGAGTCATTTTTGCTGAAAATTCAGGTTTGTAAAATCCTCAATATAGCATTCGTCATCTTCTTCTTCAAAGCCCGTCTTGTTTGTAGAGACATCAGCGGGTGAATCCGAGAGAGACGAGGTGACAGCTGCCTTGTGTCGAGCTGGAATAGACGGCAAAACGTTGAGTCTAGGCTCAGGAGCGTGACTGCGATATTGATTTGGATGGAAAGGTTGTGAGCAGATCCACCAAAACTGCTTGCGAAAGACTTTGTCGTGGGGGGTTATCGGCAGAATAGAAGCCTCTGCATGAAGGTGATCGATAGGCGACATTTTATAGCAACCCGTGATCGTGCGGAGGGCACCGTTCTGTGTTGACTAAAGGCGTCGGAGGCCGGAAGAACTGATCGTAGGAAGTCAGATTGGTGCTGCATAACTGAGAAGTGGTTTGGCCAGCGCTTTGAATGTGGCCGCAATCGTCTCTTTCGAGCAGTCCCAGGGTGTGCCCGTGAGAGCCTTGGTGCATCGGCTCACTTTGCTTGCGACATCTATTGGTCCAATCTAGACCGGCATGAAAACCAGACCGTGGCTGAATAGTTAGAGCGTCGGACAGGTCCCCTATTCACGCTTCGGATGGGGCACCACTTGCGATTGGCTATAACAGGCTGATGGCAGTGGCTAAGGAACAAGAAATTGCTTTTTCGGTCTCCCTCGTCTGTGCCAGCAATGCTGTCTGCCTAAGACTGCTAGTCGCTACGGTTGTTATCGGGGTCAGAAAGTGAGCCTCGAGGCAGAACCGGACGAGTGAGTTTCGTTACCTCTCAGTGAGCGTTTATCAACGAACATCCATAAGTGCTAGCTGGATGCCAGCCTCCTGTGAGGCGGGGCCATTGCGTGGAGACTGACAAAGGGTGGTGGATAGACAGTCACAAATGAGACTATCGTAGTGGGTTAATTTAATAAGGAAAACCCTTACCGCTGTGAGCTCCAAGCCCGGTTGCATGTGGGAAGGGAAGAAATAAGAGGCCAGGTGGGAGGATGAGTGTTTTCTGTACAGAGGTAGTTAAGAATCGCTTGAAGAAAGTTGGCAGTCAGACGAGGGGTTCGGCGCCCTAAGCGTGTGAGCGTAAGTCAGCCTCAGATAGGTGATTGGCCAGACTGGATTGGGGAAGGCAGGCATTCGTATGTGTGCGCACTTGCTAGCCATTGTGAGAGGTTTAGCGTTGGCGCAATTTGTGGCACCTGTTATTGGTTGTCCCAGAATCGGACCGAGAAACGTAACCATTTGACCTTAAACATAGCCTGGCGTGGGGGGGGGAGGGTGGGAAGCACTACAGGGTCGCTACATGAATTTACAGGCCTTGACAAGTTAGCTGGCTGTATATGAGATGTCCAGTGCCTTCACTGTCATGACGGCGCCAAGTTTGCTTACAGGATTGGAAAGACTGATGAACTGTATGGTGCCTTCTAATGGTGTTTGAGCCGTCCGCCGGATTGTGTTTATATCCCACGAAATTTTTTATGCGGTACTACCTCGAGCGTTCGCGAAGTTAGTTTTCCGAACCGAGCATGCGTCAAGGAGATCGCAAATGTTTAGTATGACGCGCGACAAAGGTTTCTCAATAGTAGAGAATATGCGAGTCTCAGGAAGCAGTTCAGAAGAAGATGCGATCATTGGAACAAGATTTTTATTTGCCTGACATTTTGGATTCCCTCGGGAATCCTTAAACATAGATGATGATAACATAGTCATGCTCATGCGCAGCTGGGGTAGAGCATAGTTTTGGCTCCCAGGATAATGTGGTCTTGGATTCGAATCAAAGGGAATAAGAGCTTTTAAATGCTTTATGCCCTGTTCTTGATGATCACGGCGTACGGCTCCGAGGTGAATAGACTTCGCTTGGCCCTTTGGGTCATGCTTCTGGTCTGGACTAGTACCGTTGTGATTGCGAGGTTAAACTCGTGACCTGTTTCGTAGATGTGGGCAGCCGTTTGTAATAATTCGTCGCTCTGCCTCACAGTCAGCTTACATTCGTGTGTGCACGGTCCAAGCCTGCGTTTAGTTTGTCCTGTGTAGTTACGATGACAGTTTAGGCACAGGATGCGGCACACTTAACTCGGCAGCTCACTGGGATTTAATTGGTCCTTGCTTTTTATTCCACCTATTGCCGTATAGCGGTGTGAACTGTCCACAATTAGTCCTACGGCAATGTCCATCTTATCTTGAACAACTCACTTTTTGAATAAAATGTCTGCTATGCGTTGAAGCAGAAAGTAAATTTAAACTCTTCCTAGAGGACCCAACGCTACTCTGATCAGAGCTTTTGGGGGTGTATGAAAACTGCCGTATCTCAACAAAAGGTGCCTAAATAATCTTCAAATGCAAATATTTGAGGAAATGGGGCAGAAGTTTCGTCAAGCATGATTTTGAGAAATAAGTATAGCAAATGCCGTTGGTAGAATGACCGGCTTTTGCTACTATTAAGGGGTATAGGAACCGGCAAATCGCCTCCCAGACAAATTTTCAGTGGACAGGGTAGACATACGAAATCTTTAAGTAAAACAACTTAATTCAACTGAGCTAAGGCGAAATGTTGGATGTGCCCTAACCAGGCTTATATGCAAACCTCTTTGATATTAAACGATATTTCGCTATACAGAAACGGATTCACGTATCAACTGACTTTCCAAAGCCAATGCATGATAGAGGCGCGTGTCGAGGGGAATAGGAATTGATAGACGCGCTATGAGTTTGCTCTTAAACTGCGTCAATCATCACCTTCAGTACCAGAAACGACAGTTCGGCCGTCGATTCGACCATGTCCACCGTATGCTTCACAATAGAATGGTGCTGGGACAGTGACCTGCGTGTGATAGTAGACTTGTAGTGGCTCTGCAGTCCACTTTCTAAAGCGAAATGCCACAGACGAGCTCAGTTGATAGCAACTTTGGCCAGCCAGCCGGCCGCGGGCGACGCGCAACCTTTGCCCTTACGTGACTGGGGCGCACTCCAGACTGTTCGGGCCAATCATAATCCCAAGGGCTGAGTCAAACAAAGCCCGCTCTGAGCCTTTGTGACAATTCCCGCACTGTCGGACACACCGAAATCCGCCCCAACAGGATGCGTACGCAGGCAGGGTCGTCGTCGCTGTGACGACCCCGCGCTATTAAACGGCCCTCACGGTCGAATGCCATGCCAGTCCAAGTGGCAACCTCCTACTAACTATTCTCCAATCCTTCTGTACAGAATACACCGTTCCTACCAATCTGCTTTCCCATGACTTCTCTTCTAAGGAAACAAGCCTGGGAGGTCGCAGTGATAAGGGTTATTCTTATTAGCTGTAACCACCTCGATAGACTTGCCTCGCATCTACCGCACTTTTTTTCCCTCACCTACCTGGGCCTGACGTCAAGACGGGGTCCAGAATACCGGTGATGGGATCAGACACAGGTGGCCAAAGCCACCCCTAAGCGTAACACCATGCCTCCCCCAGCATGTTATCGGCGCGCAAACCGAATAACGCCTACCATACCCTGATCTGGCCCACGTGTTGGTTCAGCGCATCTACCACGTGGTCCGTTCAGGAGGCAAAACGGAGCACTTATAGAGGTATGCACGTGCGTGCATATGGTCCACGTATGTTGTCCACCAGATGGGCCATAAGTACTTACTTGGACTGAAGTTAATTGCTTTTTTCTTATCATTTGAAAATCTTCGTCCCTGGCCGACTCTAGCCTGACGGGTGATCACCTCGTAGCGACTTTATATTCCTTAGTCATGCTTTCCTCGGACGCCGCGGGGACAGGCCGTGTCTGGTATGTATACCACGCGTGCGCAAGAGACGATACTAAAAACCCCCGTTCAAGTTCACCCTCTGTCTGATTTACTAGTCAACCACTTCCTAAGGCCAGTGCACAAAGGAACTTACTGCGGAGTTGTTTACCCTCAGTCACTCCCAGAACCGGCGATCTACGGGCCGGTTGTAGTTCTCCGTACCTGGTGATCTGACGGACTGCGCATCTGGACTCCGGCCCATTCATGGCTGGACTGCACTTGTCTGGGAGTGACTTACCTGTTACTTAAATTCTACTCCTACTGCACCTAATTGAATTATCTCTAACACTTTGGTCTTCCACGCCTTATATTATCAAGTAGATCATAACCGTTAAGATACGTTCTATCGTCTATTATCCGACCAGACCACTTCGTATCTCGCAAACTTAGCGAGGGCTAGTTGGCGGGGTTGACAAAAAAAGGATCACCTAAATCACAAGTCAGGGAAGATGGGGTGGAATGGAACAGCTTTACTGAGAAAAGTAGCCTTCTAACAGCTGTTTCAAGCGCCACGTACAGAAGCCAGGCGAGTCGGTGTGGGCATCGGCCGCTGCGACACCCTGAGAGCGGAGTGTGTCCTTGGTAAATCAGGGTTCGCGAGGCATCGATTAGCTTCGGGTGTACGCGTGTAGACAGCGGTTGGTTCAAGAACGCGCACATATAACAGGATGAGTCAGCGTGGGGCAACTCGCAGTAAGCAAAGGCTTTGCGATGATGATGATGATGATGAAGCCGCGACGGATGTCCAAACGTCTTCTTCTTCTCTAAGGCTTTGAGAGTGAGAACGGGAGGGACCAGCACAGCACTACTGAATTAAGGCTGCCACAGCCTCTCCATTCAGTGCTCTTGGCTTCAGAAAGCCAATTAACCTGTATACGCCCAGGCTTAGCTGCATCACTATCCTGATTGTACGCTGATTGCAGAGATATTGGGTCTCTTCTGCCTTTTATAATGGGTTGCTGCAGTGAGTCTGATTTCGTTTGAGCCGGTTCCTCATACAGCTGCGTTTGTGAGCCTCTGAACAGTTGCTGCGAAGCTTAATATGCTGCGTGGTGTTCTTTGCCTTTATCGCGTGCTGTTAAGGCTAATAAGGTTAACTCTAACGACTGCGATCTTCCAGGCCCGGCTCCCTAGGAGACGAAAGAAATCTTGGATAGGCCAGATTAATAGGAACAGTGTATTCTGTACAGAATAGTTAGGAGGAGGTTACCACTCGGTCTGGCATGGCATTCGACCGAGCGTGTCGTGTGAGAGCGTGGGGTCGTCACAGCGGCCAACGACGCTGCCTGCGTCCGCTCCCTGTCGCGGCGGATTGTGATGGGTTCGTCAGCGCAGGAATTGTCACGAAGGCCCAGAGCGGACTTTGTGTGAGTCAGCCGCAGTACAATGTTTGACTCAACCAGTCTGGAGTGCATGTGTGCATCCATATGGCAAGTCGCATACGAAAATTGGCCATTAAACTGGATTGATTGCGACTAGGTGACCAAGATTGCTATTACGAGGCCTCGTCTGTGGCGTCACGAGTTACGAATGAGTTGGGCAGCAGCGGCAACTACACCTTCCCGTAGACTGTTGCTTTTATTCCTTACATGACTAACACTGCACGGAAGGGGGGCTGCACGTCTCTGTCATCTTCCCTCATGGAATAAGGACGAATTACTAAATCACGGTAAATGCAATCATCATATTTTTTTGGGATGGCAGCCCAACCAAACATAAAAATTGGCGAGACAGGGGGCACTAACCAAGATCGACGACAGTCCGCTTAGAGTCGAAACGGGAGCATCGAACCGCGGGGATATGCGAACAGCGTACCCCTTTGCTGACCTGACTAACCACAGAGAGTTCGACCGTCGGTTTCGAGGGCGTCCATCATGTGGTCCACAGCAGTGTGGCGCATGGACGATGACTTGCACTGGATTATAGTGCGAGTAGACGTGTATAGCGTCTTCACCACTCACTGTTCCACTCCCCTGTCTGGACCCGGTGTCATAAAGACTGGAAATGGGAGAGTGAGAGAACAAGCGTGGCGTCCAGGTACCGGCTCTTCCGGGCTCTTGCAGGACCAATCCTTTTACTAGACCGGCGATTTGAGGGCCCATTGCAGTTTCCTTGATTTTTCTATAGCTTTTTCCCGCAAATTGAAGTACAGTAGATTACATATCTGATTAAAGGTTGGGGTTTGGAGGATTTAATGCACACTTGAGGTTATTTATTTAACTCATTTGGTTGATTTGAGGTGCGAAATGTTGTTTACTAGAATTTATTTCTGTTCAGACCAGAATACTGGGAGAAAATAGAGGCGAAAATGGGTGAAATCCAGCGTTTGTTGATGTCCGAGGAATTTCCTACGCCATTAAACTCAGCGGAGAAGAACTTCTTGTGTGTGCATGTTGCACTATAAAAGAAGATTCATGAAGAGCAGAAACTTTTTCATTGCTAAGGAAATCCTGCTTGGACAGTCAACTTGCTCGTGTATCGGTGGATTCCATATGAGCGAAAAGTTGAGCAAGTAATATCCATCCAAGTGTGCTTAAACTCATGGCGTGAAGCGGGCGTTTTTAGCTTAGCGGTAGAGCATTAGCCGCCAGCAAAGTCTTTTTCTGATGCGCGGGTTAAAATCCAGCCAAACGCCTAGTTTTTCACACTTGGGTCAACTCAAATTAAGCAAATCTGCCAAACCAACTTAATAATTGTATAATCGATATGAAGTTGGAGACAGTTAACATAACAAACTTTTCACAGAGTTGTCACGGGACATTGCGAAACATTTTTTCTCAAAATCGCCGTTGATATTATTGCCACTCTGCTTTGCATTTGTTATTGTAGAACTTTGTCTAGAAATAACCAAATATGCTGAAAACTGTTCCATTTTAGATAAAACATTTAGCTCTTTTATTTATAACAGAATAGATATCCCTTATTGTTAGGAAAATCAATCCACTGGCCGAAATTTCCCATTCTGATATTGACTTCATCATCAAAACAATCAAAGTAAGCAGACATCAGACGCCAACATATAAAATTAAAGCTGTTTTTCAAAAGTTAACTTTTTCTAGAATTTTTCTAAATAAATCTTGAGCATATTCATTCGCGACTTTTGAAGTGGACGTTAATTTTTCTCGGCAATGGGTTCACATGATTGGGTGGTTCTGAAACTATGACACACAAAGACAGCTGCATAAGAAAAAAATGTTTAAAATTTGGTTATTTATGTTAAAGCTTTAAAGATATATCTTATTATGGAGGTTTGGGTAAGTACATAGAATATAATCATTATTTATGGTCAATTGATTTAAGCCAGTGAAAATCGTAAATTCTTAATTAGAATTTCAAGGAAGATCTGAACCTCTTCGTAATATAAATATCAAAATAATAACAAAGAATATGGCGGAAGGCAATAACTTTTAGTGTACAAAAATGGTACGTTTCCAATTGTACCCGACAATTCTATTTAAATTTATTATTCACAGACCAGCATGTCCGCAAGTGAGCTTAAACAATATATTTCTCCTTTGCTTTACCAATGGGGCATATCAAGCGAAAATGTGGTTGCCTTAGTCTAGCATAAGCCAAGCGGTGCATAAACGAAAGAAAGAACTAGCAGTTTTTGTGAAAATATTTCAGAATACATACTCGAAATTTAGGCTCTTCGGCAACAGCCATGCATTATATTGCACGTAATATGGGAGCATATGTATTCGAAAACTTGACAAAACGATTATTTTCCAACGTAATTTTATTTGTGCTGCTTTATTTACTCAGTGGTTTTGCATGAACGGGCTTCCTCTTCATGTAAAACTAAAGTTTACCTAGTTCGCCCAATTTCCAATTTATCTGAACTTTCCACTTTGTCAAAAAAGCTGGTGTTTCTATGAATCCTTATATTCCCTCATTAATCATAATGCGCCCTATTTGGAAGAAAGATCATTACTTTATTATAGTAAGACTTTTGGGGCCACGGATTCCGCAGGGGAAGGTCCTGCTTGACCAATCTGCTCTATTGTCTAGAACAATGGACCCGAGCGATCGATGAAGGGAATACGGTGCATACAGTCTTCGTAGACTTCAAGAAGGCGTTTGACACGGTGCCCCATCAACGTCTCTTATACAAGCTCAGCTGCATAGGGGTAAGGGGAAACCTTTTGCAGTGGATAGCAAACTTCTTGACTGGTCGTACCCAGACCGTATGTATTGGCGAACAGCGGTCGGCGGAGGTAGCAGTTGAGAGCGGGGTTCCACAGGGATCTGTTCTTGGCCCTATTCTCTTCCTTATATATATTGATGAATGCATAAGTGGACTAGACTGCGAAATCGCAATGTTTGCTGATGACATAAAAATTTTGGAAGGTCATACGCAACCAAGACGATGAATTAAACCTCCAGGCAAATCTGCATAGACTGGAGCAATGGTCGACCCTTTGGCTCATGCCATTCAATGTGGCAAAATGCAACCTAATGCGCTTTGGTAGAACCAGCACTACGCCTCGGAGGGTGTATTACCTGAATCACACGCCGCTGCCAGAGGTTGAGGCTCAGAAAGACCTGGGGGTGTGGTTCACGCCTTCACTAAAGCCATCACTCCACGTCCTGAAAGTGGCTAAATCCGCAATGTCGAGCTTGTATCTAATCAAGCGAGCCTTTGCTAAGTTTGACAAAGCTGTATTTGGCAAGGTATTCGGCACGTTCGTGCGACCTCAACTGGAATTTGCCATCCAAGCCTGGAGACCATGGACAGCCAAAGACAAAAAAAACCTCGAAAGGGTACAAAGACGCGCAACAAAATTAGTACGAGGCCAACGGAACCTCCCTTATGAGACCCGATTGGTAAATCTTGACTTGTTTCCTCTGGATTACAGGCAGATACGTGGGGACCTAATCCAGGCATTTCGCATGTTGCGTGGTCAGGATTGCTGCCTCCAAACAAATGACTTCTTTGAGCGGGCAACCACCTTTAGGCTGCGAGGACACCCCCTCAAATTACGTGTGACTGGGGCAAGACTTGACCCTAGAAAATTCTTTTTCTCTAAGAGGGTAATCCAGGCATGGAATGCCCTTCCTGCGGATATTGTCATGTCCCCTTCCGTGGATGTCTTTAAGGCAAACCTAGACCGATATAATGAGTATCGTCACGATTAAGTACTCCAAATCCAATCACTGAACTATTCCGATTCTAAAAATTGAAGCGCTCTACATCCAAAACCTGAAATGCTAGAAATGCTATAAATATATACTAATAGTAATTTGTAAGTAGTATTATTATTAGTAATTAACAAAATGGTTTCTGACATTATCCACCTATGACGTCTCTACTCACTATGCGATCTGCGCCGATCGTGTCTGATGACGCACCTACCGCACCTATGGTCCTAGGCTATGCGGCCCTGTCACACCCTTCTCGTATCGACCGACTGCTGACAACGTGGTGGGTTCCTCGGCTCTTGGCACAGCAAAGGCGTATCATGGTCGCATCTCCGGTCTTCGGGACGTTCTCGTGACTCCGAGGTCTCCTCCTCGTATGGTCCTTCGGGTGTAGATATCACTCGTCATGGACGCCATGGCTACCGTCAACATTCACAGAAGCATCATGCCCTTATCATTCACATGCTTCCCCACGAGCGACAGTTTTTCTCCTAAAAACCAAAAATGACATTTTATTTTGAATTATGAGCCAGCCTTAGGAGTTTTTTCACTGTCTGCTATTCTTCCTCAGTTACACTGCTGGCTCGTGTAAACTGCGTGTGAGTTTATTACTTGAAACAAGCGAGTAGTCGTTTGAAACTGTGTCAACGACTTCTTTAGAATGTTCGGCTTGGCCGATGCATTTCTTAAATCCTATGTATCAAGAGGGAGTTCAAAGGCGTTTGCCTATATTTCCTTTAATAAATTTGACTTGACTTGACTTGACAGCTTGGGCTGCGTTTGAGTAAGAGGGAGTTACTTGTAAAAATCGTTCGATTTCATCAGATAGTGCATGCATTGTAGGTCTTTTGGCAAAATTCCAACTAAAATAAACGGAAAATAAAAAAACTATCGAGGGCAGGAAGGCGCTATTTTGGACCAGTAATTTATTTGCCCGACGTTTCGGACTCTCACTCGAGGCCATTGTTAAGGTATGAAAACGTACAGCTCGCTGCGTTATTAAGTCAGCTCTGCCGTGGGTGACCTTGAGTTCCCGTTGTTCGCTCCGCCGTGAGTGACCTTGAGCCCTAAAATTGCTCGCGCAACGTGAGATAGGCATCAGGGAGATCGATATGCCTATTGCTAGAGTCCGCGTGTGAGTGCCATGCCTCCTGCAAGAGGCGTGAGACTCGGTCGTCCGACTGACCCAGTATTCGCACGTGTTCAAAATCGAAGCCGTACCCTGAAATGGATGCGTGAGCGGCTACCAAAGTATTCTTTTCATTCCGTTCCACGGCGAGTTCGTGCTGGTGCATTCTCGTGAGCACCCGTTTGCCGGTTTCACCAACATAGTTGGCTTAACTACAAAGGCAGTCGATGCGGTAGATGACACCAGACTATTGGCTAGCGGATACTGGGTCTTTAGGCCGCATAAGTCGTTTGCGGATTGTTGCTTCCGGCCTGTGAGCAATGCCAATCCCAAATTCGCTGACCAGTCGAGCGAATTCTTCGGATAAACCAGTAATATAGGGTACTGCTCGCCAGCGTGTCGGTTCTGGCCTTCCCGTTGGTTTCCTTTGTTTAGCCCCTCGCTTGCATTTTTCGACGAATGTGCCAGGATAACCATTCATTGTGAAAAGTTTCCGCAAATAGTTGACTTCGGCCTTCTTGTCGGCTGGTTCGCTGCGGTGGGTTTCTACGCGGCGATAAAGAGTTCTCACGAAGCTGCGTTTGTGCATGGCGGGATGGTTGCTGAGGTTTTCATTCCTTGACAATGGCCTCGAGTGAGAGTCCGGAACGTCGAGCAAATACACTACTGGTCCCAGAGAGCGTCTTCCTGCCTTCTATTCGATTACCTGGGCCTTGCATATTTTGGACCATTCAAAATAAGCTATTAATTAATTAATTAATTACTTAAACTAAGCTGAATGAACTGAGATAAAGTAAAATAGTAAGCATTTTCGTTGGGGGTCAATATCATATGTGGATGGACTGCACCGACTGGGAAACAGCCGATAATAAAGTAATCAAACATAACATGCCTATTATTATGAAATAAGTAGGCAGTCGTGTCAAGTAAGCGGTCCTACCCATAAACGCAGCTGCTACCCGATACCGTTCTTCAGTAGGCAGCATCTAGACTGGCCTTCTGGATCATCAGACCAGTTGGGCATAGTTCTAATCCTCTTCGCGCCTTGCGCATCATTACCACGTGCATTGCACTTATGTGGATCGCTAGTGCAGTGCGCAATCAAGCCTGTTAGGACGGCTCCTAACACTTCAGTTTGCAGTGGAGTTGTACGATTTGAGCCGCGTGTTCATCTGTTACTGAACCGTGTGCATTCTTTTTTGGCCCGATCGCTTAAGTTATTGTGGAGATCAGTGTGCCACTGAAACTGAAGGTTCTGGCCTCGCTTATGGTGTATGTGATTTGTCCAGTAGCAGTTCCAGTACAAGATTTGGGTTTGAATTTGGCACGCAATTACGTTCAGTGTGTTTGAGATGATTGGCGTAGCCTATTCAAATGTCTAATCGTAGACAATATCACCGCACTTTCGATAAACACGTCAAAAAGTCTACTTTTCCTGAGTGTTTTTTTGCTAGCCTTGTCGAAACTGGATGGAAAAGCACCGGCTTTAGTTTAAAGTATCAGTTGAATCGCTTTTCACTGCACGTCGTATGGACTGTTTTAGTGTCAACAGCAACGGATTACAACGGATGAATTATGTCGAATGGCATGTGAGCTTTCTTCGCACTAAAACTTCTGCAGGAGGACATTTGCAGCGTTCGGGTTTGGACGGCCCAGTAGTTCAGCAGGAAATATTTCGGAATTTCGTCGGTCTTCCTTTGTCGACGAAGCATGTGATCTGTCCGTTGGACTGCGTGGGATATTTTAGCGAACGCGATGGTTTATGTCCGATTGCTTGCCGATTTGGCAACTGTGGTTGATATTAATTGCCTCCCATCATCACTCATCGGGGTTTCGGGACAAATAAATCTACTGAAAAATAGCCAAAGAGTGTTAATTGGGATTCAGGTTTTCGTGGGTTCCATGATGATTACTTCCGGTAGTTGGATTTAAGCGTCAACGGCGACAAGAAATTTTTGTTCATTGAGCTATCTAGCATAATTTATGTGGACCCTGAACCACGGGGCTTTTAGCATAAGGTATGTCTTGAGTGTGCTATTTTATGCCAGAGTGAATTAAGTGCATGAGCGGGCCTGTTGTTCGAATTGTTTTTTATGTGAAGCTTGTACACATAACTAAAAGCGAAAGCCCTCATGCGGTTGATGCCCGGATAAACGGGATGAAGCTGCCTCGGGACTTTTGCTTGCAGTTTCTGCGGAGTAACGACAAATTTGTAGAACATGATACAACCGTTAACAGTGGACAAAGAATACCATTGATGGAACCGCTGAAATTCTCCAGCAAGTTTTTTGGGTCACTGAGTGCGATCTTACTTAATTTAATGACGTGTGTCAACAGTGGATCACGTTGGGTTGCGTTTCGAACTTCCTGAGAATTTTAGACGAATATATGTATGTCAGGTGTTCGCATAAGTAAAGAAGAATAAGGCTCTTCCCTTGCAGAAGCTTTCAAACGCTGACTGGAGTCAGTCTTCAGAGGTAATAATAGTAATAGTTAATTGTATGCTTAAGGGCAGGGGGCCATTTAATACCAATTAATTTTCTGGTAAAGATAAATACAAAGTTGGTAGTCACAACTGCGTGCGAGCAAATTTATAAACAATAAAAATGAGTATTAAGTCATATCCGATTCACAAAGGACCATCATTTAAAATAAAAGTAGACAATATTTGACGAATATGGTGAGTTGAGTAAATAAACGGTGAAAAAATTGTATGTTACAAATCACAGACAAAGTTCAGCGAACCCCCGTTTTCACAAAAGGATATAGGAGAAAATCTTGCCTCTGTCATTAATAAGTAGTTAGACTGATATGATGCAGTGAGATGGGATCGTGACATTAATGAGATCGTATGATTATAACGAAACATTCCTTGTCATGGGAGCAATCACATAGCACCATAGGAGGAGACAGAAGGAGCTCATCGCAGATAATGAGATCAAAAAGCGTAGGGATCGTAGATGTCACGAGAACATCACCCAAGTGCCGGAGATGCGACCACGTGGACTGTGGATTCCACCGAAAATATGGCAAAAAGAGAAGAGCCCGTGACGGTCGCCAACAGAAAACGCGAAGAACATCGTCAGGGCTTAAAAACAGATAAGAGTTGTAGCCATTTGGAAATTACGCTTGGAACAAGGTGGGGACGAAGATAAAAGCGGCAACCAAGTTTAAAGTGATTGCACGAACTTAATCAATAGGCAGGCTGTAAATCTCTGACTCAACTGAGGCGGGCATACAAAAATAATAAATAATATGTTTATTTAAGGCCCAACGGGCCTTTTCATTACATACTTAGTGCTATCGTACAAAGAAAAAAATAAAAAATTCGGCAAGCAGGAATTGAGGGGCCAATCATTTATTTACAACTAAAGAACTACTTCCTACTTTTCAGTAGGCATACTATTTTTTCGTGCAGTATGTCTCGACTTACATGCAGGAGTTGGTCCGCGCACCAATTTACACCTATTGCACCAATTAAATCAAAGGTCAATTCAGTGACCTCGCCAAGGGTCAGTGAAAACTTCACAACTTCCGCGTGCTCCCCGTTGGTCCAGTGGGGGGTTAGTGATATTGTTAAAAGATGCACTTCAGTGACCTCGCCAAGGGTCAGCGAACACCTCCCCAACTTACGGGTGCTCACCGTTGGTCCAGTGGGGGATTAGTGATATTGTAAATTGATGCTCTTCAGTGACCTCGCCAAGGGTCAGCTAACACCCCTAAACCTGCAGGTGCTCGCAGTTGGTCCAGTGAAGGATGTGTGATATTGAAAAAAGGTGTACCTTAGCGACCTCACCAAGGGTCAGCGAACACCTCGCGGAGCCAAGAGTCGGTGAACACGCGTTCGCCCTTAATCCCATGGAGGATAAGTGATAAATTAAAAAATTTCATGTCAGTTATCTCGCATATCCCAGTTCGGATTGCCGCAACCCGCTTTGAAAGCACCATAGCAGTTATCTGTGTGGTTGCCTTTTTCGTCCCACCATTGCAAGCGGGTGAAGGAGGAAGGACTGAAATTAATGAACAAATTCCAGCTTAAGTAGTCAGGATGACCCCTACAACTAGCTCTTCGCTGCCTGATACTGGGATACCAGGAGTGACCCGAGCGAGGAGACCGAGACACATCATCGGAAAATACGGACTGGGCTAACATTGCGAAAACATAAAACTATTGATGAAAATTGCCGACAACAATTTTCTCGTCGTTAAACACACTCGTTTCCAACACACCCCTCATCGGCAGTTGCAAACATATTGTCCAAGCTATGGCTGCACGTCAAACCCCATAGTCCCTAGGGGCGTCCTTTGTTCTGCGTCCGTATGCCTTCCTTCATTCACCTCCACCGTTTAATTCGTGTCTGCCGGGTCGGTCAGCAGTTCATACGCTTTAGTTTCCTTCGGCCTTGCCTAGCGGATTTCGCTGCTCTGATCTACAGAAATTGGTTTGCATGCAGACGCTTGCCTACCCCCGGCTCGCACGCATCGCGCTTCGCTTCCAAATAACACATACCATTAGTGACAAGATTGACCTTACCTTCTGCCTCATCCACCTTAAAGATTTTTTCCTGCGGCATTTTCCACAACGCAAAACGGAACCGTCGCCGTTCTGCGCAAGCTTTCTTTGGACTATTTCGTTTGCGCAATCGCAACGACGCCGAGACGGCGGCAGTCCTTTCAATCAGTTCAGTTCAGTTTTATTAGGGAAATATAGGTAAATACCTTTGAATTCCCTCTTTGTACAAAGCTTATGATGCAGAACATGTGGCGTTGCCAGTAATGGAACTGCATCAGGGGGGGGTGGACGGTAAAAAAAACTCCTAAGGCCATTTTCATAAGTCAAGTTTTGATGCTAATTGTGGGATTTTAAGGAGAAAAGCTGTCGCCGGTGGGGGGGGGGGGAAGATAGGCGCATATGTTAATCGGATGTCCTGCTGCTGAAAGTGTTTAAATCATATCAGGAGGAGGCCATCGCGGTTTTTTAATATCCTAATTTTCACGCGAGGAGAAGATCGCTGTGATCACGAGAACATCACCGAGTGTCGGAGATGCGCCCATCGTACGCCCTTGCTGGTTACTGGGACTAGCGACCAGATGATGAAACACGGGAGTCCACTACGATCATCAAAAGTTATTCTTAACAAACATATTACTGAAAAGTAGCGAGCAGTATGCTTTTTGTAAAGGTAATTTCTGTCAGAGAAGTCTAGTGGCAAATCTTACTTGCTGACGGGCGGTAATGTAATAGTTTAGCGTCATTAGAGAGAACGTCTTTTTTGTGCTTGTCCAACTGCATTTTAAACGTGTCCACAGTGCATGTTGACAGTACGAAACCACATCGTTTAAATTTACAGATTTCACTAGCTCCTCGTATTAAGTTTGTTGAGATAGCCTAACAGCTCGCGCACTGCGAGTGTCGGGGCTGCAACAGACAAAAAAGCCTTTTGTTAGCAAGTCAACAGTTTCAGCACTGTTAAGTTTCTGCTACTATCTTCGTAAGCACAGGTCGCAAAACGTTGTAAGCTGCATAAACTACTATTTTACAAGGTTCCCCAGCCAGGGAGAGCTTTTAAAAAATCTGCCTTAACATACCTTCTTTTACCGTCACATGGCCATACAGTTTCCCTGGAGATAACCAGCGGCGTTGTTCTCATTTTAGGCAAGCTGCATGATGCAATGGGGTTCGCGCCTAAGGTGCCTCCTGCGGCTTCTTACGAAGAACTGAATTAAAGGCAAATTTTACCATTTATCGGCCAGTGCAATTTGCATTTGTCAGAAATGTTATCTTAAATTTTCAAAAAGTCAATATTCTTCCTGTTTAATCCTCATAAAGCTTAAAAATTGTTCTTACTTGGCTTCGGCATCTCCCATTGGTTGCATTTGTACGCCAGCATTTTCTATTATTTGCGCTTTCTGCCAAAGTGTAGCGGGCCAGGGGTGTCGAGGTTGGCACACACCTAAAGGATAAGAGACCTGAAGATGGTTCTGTAACGGAAACTCGGAATTGGATTGATAAGCATCACCCAAGCACACAAATATCAAGGCCGAAGTAAAAGGGAGCGTGAATATACGGAGAGGAATCTACTAGTAATCAAGAATACCTACAGATCAAAAAAATAATATGGGGATAGGGAATGGCGTTACACAGATACATGTCCCATCTGGAGTGGAGTGTTTTCTCTAATGTCTGATCAGTTACTGGTGGGGAATACAGTGCTGTGGGTGACTGCAGGGGCGAGACGGGAGCGCTGATATTATGTGTGGGACTGCGATACGAATGACGATGACGGTGGGAAGGGGTTCAGCGGCTGAGCGGGAAAAGGGCACCGGTTTCTTCACTGACACTCGATCACAGCATCTCTATCCTGAGTCCGCGCCAAAAGTGACGATCTTGGTGTAATTAAACAATCATTCAGTTTGTTCGCTCTTTACAAAAGCGATTGACACTACGCGCACATTTAATGCTACCCATTTGCAATTTTGCCTACCTCTTATTGGTTGCCTTTGCCGCCGGTTCAGTTTACCGCTACCTTGGACTTCAGTATTCAGTTACCTGATTATTCGCACCAACAGCATGCTTCCCGGTTAACTTTTTGTCACGTTAGCGTTAACTTTGCTCTTATGTTCCTCTCCCTTCACACTTCTGACTTCCTTGACTCTTTATTAAAACAAGCGTTTATTTTTGGCTCTTATTCAAATTATTATTTCCATTTATCGCCGTCTACAGCTTGTCAGTTTACTGCTACACCCATACAACCTCCTATTACCAGGTGCCCCTAAGACAGAAGGACCTCGGTTTCTCAACCTTGGCTTGGCCTCACTAATCATTCTCGCCCAAAATTCGCTATCACAGCTGCGCTAAAGTAACTGTTTGACAACAGGAATTAGAAGTATGTTACGCGTGGTAAGATGGTAACGTCGATCCAGTTTACAACGAACTCTCTTTAAAATAATAGTTTGAGCAGTTAAAAAAGCCTCCTACATCGGTGTCTGAGCTCAGCGAGCCACCGATTTCCAACAAAAAATGTAGGAGAAAAAACTGCCTCAATAGGTAGCATGGTACGACATGATGCAGTTAGATGGGATCCTGTTGTCAGGGTTCGGGGAGATTATTGTCATGGGGAAATAATATAGCAGTGAGTTAAGAAGAGGTTATCCGAGTCAAGAGGATCGCATCGAGGAGGAGACAATAAAAGTCAAGGCAACGACACCGAGATGCGAGCCACCAGACTTCATAGTCCACCGATAAGTTGGTGACAACGTAAGAGCCGGCGATGATCATAAATAGCGACATCGAAGACCACCACCAGTGTTGCAAACCGGAAATGTGTTTTAAGCATTTGGAAGTGATGTTTAACTCTGCAGAGGAAAATGCTAAGGACTGTGTCCTTCAGCTCTTTGCTCTGTGAGTTTTTTACGTGCAAGATTGGGTCAGCCTACCCGAGGTCTGTAAAAGACTTTTACCTGATATTCGTAGCCCAGCCGCATGTTTGCGTAGCGCTGCAGACGATTTGCCGAGTACAGAGGAATTCCTTTTTGTGAGGCGAAAATTTCAAGAATAGGCGTATAGTCCATTATAAATGTGAGCCGATAGCCGTAACGCATCGTGTGAAACTTTAATGCGGCGAAGACTATAGTCAGTATCTCTTATTCGATTTATTCATAGTTATGTTCCGCAGTCTTTAACGATCTTGTTATATGACAAAAAGCGTTTTCTGCCTCGCTGTTTAAGAAGTATAAAAGTACGGTGCCAATTCCACAGTTGGAGGCGTCCGCTACAACGACACTCTTCAGATAAGGGTGAAAATTCAGACATCAAGACAGAGCACTACACTATTTTTAATTGAGGAGAGGACGACTCGGTTGCTGGGACAACACTTTTATTCGCCTGACGTTTCGAGCTCATTTGCGGATTCTTCATCAAAGACATAGTCAGAGTAGTAGCAGGTAGGGTCAAAGGCTTCTTCAAAGGCTTGTTAACTTTCATACGACCAGTTTAATTCCACACCTTTCTTGAATAGTTCATTCATTCCAAATGTGATGCATTTAAGGAAGAAGTGATCTAAAATGACCCATGGCGTCGGTGTTACCTGCATCTAGGTGACAACCAACTTGCTCGATTATTATCTCGAGGTATTTCACAGAAGTGGCGAATGATGCACTGTTTCTGACTCCATAAATTATTGAGTAGTATATTATAGCAATTACTTACAAGATGATACAAATATATCTGAGAACGGTATGTTAAATCTGCAGATACGAGGATATTCGTCGGGTCCCGGTATGCAAATGTTATATTTTGGATCATTCGATTGTGACTGCTCCAGTTAGACCGTGAGAAATCGTTAACATGAGTTATCTACCAAAAGTAGTCAGACTGCTCTCATCCCTGGCAGTTTTCATGACGTTTTGTCCGTCAATCCCGGTTTTATATGAGTTGGTTCTACGAATTTTCCAATCAAATGATATATGCGAACATTTCGGTTGCCGATACAGCAACGCAGACTGCTTCCTGACAAAAATTAAAAGAATATGATCCCACTGTTTCCGCCTTATGCTTTCATCAAAAATACTTTATATTTTCATTGTCCTAAAGGCACTATCAAAAGAAAGTTTTCATTTTAGTAAAATTATGCAAATACCCACACCGGTGGTCTGTGTGGGCAGCCGGGTAAATAGCAGGAATTAATAGGATGATAAGCGGCGTATTTCACATCCAAAGTAAGGATAAATCTTAACCCCCAGCTGCTTACAAAACTGACGCTCTAGCTGGCTTTGCACGACTTGAATGCCTGCATAATTCCAGTCTCTGCAAAATACATCGCAACAAGTTCCGGGTAATTGCGTTCACTCTGCTAGTTTCTCCTCGCGTAACCTTTTCATGCTTGTCGTGCTTTATCAAAAGACTGCCTCAGAGCCATCATAAACTAAGATATGAGGTGTGAAGTTATAAAAAAAATACTTCCTGTCTTGTAAGTGTGCGGTCATAGAAATTGCTTTCGACTTACTGCGCAAATGATGAATTCGTTTGTAAAATTCATTGAAAAATTGACCAGTCGCGCGAAAAAAGCAAAAAAGCGACTTGATTGGTTGAAAGCGTAGAAGCTAACAGGAAGAGAGACTATGAATTCCTTGTTCCAAATGTACTGTTGCAGTAGAGCAAAACATTGTTTAAGTTGGCTAACCGAGCTTACGGCGGGAAAGTGGAGCTGCCGCTAAAATCTAGCTGTTTCTCCATTGGCTCATTGGCGTGTTCGTTTGCCTTCTTGCCACTTGGCAGTTCCAGTTTGTTTGCCAGTAGAACTGAAATACCTGTTTTTCTTTCCAGAACGCCATAAGTTCCTGAAGCTTGCGTCAAACTTCGATCATAAGCCTATCAACCCAATCCTTTTACTTAACAGCAAATTTATTCAATTTGACGATGGTTGAGGTAAACTCTCAGCCATTACTAATATTGTTTAGCCTGTCCAAAGACATTCGGTACATACCCTCGTTTTCCGGTCCCTCAAGCGAACTCATGATATGTTTGAGGCCGACCAGGCCCGCCTCCCGCAACTAGATGAAAAAGCGTATGTTTTATTTTCGTACATTGGTATTTTCAGAGAACAAATAAAAATAAATGTCAAAAAGCGTGATCAATATGGACCAATTTTACACCAGCCTACTGCTACGCCTGCTCAAAACAATACTCTTAGTAATTAAATTCAGGATTTTGTTCATACCTTTAGGTCTTCAGAGTTCTGATTCTGACAAATCTGTCGTCCCTGTTGAAAAACAAGGTCCCACCAAGTATCTGTTGCCTTCCTTAGTTAACTTTTTAAGGTTACCGACCAACTCATCTGACACGCACATCGTACAAATCGGCAATGAGAAACTTCTTTTACCCAAGAGAGCACCGACGATGCCGAAGCCCGTATGGCACCCCCCATGGAAACTATTTCGAGTATGCGGTGTTTTTTATTACCAAACTTCAAGGTTATCAGTGGGCATTCCGGCTGGGTCAGATGCATTTCATTTGACCCTACGAATGAGTTTTTCGCCACCGGTGCTGCCGACAGAATGATTAAGGTAGGGCCGCATTTTCCCATCAAAGTCTTTTAGATTTGGGATTTTGCAAGTGGCACACTGAAACTTACACTGACTGGTCATATTAGTGCCGTGCGCGGTGTGGTTGTGAGTCCGCGCCAACCTTACTTGTTCTCTTGCGGTGAGGACAAAACTGTCAAATGTTGGGACCTGGAGCAGAATAAGGTACACACATTTTTCATTAGCCATATATACATAAATAGGTCATTCGACACTATCATGGACACATGTCTGCGGTTCATGCAATCGACCTACATCCAACTCTTGATGTCTTGGTCACGTGTGGTCGGGATGCAACAGTACGTGTCTGGGATATGCGGACAAAAGTAAGTAGCCATTCTAATGATCGTGATATACTATATGGCATGCATTGCAATGATGGATCCTCCGGTAATTTATGCAATACCAAAAATATACTTCATACTTATGTGGTTTGTTATGGCATTCGTAAATGCATACGGCACTCATTCAATAGATGCCTTTGCCATGTTAAGTAATGGATCACCTAAATACCAGCCGTCTGACTTCGTAAAGAGGGGAGAAAAGGTGGAGCTGATACCTAAGTACTCTTACTCATAATGCATGATATACTTTTTTTTAACCAAGTGACATCCCTTGAACTAATGACCAGCCGGCAATCTTGGTTTGTAGACTTGCCAGCAAAGGAGAGAATCTAGCCCTTGTTTAGAATAAGGACTACACCGGCGTTATATTCTTTCCTTTTTACCCAATCTAAACTTGTGCTTTTCCAACCCGTTTGTTATGACAAAAAGGCACTTTCCTCTAATTCCCAGTCGGACACGCAAATAAGCCATGTAAAATGATAGTAAGAACATAACTTATTCATTTGGAATCAGACGTTACCTTTTTTCAGTTTGACAACGAGACCCGCGTTAACAGTTGCTACTTAAACAGTGTTCGATGGTAGAAATGACTTGGTTTTCATTGTCAGGTATAGATTCACAGTCTATACTTTTTCCTGTTATCAGACAATATAGTGCAGTCTGGGGTATCGAGCACTGGCAAGCATTTTGTTTCGCTTGGCGAGCTTCTGTTCATTTAATGGGGTTGTCAGTGTGTGCGTCCGCCGTTGAGCTTGCTCCCAGGCCGTGGGTCATCGCTCACCTGCAACCAATCAGTGAACTGATACAGTTTGATATTCTACGCTTCGCGAGACGAGCGTTTCACATGATGAGGTTCCGCTGTACAACCGTTAATAGTTAGGACTTAAGGCTTCCAGTTCAAGAAAACCTGGTCGCCATTAGACGGGGTCAAACAACTAATTTCGAATTAGCACTATTTCTTCTGCCGCAGATGGGTCTTCACATTGGGTAAACAATTAGAATGTCGATTGTCCGCATAACTGTTAAGTCTGTCGATTGTCATTCCACGCGGTCCGATGTCGCGTGGATTTCCTGTTCATACGGTCACAAGTCTTATAACAGTGATTCATTCTGGTTATTTGAAGTATATTAGGCTGGACGAAGTTTCGTCACTCTGAAGAACATACCCACAGGCTTAAATTTTCGTTTAAGCTTGCTCTTTTCATGTCAGACCTATCCACGCGTCCTAATACACTGTTGGCTTTGAAGTTGTAAAACATGAGTGGTTAACAGATTTTAATTTCCGTCTTTTATTTTATCCCCATGCTGTACCATTTAACAGTTGCACTTGTTTCACATGTAAGCGGTAATTAGAAAGCTTGTCATTAACTACATGGCAATTCAAGCAACCAAATAAGCCGGCACATGCTTTCGACGGGTGATCTTTAGACTTGTGCAAAAATAAATACTGGCCAAAAATCAACAGTAGCGAATAAAAGAAGAAGTTTAGTTGTATCTGGGCACACCAAGCAAGGGAGGTGTTATGGTCCGTTTCTGAAGTTCTGGGAAGGGTGTTCGTATTTCGTAGATGTAGCATGGTGTGTTAGAACTATATTAGGAATACGGGATTCCATTTTCTTCGGAGTTGATGAAGTGCTTGCACAAACTGCGTGCAACGACAAGCCAACCGTGCCTTAACCGCCTCTGCTGTCGCAAGCGTCTATTAACGTTGGGTCGCGCTGGCACTTTCTAGCTGACTAAAATTAGCTTGAGGTCTATTCGATGGCTACTGGCAGTCAGTTGCACAAATATTGCATCAAGTGGGCTTCACCTTTCCTCAGTAGAGCCATATTATATGCACTAGCTTCCATCTTAGCAGTCGTTCGGTCCTACTTCACAGGGTCAAGTGCGCGCGTTAATGTAAATATAGGTCTTGAAAGGCAGTTTATTCTTACGTCAAGTGCGAGAAATAGGATGCTTGAAAAACCCAACTTTTCTTGGCCGTTTGGCACGTGCGCACAATATCAAAGTCCTTGCAACGTTGAGGGAGTTCATTGACTGAGTTTCTACGAAGCGGTAGTAGTCCCCTTTATGCTGTCGGCACTTTCTTGTTTATTGGAGAGACTGGTGCATGTTTCGTGATGAATATCCAGAGGAAGGGAAATCCTTGATAGTTTTTTTGACCTTTTGCTTTCCAGCTCTGACTTATATTACTGTTAATTTCCGGGGATAAATAAGCGGAGGGTCTGTTTATCCTGCGTATTATGTACTTCCTAATAGGCCGCCAACACAAATTATGATGTACATGTATGATTGTTGAGGCATTTTATAGGCGAACAGGATGACAGTGGGGTTATGCACGTTGTCCGCCTCTTTAAACCTTGTTAGGTTAGGTTTTTTTCTGGTCTTCTCATGTGACGCTTTTTAATCTTTCCCCTTCAGGTAAATGTGCATACTATGACCGGCCATACGAACACGGTCTCCACAGTGCGGTGTCAGGAGTCTGACCCACAAGTCATAACCGGATCACATGATGCCACCATCCGGCTGTGGGATTTGGCCACCGGCCGAACGATGTGCTGTCTAACCAATCACAAGAAAAGCGTTCGTTCGGTCTTCATTCACCCGACCCAGTGAGTACTAGTTTTTGTTTTCTGAAAGTACCAGTTAACGACGTAATGCAGACCTATGCGTTTAGCGCGCTTGCTACACACTAATTGAGATATCCTTGTGTTTAGCTGCTGCAAGTTTTTAAAATTTTGATGAGCTTACGTTTGGTGCTGTACGAAAAAAAATTCTACGTACTCGCGGTCGCGTCTGTTACACCTAACGGGTTGTCTTCTTATTTAACGGACATACCCTTGATGCAACCAGCCTTAGATATCTTCTGCCTCTGTCTTAAAAAAGTGGAATATGTACAGTATGGCGAGTGCTGCAATTTGAATAAGACCGGTAATCACTCGCAAACCAACATCGAGTAGGGTTGCAATACTGTCCAATTTTAATTATTTTCAGTCACGCTAGGATGCCGACTCTGCGATGAGCTTTTTTTGACCGCTGCGAAAAAAATGATTCTGTAAAAATGGCTGCTTAAATAGTGTGCATTTGTATCATCGATTTTGGCTGCCTTGATAACTTCAAATATATTTTATGGGAAGCATGCAAGAAAAAATCCTCTCTTGTACTTATTTGATAGCAAATTACGCCTTTTTAAAATTTTACTGCTTCGGTTACAAAAAAATATTTCTAATTTTGAGTTTTTTTACGACTGTGCCATTTTTTACAGAATCAACTTTTTCGCAGTGCTCAAAAAGAAGCTCATCACAGAGTCAGCATCCGAGCATGACTGAAAATAATTAAAATTAGACTGCATAATAAACAGTCGTAATGAATGGGCTACTCTCGTTTGTCCTGAGCGTTGGATAGAGCCTGTCGGTTTTCTAAAGTAGATGCTGCAATCGTGCGCCTAAATGCCTCTTACTTGCTTGCACTCCAGGAACGCATTTGCGTCTGCCTCTCCCGACAACATCAAACAGTGGAAACTACCTCAGGGCACTTTTCTCCAGAACATGTCTGGCCACAATGCCATCGTCAATGCCCTTACTATCAATATGGATGGAGTGGTGGTGAGCGGAGGTGAGTGTCTTTTTACTTTGTGTCTATCATTGTCGGTGCACAGTTTTGCTCGCTTCTTATTTTACACAAACCCTGGTCATTTTTGAGTATAGTCCCGCGTAAACCATCGGTGTGTTGCAGTCTTCTTTCCCCACACCCTTCCCGAGGTCCGGTGTATACACAAGTGGTTCATGCTTGAAGACTCGAACGTTAGGGTTAGGGCTGCTGCAACGACATCGCGCATTCTATCTCGTCACTTATGGGGATTTGCGACAGCGGATCCGGATCGGTCGGCCCACCGTCAGCCGACATCAGGAGGATTCAAGAACTACTTTCTATCTTGTATCCATTTAGGTAGCTGCTTCGGACCAAAAACAGTAACACTGAGCTCTTGAGGTTGGTGACGAAGAACGTGTCCAAACCATCTCAGTCATTATTCTTGGATTGCCTGGAATATCCTTGCGATTTTGTCACAGCGAGTGTGGGCTGTCTCACTTGAGACGAAGTCGGTGTAGTCAAATATTTCCAGTTGCCGTTCATTTTCCACGCGAATAGCACAGCATTCGCATCCGTATATAAAAACAGATGCGGACATTTGTGCATTAAAAAAATATCCATAGGCACTTTAAAAGGCTGGAGAAAACTCGTCGTGCTGCGTCAATTCGGGAGACAATGTCATCTTAACTCTGTCCATTCGGCAGCAACCTTGCTCCCAAGTATTTGAAACTGTCAACTTCTTCAAGTTTACAGCAACTAATCTCGAGAGGTGCCCTCTCTTGGGCAGGGATGCAGCATGAAAACACTCGTCTTTCCAGCGTCTATGGATAAACCGACCGTTTTCGCGACTTCGTTCACCCGTGACACCATAGACTGGAGATCGCCAAAGCTTGATGCATGTAAGGCGATATCATCGACATAGTCAAGGTCAGTCAACCGGCGTCCGGGTGCAAGCTCAATATCGTCATTCTCCCGTAGGGCCTACCCGAGAACCCAGTCTATGGCTTAGTTAAGGAGGATGGGCGATAAGACACAGCCTTGTCGAACGCCCGACCGAATAGCGAATGGGTCTGCGAAGTTGTTGTGGACTAGGGCCTGCGCTGTGTTTGTACTCAGAACACAGCAATCATCAGGCTGTAGAAGGGGTAAAGCACCATAATGAAGGATTTATTGTACACAGAACTCGAGTTACTGTCTCAGGTAGCCGTGGCCGCTGGCAAAGCTAGGGCTAGTGTTGCCTGTGAGGAACGCCGGTTTGCGTGACGATGTTGTCCGTATTCTGTCCGTCCGGAACTCCATCCAGAGATAGATAGACGCATCAGGTAGCTAGCGGATAGTTACGTTTCGCATAGGTCATGACCGATTTTGCTGCAGATGTCAGTGACTCTTCCTTCGCAGAATAATGTGCTTGATAGAAACCGTTACGGCACCTCGAAGAAGTCAGTTTTGTGTTGCATTGCCATCAAAACTTGAAGGACTTTTATCGCTTGAAAGAAGGAATTTACTTAACTAAAATTTCTGAAATTTTATTAGAACCATTAGGGTCGGCGGCCGCGAAAGACATGCATATCTTCCCGTCGTTGACCGTTTCTAGGTTGCAAAATTCTCGTGCTAGTGTTTGAGTGGTCAGGTCGTACATGCAGATGAGGTACTTACTTGTACTTGTAACGGCATTCACCTCGGGCGGGTTGAGCCGGCATCAGTTTTGACGTTGACTGCATCATGAATCACAGCTGTCCAGGCGCGTCGATCTTGCGCCTGTTCACACGAGAGCACCATCCATTCACGGTTCCACTGGCGTAGGCCGTAGACGCATGGGCCGGAAACTGACGACAGATCCTGCTTGACCGTTGCTGTCCAAGTTTTCAGCTGCCCGCCGCGACGTTTGCGCCAGGTGGGGGGAGGCGTCGCCACAAGCAGGTCACGAATCAGCTCACCATCATCACGCCGGGACGCATGCCCGAACCACCGAAGTCGTCTCTGAAGCAGGAGTGGAGGGAGAGCGTCCAGGTGACAGCGTCGGCGGAGATCGGAGCAGCGAATTCGGTCGACGCGTCGGTGACGAAGGATGCGGCGTAGGCAGTTATTGTCAAACACCTCAAGGCGCCTCATGTCCTCAACACGCATAGGCCATGTCTCTCCGCCATAGAGCAGGATAGATCGAACCACTGCTTGGTAAACACGGGACTTTGTGCGTAGTGATATTTCCCTTCTATTCCATAGAGAAGCGCACAGTCGGTAGAAGGCAGATCGGGCACGGTTGACGCGTGATACAACCTCGTCGACACCTTGACCCGTTTCCGTGACAATGCAGATGAGGTCATTAGGCATGTCAGCGGCTGTGCCCATGCTCGCACCCGTTAACTTACCGCCTCAGACAGTGGTTGGAGCTTAGTAATAGGAATAGAGTATAAAGTAAATGTTTCAGCGTACTTTTCTCTCACAATCTGACACACTTGGAGCTATCCCGGTATGCTAAATGTTGTGTCATAGAATGTTGTAAATTGACGGAATAATTCACGCGTAGTGTTGTGGCCTACTCGAGGATTGCGAGTCGGGCTGCAATGGCTCCAAAATGTGGTTTCTCCCTGCGTGGTATGCGTAACAAGTGTGGTGACTCACCAAGACGCGACTTCGATCGCGTCGGCCACATCCACCCACTCTCATCTCCGGTCTTCTGGACTTGGACATGACACCAGACCCAGTTGGGGGACAATGTGGTAGGTACAAAGCAAGTTTATTCTAAATACAATAGTCGCCTATTAAGCCCAAATCAGCTTGGGACGGAATTTTATATAGTAAAATCCGCCGACTAATAAGCTAATTCGTCCAGTTTGCCAACAGGATAGAGTGAGATTCTCATCTCTCTGACCGCTTTTTTTAAGCGTGTCGCAAATAATTTTTTTTGTTCTTGTTATTACGTAAAACACAGAAAACAGCCTTCTTTTCTTGTACATAACCAAGCTCTACACATAGTACAGTACGTACGTAATGTATAGTGCCTATCCTGCGTTTGCTAATCAAGAACTAGGACTCTCCGCTTAATGCGCCCACGGATGCAACTCTGAGCTCAGTTAAATAACGCTGTGTGGGTAGGCGTTTGTGAGCATGTAAGCAGCCGAAACCTCACCTGAGAGGAGACAGTGACAACCAAATGCAAGAGTCCTTACAAGCGAAAATGCCAGTCCCAGGGAGTAATTGAGAAGGAGCGGATGTAATCGCTGAAACAAGAACTTTATTCGTCTGAAGTTTTGGATTCCGTCGCCCAGACGAATGCATCTTCTAGCGCCAGGGAGCCAAATGGTCGAACAATTATGACACCCAAGTCCAAAACGTATGACGAAAGTTTTGGAAATAAGGAACCGGCCGCCAAGCCACTAGCGCACACACTAGTGAAGCCGTTACTTGTCATAGGTATACAGTAGCATAGCGACTGTATCCTATAGATACTGCAACTCTGTGTATGGACTGCCACTTTTGACTAGTGTTTCTGATGATGGTTTCGGAAAGGGATCCGAACCTTGGGCGATCACGTCTGATTCTTTGCGATGGTCCTTGTATGCGTTAGCCGCTGTGCCGCATCTCATCACTTCGGCTTGACCCAGACAGGCCAATAGCCGAACGCGTTTATGGGCAATCCCGGTGTGCAGGCCATCTTAGTTTAGTCAATTACCAGTTAAGACAACAGTGGTTCCTTCGTCGCTATTGCTAAAAAAAGACGCCGTTGCGCCACCGCCTTCGGAGCGGTGTTCGCCGTGACTTGCGACGGACAAATGTAATTCACTCTGTCCGCAGATGCTAGTGACTCAATGATCACTTGCAAATTATTGGTGAACAAATCGGAGCTGTTATTTCGTTGCAAAGTGAAACGATCAGAAAAAAATAGCAGGTCTTTTCGGTCATGATATGTTTGCGTAATATGGTCTCCTGCTGCTTCCGCACTATCGCGGACATTGAGCGACACCCCGGGCAGCATTTACTCGTAAAATGCATTGTTCTGGTTGTCTGTCCAGTGGATTTCTTCATATCTTTAGCACTGGTGGACGGCCGCAATGCCTGTCCTCCGTTCTTCAATGCGCGCTGCCCCAAAGTTATGCGTCGTCACAAACAATTGTGTAGGATTATGTCTAGAGGTCTTTGAAAGGCCCTTACGTATTATAGACTCGTACTTCATTTTTTAAGTAGGTTGAATTACTTAACTAAGAAAGTTGGCCTTTTGAACTAACCACGGGAATTATCGCTTACTTATAAATTATAAGTAGGCTGATTTACACAATCACCCCCATTTTGTACGTTGTTAAACTTTTTCCTAGTTGATGTTGGTGATGCCACTGGAAAATTTCATTTACCTCGCCCGAGGTTTGGGCACACTCCCCTTGCATACACGCGTTCACCGTTGGTCGGGCGGGGGCTTAGCGATGATATTAAAGCTCATTTCCGTGTCTTCTCTCAAGGTTTGAGTACGCGACCCAACTTGCCCTCGTAACTTTTTTTATTTAACATAAATATTGGGATCTAATTTGTTCCCTGACATGCCCCGCCTGCCCTCTCACGGAAAATCAGGTGTGCGTGAGCCTGCAGGGCGCGCTTCACACTTTCCACAGACGACCCCACGACATAATACTACCAACAATTGTTCCAATGCTTTCTTTCACTGTTACCCCCGAGCCTTGACCTCGCAGCTGCTTCTGGTTAACCGATAACAACTGCATCAGCGTCCCCTGTCCTGTGGCTTTCCGGCGCCCTCACAGCTGACCTCAGCTTATAAAGTTACGTGCACAAACGCGTCCAAATAAGCACGCCTCCCTAGGGGCTACTTACCACGCCACTTGGCCAACGCAGCAGGGAGCCTTTGCAGGCGACACCCCTTCCGGCAAATTGCAGCACGCCAATAACGGAACACTTGAACCTGCTCCGCAATCCCACTTAAGCAGCTGCCACCATTGGCTCATTCTCTCTCAGAGATGGCTGGACGGAGTCAACACTAGCTCTAGCCTCGCCAGTGGTCACTGCCAACAGGGACGGGAACCACAGCAGACGCGTCTTCGGCCGCGTTCCCACCCGCCCTCAGGGCGGCCAAGGTCTGCTACACCAAACCTCCCTAGGGTGGATCCATCTCTTCTCCTTTCCATCTGTTTTTCATGACAGATCAGCCCCTCTTGACTATGCTGCTCCGACTCCTCCTCCTCGCCGCCGCCGGGATTGAGGCCCACCTGGCGGAGTTCCGGATCCACCAGGGGCTACTTGCCTGCCAACTGGGACAGCGATTGAGAGTTCTGTACACAATAAATCTCTCCTTCTGCCTTTTAACTTTCAACCTGGGATTAGGCTTGATGATTGTAGTTATCCGAGTACAACCATTACTTAGACCGGTACAGGAATAAAGTTTCATTTCCACTCTTCATTTACCGTCGTAGGGCGTGTCCCCCTTACGCATCAGCAAAATCGCCTTCTGTGTGCGGGAGTAGTCGTGACCTAATCATCTAACGTATTTTCTCTCTGTTTAAAGGTGATAATGGCAGTATGCACTTCTGGGATTGGAAATCAGGTTACAATTTCCAACGCATGCAGTCTCAGGTGCAGCCAGGCAGTATCAACTCCGAGGCAGGCATCTTCGCGCTGGCCTTTGATCGCAGTGGTTCTCGGCTTGTATCCGCAGAGGCGGATAAAACCATCAAGATCTTTAAGGAGGACGAAACTGCGGTAGGTGCTCCCGCCCCCGTCTGCATTTCATTTCATTTCCAGTATTCCATCCTCCTGTAATTGTAACTACGCCAGGTTCACATTAGTTTATCAAAGGGGTTCTCTTTTTGTCAGAATGTATTTGCACCGAAGCCTTATGTGACAGGGATAGCAGCGCTTTCGTTCAATTTCCCCCCACGAGTGACTGCATCTCTTTCATTTTTGTAGATGGAGGAAACACATCCAACGAACTGGCGTCCCGGGCTGCTGCGGAAATCAAAGTACTGAAGTGGTCGAGTTTCTGTTTGTACATATACATATATTTTATAAAAACAAAATAACGTAAAAAGCGTCTAGTTTTTTTTTCGGTGGTTGCGCCTTCTACCGTTCGCCACAATCCTCTCTTTCGCCTCCTCCTCCTTACTGGGTTTTGGGGAGTATTTTGCTTTTACCCGAGGCATAATCAATCCAGGTAGGATGATCAGTACGGCTGCGACGACTAGGCTGAAGCAGTTTTGTCT
This sequence comes from Ligula intestinalis, assembly GCA_036362985.1. Classification (NCBI taxonomy): domain Eukaryota; kingdom Metazoa; phylum Platyhelminthes; class Cestoda; order Diphyllobothriidea; family Diphyllobothriidae; genus Ligula; species Ligula intestinalis. Next base: position 115,272,725 of record JAYGXS010000001.1, on the reverse strand, counting down.
GAAAGACTCTTCAAAGTTCATCTGAGCCAGCATTGTGCCCGCTTGTACCGACAGGAAATTGTAGGGAACCAAGCCTATGAAAACAAGAGAAACATGTAAACGTTTCAATATTTAAAGTTCATTAGAGGAAAAGGGCAGAGGTAAGCACTCTGCTCATACTACTAATAAAATGAGACGTGTCGCCGACTATTTGGCGCGAGGCACCCACGTGTTGTTTGTGTTTGTTGTGCGTAGTTTGTGTGTTACGAATACCTCAAAGAAATGCTCAGAAACTAGGTAACAATCCGGGCCTTAGTAATATAGAATTTCATTAAAGGATCTTTTTTATCTACCATTAACACAAGGATGAGCTATTGTTCCCCGCATGAAAATAAACCTATTCCCCGAACCACTTCGAGGCGCACCTTTTCGAGAACTGCATTGTCTTTTACGGTACGTCGGTCAGCATAACCCAGTTGTGACTCTGTATACGCTATAAAGGCTTGGTTGCTGAGGAAAAGTGCTGAAACTGCTACCTTCGAACAGTGTGGCGATTGATTTAGGCTAACTAAAATCCATACGTTGGTCCTTTTGCGTTTTTTTGGAACCGCATGTCATTGAGGAGAGATGATCCGTTGTCTTAAGGCCGACGTTCGCCAATCCGTAGTACGTGAAACTTTTCTACGTCTCAGGGTAGAAACCACTTCCTCTACAAGTGTTCAAATCGGCATATGTCTGCTTGCAGCTGTTCCCCACCCGATTCGTTTTTAATGCGTCGACCTCACAGCTAAATTTTTGGTCACAGTCATTGTGAAACCTGACCAAAAAAGCTGGGGTCAGGAACAGAACCCCGCGGAACACCACTCTCTACTGTCACCTCCGTTTACAGCCAACATGGGCGTCATCTTCAGAGTTGCGGTCCACCGGCGGGAACTGTGCAAACAATCGGCGCCAGAGAAGGGGCAGCGGTTAAATAGTTAACGACATGTCTGAAGTCAGAAGACTAGAGAGATGAAACGAGTGAGAAATCGCTACCATGCTTAGTCAACAGCCCCACCGAGTCCGTCGTGATTTGCGCGCTAGTAACCTTGTCTAGCGGCCCTGTAGCTTCTTGCCGACAAATCATCCCTTTCGTATGTGCAGTTTTAACGGTGAGCGTCAAGTTCGTTTAGAAGAAAGGCATGGAACTCACCTATGAGAACTGACAGGAAGAAGAGATGGCCTGGTATTCCAGCTAACGGACTGATAATATTTAGAAGCCAGTTCGGAGTCATTGGAAAGACGCGACTGCCGAGCAGAAAGAAGAATATCCTGTTTCCGTTGTTGTTTACCTTGAGTGGTGATTAAAAACATATGCGTCGCATGAGTTATACGCTTTTAAGTGCCTACAGTTATGGATACAGGGACAGGTGTCGTGGCCTCACATATGAAGCACAGTCAGGAGCAGTCTACTTGTTCCCGAATGAATGAGATGGTTCGCGATCCAGGTATTTGCATGGATGAGGAAGAAGGCTGGTCGAGCATCAGATCAATTGATTTATTGTTCTGAGCTTTCGAACTCTTACAGGTGTCCATCTTCAGCGGTGAGAAAGCAACCAAAAAGAGGGTAATTATAGAGGCTATAGGCCAATAAACTGTCAGAAATCGTCAGGTTGTCAAGGCAGGTGGGGGAGGGGGGAAATTAGCTGTCACTGGGGTCGGAAGGGCAATTATAGTGGTGTAGGCTAATTAACTGTCAGCGGGGCTGGGGGTCATGAACAGATACTTTGCAATGAGGGAGACTGCAATTACGTTGGGGAAACAGGCCGCAAACTCGCCTACGCGAGCACAAAAGAGCGGCCCAGAGACTGGACGCAAACTCGCAACTGGCAGTACACATCGCAGAAACTGGCCATGACTTTGATCTTCAAGGAGCAACCATCGTAGGCCGAGGAAACTCAAAAGCCGAAAGGTTGACACTCGAGGCATGGTACTCAGGTGCCAACTCGGTCAACAGGCATCTGGACCTGCCAGCCGCCTAGAAAGTCTTGCGCCATTAAGTTGGAAAGAGCCGGAACGAAGCCAAATCAAACATAAGAATGGCAAGCAAACAAGAACCCACAACGAACCGGCTGGAAGAGGAGGCAGCGTTACCAAGGACTTAACCCTCCTCCCACCCTTTTTCGATCGCTGTTTCTAACCCTTTGACAACCTGACGATTTCTGACAGTTGATTGGCCTATGGCCTCTATAATTACCCTCTTTTTGGTTGCTTTCTCATCTCTGAAGATGGACACCTGTAAGAGTTCGAAAGCTCAGAACAATAAATCAATTGATCTGATGCTCGACCCACCTTCTTCCTCATCCATAGTCTACTTGTTGATTCTAGATTAAATTAGCTGCACTACTGTCGTCGAAAGGCATTAAAGGCTGTCTAAGACGAGTCACCACCGAAAATATCGGGGAGATGGGGAGGGGGGCAAGTACAGGTGTAGGACGAAACTCCTCTTTCAGGCAGCACCGTCAGTTGCAATTCAGATGTTGATTAATCAACAGCGGTCTGGATAATCCGTATCAAGTGAAAATGGTAGTCAAGTAGAGCCCTGATACTAAATCCGAGCACACAATGGTATGGAGCAGGTGTGGAGGAGATGTACGTGAAAGATGCTGCCAGCGCAAGTACAGTTTTCATAATAGCGTGAGGTACATTATCAAATCGTCAAATGATAAGCATATTGCTGAACGTTTGATACGCGTGGATATTAAGCAGAAAGATAACAATATCCCTCAAGCCTAATAAGGCAACTCTACTTGTACTAAAATAAATATGACAAGGTGATAAATGAAGGATATTTAAACTGCTCGTCTCACGTACCCTTTTTCGAAAAATTTTAACATATCGAGGAAAATGTCTCTCGATGAGCGCTTTGCCAAAACAGTTACTCAGACCGAAGCAAATTGTCGCCCCGAGGGCCGTCATACAGCAGACCAGCGGTAAGCCAAGTTGGGTACCGTAGAGCGAGCCAGCAAGCAGGTTCTGAAAGTAGTCAGCATCAGATAGTTACCATAAGGAAGGATCCCGGTATCGCGAAGGCCTGTTTGTAAATATAGGCCAAACAGAAGAAGGTGAGCACGTGTTCTGAGTAGATGGTCTTATATGCCTTCAGGAGACTTGCGAGCTCCATTACATCCTCCTTTGATTTGGGCAATTTCAGTGAACTAAAGTTTAGCATAGAGCCCAAAGTACTCGTGACTTACAGCTCTCTGGTGGTATTGCTATTGGAAACGTCAACACCGGCTACTTTGAGGGTCAGTAGGTACTCTCCAAATTTTAGTAATACGAAGGAGTAGAGAAGAAATACGATAGGTAGGGCGAGAAAACGTAGGTAGGGATCGTAACGATGGAGAAATGTTTTCCGGCGCCGGCTGGCCATAGTTTTGGCGCACTATAATAGACAAAAATTCACATGAATATGAGTTGAAGGCATTCCACCAGGCGGTGATAAGTAAACGTCTTTATAAGGTAGGATGATTAGGAAGAAGAAACTCTGGGCCACTATCAAAGCTCTCGCATGGCATGAAAGTCACCATCCGGTATTGTCATCTTATTGCACTTCTCATCAAGGAATGCTTTCGCTAGGTCAACCGACAGTTATCACTTAGTCACACCATAGCGACTGTAAAGACTTAAAATAAACCGTACGTTCTTTGTGCATCCAGATCAGCTCTACATGCTAGGTCCAAAAATTGGCCATATCGACGCCGGCGTTCCGCGTAACAGTGTTGAGACTTACTTGTACTTGTTACGGCTGCGATCATGACTGATCTAGCCGGCCTCAATTGTGTCCCGAATGGTGCTTCTCCAAGCGCGAAGATCCATGGCCGCAGTGGTCCGAAAACCACTTCCATGTCTTGACGGACCGAGTCCAGCCAGGTTTTGATTTGACCCCCTCTTCGACGTTTCCAATTAGGCAACGATTTCATGTCGAGGGCACTAGCACTGAGCTCTTGAGGTTGGCGACGAAGAACGTGTCCAAACCATTTTAGCTGTCTTTCCTGAATGGCCTGGGATATCCTTGTGATTTTGTCACAGCGAGTGTGGGCTGTTTCATATGAGACGAAGTCGGTGTATTTCACTCGATGGATGTTTCTCAGACAGAATTGGTCAAAGACTTCCAGTTTCTGTTCATCCTCCACGCGCATAGCCCAACATTCGCATCCGTATAATAGAACGGACCGCACAGATGCACGGTACACGCGGATCTTCGTTGAGAGGGAAATATTGCATCGGGTCCATAAGCACTTCCGAGGTGCCTTCGCTTCGGCAGGGATGCAACATGCAAACACTTTGGTCTTCCCAGTGTTTATGGACAAACCGACCGATTTCGCGACCTCACTCACCCGTGAGACCACAGACTGGAGATCGCCAAAGCTTGAAGCTAGTAAAGTGATATAATTGGCATAGTCGAGATCAGTCACCCGGCGTCCAGGTGCAAGCTCAATACCGTCACTTTCTTTTAGGGCCTTCCCGAGAACCCAGTCAATGGCGTAGTTAAAGAGGATGGGCGACAGGACACAGCCTAGCCGAACGACTGAGAGGTTGTTATGGACTAAAACCCGCGCAGTGGTGGAGCGGTAGTATGCCTCGATCATGGCAAATAGTTTTGGTGGTACGCCATTAAATGCCATTATCCACCATAGGGAGTCACGATGGATGAAATCGAACGCAGCGGCAAAGTCAACAAAGCAGATTGCTGTTGGTAGCTATGGCGGAGTTCAAGGACCCATCTCAGTGTGAAGATCTGATCCACACATCCACGCTCAGCACGAAATCCGGCCTGATTGAGTCGCGCACAGACTGGAACCGCTTGAGGAGAACAATAGGAAAAATCTTCGCAGCAACGTCGATGAGACTTATGCCGCGGTAGTTCTCACATTTTGTCTTGTCTCCCTTCTTGTGGACAGGCACAAGGACGACTGAGCCCCAATCATCAGGAACGGTCTCGTGTCTCCATGCTTGTCAAATCACCTCATTGGGCCAAAGCACCAGAGTGTCGGCACAAGACTTGTAGATTTCAGCGGGTATGCCGTCCACCCCAGGTGCCTTATTATTGCGCCGCCCTTTTATGGCATCAGTTAATTCTGCTTCAGAAGGCGGGTGGCATGACACTGGATAAGTGCAAGATGGAGAAGGCTCTACTGTAGATGGGAGCAGGGGGCGGTGGGCTCCATATCGAAGTTGAAGAGGTGCTCGAAATGCTCACGCCAGCGTTCGATCTTAGTCGCGTTGTCAGTCAGTGAGGAACTCAGTGAAGACAGTTTGCCACTAGCCTGGCGAATAAGTTGGTAGAGCTTCCGAGTATCGCCAACGTTTGAGGCCTGCTCCATGGAGGTTGCAATTTCAGCCCAGTATTTATTTCGGTCCTCTCTAGCCGATTTTGTCGTCATCTTTCTTAGTTGGCGGAAAGAATCGTCATTACGGCCCCTAGCTCGGGCTGTCTCCGCAGACACCTGCAGAGTTCGTCTGCCGATCCAATCACTGTGGCGCCGATGGGTGCGTCCAAGAATTTCCTCGGCTGCTCCATAGACTGACGTAGTCAGTAAGGACCATGGGTTACCCCCTCTGCTTAGGGCCCCAGCGGTGTTGGGTTGCCGGATTTTGGCGACATCGAGGCATCTAGTGCGGGACACCTTGGACGCAGATGAGAGGTGAGCTTTCAAGCGTGTGCGAACAAGAACGTGGTCAGAGCCATGGGCATTACCAGTCTCAGCACCACGCAGCGACCGACTATCATGAACTCAGCTGCGGAATCTTGAGCTGACTAAAATATAGTCAATCTGACTGGCCGTCGTTAGAGTACCAGGTCAGCAAGTGTTTGTTGCGATGCTGGAAGCACGTGTTCGCTACAAACAATCGGTTCAGTTCAGCAAAGTTCAGCAAACTGTTACCATTCTCACATCGAGAACCAAGCCCAAAGCAGCCGATAAGATGGCCGGTTGTGGAGTCACCCGGTCCAGTTCAGCCATTCCAATCCCCGGTGACAATCAACATATCGCGACGAGGAAGCTTTTCAACCAATGTTTGTAGCTGAGAGTAAAATATGTCCTTATCGCGTTGGTCAGCAGCACACGTTGGTGCATATACCGCGACCACAGATGTTTGTATTGGTAAAGGAGACATATGGTCGATCACTGGAACAAAATTTATTTTTTCCTGAGCTTTCGAGCTCTTACAAGAGCCCATCGTCAGAGGTGGAGAAACAGCAACAAATGTGGAAGCTACTTCGGGCGTGTGTACAATAACTAAAATTGTGAACGTGCAGAAAATCAATAATTGTGTGTGCTGCCGACTTGCCACTGAGGGCTGTGCTAGCCTGTGCCAGTAGGCAAGATCGACAAGTCGGGTGGAAATATTTACAGAAATAGAATCGTCAGCAAAACAAGTAATAGTTATGGTGGGAGGGATGGGCAATTAAAAAGTCATAGGAGAAGTGAAGGAGGATGAGAAGCGAGGGATTATGTAGGCTTGGGCGCCAAATGGCAACGTCAGCATCGAAAGTGGGATGATTATGGAGGATTTTGGGCCAATTGATTACGGCGGGCGTCTGGATGTGATCGTTTGCAATAGCGTAAGGCCCTGTACGCTGGCGCCAATTCGACACATCTGTTGACCGAATTCTCATCAGTGGACCAGGCTTCGATAAATTCTCTGCTCGTCTTGTTTCCCGCGTGGGCGAGTACCTTGACGGCAGCGAAGATGAACACATGGCCTGTTTCATAGTGTGAGTTGCAACTTGTGATGATTCGTCGCCTAGTCGCACGGCCTGTTTGTGTTCACGTATACGCGATCCGAGCATGCGTTCCGTTTGACCTGTATAATTACAGGGACAGTTTAGGCATGGGATGCGATATACTACACCAGATTGTTCATTCTGCGTAAGCCGGTCTTTTATTTTCATCACTCTGCTGCGCATCGTAGCTTTGGGTCTGTGTGCAATTCCAACACCTAGTCCCGCAGCGATGCGCTCAGTCGCTTCTGAGACGTCTTTTATGTATGGCAGAGCGTGCCATATCTTCGGTGGTTCTTCTGTTTTGGTCCTCCGGGGTCGAACGCGTAGGCATCGGTTTATAAATGCTTTTGGATAACCGTTCCACATGAACTGGTCACGGAGATATCTGGCCTCGCGTGCCTTTTCCTCTGGTTTACTGCAGTGGGTCTGGATCCGTTTGAAGAGTGTTTTTACACAGCTCCGTTTGTGAGCAACTGGATGGTTACTGTGAAAACTTAGGAGTTGTGTTGTGTTCGTCGCCCTTCTGTAAACCGTCGTCTCGAATTCACCATTGGGTGTTCTCTTGACGAGGACATCAAGGAAAGGCAGCTGCTGCTCTTTTTCTTCTTCCCGTTTAAATTGTATGTCAGGAAATATTCCATTGAGCAAGTCATGGAAGTTTTGCAGCATATTACTCTTGATGATGACAAACGTGTCGTCGACGTAGCGGCGCCAGAAGACAGGCTCATGTTGGGCGAAGGCGATGTTTTCTAGTTCCTGTAGAACCAGTTCTGCCACTAAGCCAGAGATCGGGGAGCCCATTGGAGTTCCTTTGATCTGTTTGTACGTTTCTCCAGCAAAGGTAAAGTAAGTTTTCTGGCAGAATTCGAATAACCTCATAAGGTGTTCAATTTTTAATGGGCTTTGGGCCTCATTATATGCCTCTTCAAGTCTCTTCTGTAAGATATTGTGCGCCAGTTTTGGCGGTATGGATGTGAACAATGAAGTTACGTCGAAAGAGACCATGATTTCGCCTGATTGAATCGTCCGACCTCGGAGGTCCTCGAGGAATCGAGAGGCTGATTGAACTGAGGTAATCGAGTTGCCTTGGAGGAATTTAAGTTTTCTATACATCCATTTTGCCAAGTTATAGGTTGGGCTGCCTTTAAGGGCAACGATTGGCCGAAGTGGGACATTCGGTTTGTGGATTTTTGATAGTCCATAAAATCGCGCCAGAGCTGTATCCGTTACTTTCATTTGGTGCCACTCATTCATAGTGATCACATTCTTGCGCCTGTATTTTCTGAGAAGTTTAGTCAATAGGTTGGATAATGCTTTGGCTTGCGAATTGGGTCTTGGTTGGTAAAATGCTCTGTCATCAAGAAGGGTCTTAGCTTTGTCGTTATAATCTTGTCGGTTCATCACGACAGTCGACCGTCCCTTATCAGCAGGTAAGACGATAGTACTATCATCTTTCTTCAGTTCTCTCAAGGCTTTTGACTCACTGTGCGAGATGTAGCTGGCTGGTTTATGAGCCATAAGCAAGGAGGTCACACGTTGTCGTATTGAATGTTTAGTGTCGTCAGTTGCTTCCGTTCTCACCAACATCGCGTTTACTGTAGCACGTGTAATTGCTGCTCTAATAATTGTTTCGACGAAAAATTGTGGACTAAGTCAGAATTTGTAGTGTCTGCAGGTTTCAATTTATTCAGCTTTCTCTCCAAAATTTCCCTTTTCTTGGCCTGCCGGTTTAGTGTTAAAGCTGAGATCGTTTTTCCAAGATTCTCGGCAATAAAATCTCCGAAGATCTGGAAACACTCGCTTTTATCCTCCTCAATCTTGGCCTTGTAATTATGCGTCGGTGGCAGTCATCAATGAGGACTCTCACCATCTGTTTGATGAACCTTTTGGCAACTTCTCTCCCCATAGCCGTATTCACTGGTGCCTTATATCTGAGGCATCGTGGCGTCAAATCCTGTTGAAGGCACTTGTGAAGGAAACGTAGCTGTTCATTGGCTGCTGCTTCTCGTGTAAAGTGGCCCTTCAAGCGCACGTAAGCCATGCGTTCATTGACTGGTCCCTAGGCAAGTAGTGCACGGCTCGCCTGTTGCGAGAGGGCAATTGCCACACCATTTCTGTCAGAAGGAGTCATGGGGCCACTGTGGTATAGGGTGAAGTGGGAGTCAGCTCCAGGAACTTTCATTTCCTGAACGCTAGAGTTAGACTTCGGACAGGCAGCAGACATCGACGTTGTACTGATAAAGGCTGTGCACCGTCAGGCTTTGGGCACCAGGGGCCAGGAACGTTCGCACATTCCAGCATCTAATACAAAGAGTCCGAAATCAATTGAGTAGTCCGGTTTAACGAGCCAGACCGAACCATGGATGTTTGAATAGGTTAAGGTGACTTGAGCGCGGATTTTGGATCAGGATGGTGTGATCGTTTGTCGGTGAAAATTGCCGGGGTTCCTTCTCTCCCCGTTGCTGACTTCATTCCCCCCGCTATCGCTACCGTACCGTGTGTCCCGCTCCGTTAGCACTTCCATGTCCTTCACCCGCCGTTGCCGACAGCGCTGCAGTCCCCACCGGCGTGTATCTGGTATTCTGTGACCACCCCTCATCCCACATGAATCGTTTGTATATAGCCTTCACATTTATTCGTAACGTTATCCCTTTTTCTCTTAATTACTTTTCCCTTCGTTTTACAATAGTTCTTACAAATGTCGTCAACCGTATATTCTTCTCCATTCCTATCCATGAGTGTCTGAGGTGATTAACCATCCTGCTCGGTGTTAGAACGGACGAACCTTACAAGTGCCTTACTCCTTTAGGTGTGTGCCAACCCCAACATCCCCGGCGAGCTACACCAGCTCACATACTATTCGCCCGCAACATTGGACAAGGGTTGCGGAGCGCGTCAATTCCCGCGGACGCCGTAGCATGGATCATATTGCAGTTAGCGGACATGAAATTTATTGAAGTGACTTGGGAAGTTCGGGTATGAGCGGGTCTCTAACAGCCGCACGGATTGTTTGTTCGAGGTCGTCTCCTCTAGCGCTTTGTCTCAATAGATTAACCACAAGGCAGCGGTGACAAGCGAACTTATTTAATGGCGGTTCACGCTCACCGTGTTACAGCGCCGTTATCAGCCTTTGCGATTTTTGATCGACTTTTGGCTTGCCAAGCCTCAGCCCACCGCGCCCTGGTAGCACTGCCGCTGTTGCGTCCGCGACTGCTTATTCGTCAGACTCGAGAGTCCGCTTATTTCACAGCTAACCTTCACTGAAGGCCGTTTCACTATCAGCCACCCATGGACGCGCTGGGCAGCCAGCAGCTAGATCCGCCCAGACGGGTTCGCCGGTCATGTTAGCCACTGCATTCACCTCACATCAGATAACTGATCGGTTTAGGCTTACGTCTGCCGAGCTCACCGCCCGTGATGAAAGTTCAACATGGCAGAGCCCGCGTGCCGTCCAACAAGCAATCCACGCACAAGAAGGCACTTAACGTTAATTGTCGCTGTATGCTTGCAGAAATGATTGTGTCTTATAAATACTGCAAACTTCTGCTACTCATGTCTTTGATGAGAAATCCGCGACGGATATCGAAACGTCAGGCGAATAAACATATTGTCCCAGCGATCGAGTCTCCCTTTTCTCAATTGCTTCCTGGGACACGGATGTTCGCTTGTATTTGCGAATCAGTTTTTCCCATCCAGTCTACTAAAACGGTTCAGGGACGGTGACATACGCGTGGAGTAGTTTCAAATGATGGTAAATTTACTTTGTATTTACCGCACCCCCCCCCCCTGCCTCAGCGATGACCGGTTTAGAGACAGAATCAAAGAGGTGGCCGAAGCGGTCATCTCTGAATCAGATACCCCAGAATGCAACTTTCCTAAATGCTAGACGTGGCCGGTGCCTGAGCCTGCACACCTGCGTCCGGCCAACGTCCCTTCCCCTCATGTTCGGCATTTTTTCTGCGACGGAGACCCAAATAAGGCCTGGCGTGCCCTGATCTAAACCAGTTTTTTCCAATGCATCTACAGGCGGCCCGTTTAAGGGACACACTACTAAATGAGACAATGACATTGGACTGTTGCCGTGTCTGTGGACCATTTTATTGATTTGTCGGGATTGAAAGGCGAACTGTCACCTAGTATTGATTTTTCCTCGGTTGGCCTATATGCGGACAGCCAACACAGCCAACACAGACACACATACACACAATGTTTGCAGATGAGGTTGCGGAGACGAACTAACCACCGACGACAGGGTCGAAATGCTGGTTCTCTAAAGGTCCATCGGAAGTTAAATGTCAGAGCTTTGGACAGGAGGTCGATGACTCATTGGTCAGTCTGGTGCTCGGCGCAGAAATTTACAGTTTATCCAGGACGTCGTCAGTGCTGGTAACGTCGTGCAAAAAATTAATTTGGCAGCTCGTAAAAGGGCATTTTGTTGCGATTTCGCCGAAAATTTCGTCTAGAGGATAGCAATGAGATGTTGTTCGCAGCAATAGCAGACTGCTTCGACTTCCGTTCCCCTATACGTATCGCCTAGAGAAAGTCTGCTTTAAAAAAGCCATAGCCAGCAGGATATATTGGATCCAATGAACTTCACGAAAAATTTTCGAAAGTAACTCGTCTTTGCATGATTAAGATAACAAACAGAAGCATACAAAAGTTTGAATTTCATAGAAATGGACATAGTTCACTGGAAATGTTGATTAAATAAAAAATACCCTAATCCCCCACCCATGGACACGCTGGGCAGCCAGCAGCTCTTCTAACGGGTAATCCATCTACTCGGGACCATCGCATTCACCAACGGTCGCAACAGCTATGGCGAGACCACCATTGGCATTCTTAAGCGCCTTGGCACATTTCACTGCGGACAGCAAAGAACACCAGCACGTTCGGGCAACAATCATCAACTCCTGACCCCACCGAAATGTCCGGTGGGGATTTTTCTAGATGGAATTTAATTACCCATTAATAGGGCTGATTGTTTGTCGATGGGGATGAAGCACCACCTGTTACTTGCATACCACGAGCATTCCTTTAGCTAATTCTTATCACGAACCTAGGAATTTTGCTTCTTGCTCTGCTAGCATACATCATAGTATTTGATAGTACAGTGGAGTCTGGTTAATGTGGACACCTTAATTCCAGGCCAACTGTCCATATTAACCGGTTGTCCACATTAACCGTGTCCACATTAACCGGACTCCACTGTACTATGGAGAAATTCCGTTCCTGGCCAACTTTCCACATTAAGCGGTTGTCCACATTAACCGGACTCCACTGTATATGCTCTCCAGAGCCCTGGCAAACCATCTTGTTTCACAGCCAAAGGTTGCATAATATTTTAGTTTGTCAGAAAATGACAAAATCGTGAGCATCAAGTGAATGACATCTGGGAAAGGAGAGGTTATAGTGTCAATGGGATGGATCCGAGATTTTAACATCAACCCCGATGGCAAAATTCTGAAGTTCTCCCGAGTTTGGCTCTCGTAATCTCTGAAGCCGCTCTCCCTGGCACCGAACGTGCGCACGCGTACAATAAGGTCTTGTTGCCCTGCTGATACCCTCACACCGTTTCTTTGTGGCGTCATACTCCGCACAGCCTGGCGCGGTTATCTCTAAAACCGCCATTCCCAACATGCGTGTCAATAGATGCTTGTTTTCTTCACATGCAGCTGAGACTGGCGAAAGCACTAGACATATTTTAATAAGAATAGAGTAGAAAAACGAAGTGCTGAGATAACTGTCAAAAATACGACTGCTTATTATATAAAACAAGCAACCGCTACTCACCGAATAGATGACAATGAAGTAAAAACAGTTAGGAAAACTTTTTGCGATACCGGTAGATAGGTACAATGTAAAAGCGGTTTAGGCGAAGGATCAAGATAAACCGATAGAAAAGAAGCGGCCTGATTGTTTTTCTGAAAAATCAGGTCGTAATTTGTTCTTTTATAGTAGCGTAGTAAAACATCTTTTTGCAACGTAGTGTTTGCAACAAAGTAGTCCGTTTTTAGATGCCAAGGTTCATATGCGTCCGCAGATAATATATGTGTTTCTGGTATATTCATCGTTCCAAAATTACAAAATCACAGTTCAATCCCTGTTGAAGTGGCATGCTTGCAACCAACTAGACTGCACACTACCGAATGTCACAAACCAAAACTCCTGTATACCACCATTCAAAGTCTATTTTCGGATATCAAAAAATCGAAAACAAAAAGAAAGCTAGCATGTCTCTTGATGTTTAACTAAATACAGTTAAGTGGCTGCTATAGTTGGCCGTCGATTGTGTAGTTGGTTGGTTGGCTGGTAGCCGATGTTGGATCAGGGTTTCCCAGAGTCAAAAATGGGTGCAGTTTGGAGACGGAGAAAGGCCACGACCTCGGCCGGCTTGAACCAAAGGTCCTCGGGGTGAGTAGGGTGCCTGGCCGGGAACTGCAGGCGAAGAGGTGACGGCAGTCATGCGGCGAGACGCCACAGTCGGGACAGCAGTCGGGTATAGACGGGTCCAGCCGGTGTTGGTACTGGTGGAGGAGCATGCAGTAGCCACTGCGAAGCTGCGCCAAGGTACAGTGAGTAACCCTTGGGAGATGACGTTCCGAGGTGGCAAACGGAGTTGGATAGCCACCCAGAAAGACCCGGGGATGGTAGCTGGATAAAGTGTCCACAACGGCTCTCTGGTGAAGGCGCTGGTAGCCTGCCCTGATAGCAGAGCCATCAACGGGTAGATCCGGGAGAGACGAGGCGACAGCTGCCTTGTTGAGACCTCGGATAGACGTGCAAACCTTACGACTCGGCTCGGGAGCCTTGCAACGATGGTGGTTCGGATGGCCCGGTTGTGAACAGGTCCACCAGACCTGCTGGTCGAGAAGTTTGTTGGGTGTGGCGACCGGCAAGACAGAAGCCTCCGCCTGAAAGTGATCGACGAGCGACGTTTTACAGCAGCCCGTTATCGTGCGGAGGGCACCATTCTGTGCTGACTGAACACGGCGGAGGCTGGAGGAGCTGATTGTGGGAGACCAGATTGCTGCCACATAGGTGAGATGCGGCTTGGCCATTGCATTGAATGTGGTCGTCAGCAACTCTTTCGAGCAGCCTCAGGAAGCGTCAGCGAGAGCCTTGAAGACCTTGGTGTACCAGCTCACTTTGCTTGCGTCATCCCTCGCATGGTCTGCGAACGTAAAAAGCGGATCTTAACGGATGCCGAGGCGCTTGGGCTTACGGACCAGTGGTAAAGCCTCACCGTTGACGACGATATCCGGGTGACGATTGAACTCCTTCGGAGCCAGCGTGAAAACAGTGACGGATGATTGGCTGCCGAGATCGACATTCCGCGCTGAGTGAGGAAGTCCACACTATTAGGCATGAAGTCCGAGAAGACCTGTGCAGCCTGATAAATGTTATGCTGCTGGCAAAAGAGTGTGACATCATCCTCGTATGACTAGAAATGAGAGCATATTAGATTAAAAAAAAAAAAAAAAAAATTAAAAATTACATTTTTACAAAATGACGTCCACCCTCTCTTTATGAATTTTCATCCTGATCTCTTCAAAAGTGACCACGCATAAATTCAGTCATGTTTTCCAGTCTCCCTTTCTGCAAAGCCTGAGGTAAAATGCAATAACCTCGATTTTGCTAACGCAAACCTTGAACTCATAAATGACTTCGTAAGTACTCTAGATAGGCATACTATTTTTTCAACTAATGATCCAATCTTTTTCAATGAACTTTACAAAACCTTACAAAAATATTCAGACTTTTATCCAACTTAAGCCTATTAAATCAAATTCAGCTGCCTCTACCGTTCCACACTTTCTACAAAATAGAATTAAAAAATTACGGAAGCAACTTAAGGATCCGTCTAATAGCTCTTTGTCGGTGCACTTAAGGATAGCGCAAATATTTGAATAAGCTTTAAAAATGAGACTTGCACGAGAGAGGCGTAGAAAGTGCCTGGCACTAAATGATGCTAACTCTTCCAAATCCGCTGCTCAAGTCTTCCGTTTTCGGTCATCGGCTAAGCTTCAGTAAGTCATTCCGCCTTTACTCGATAGTAGAAATCATTTTGTTACCGAGGATTTGGCCAAAGCAGAAATGTTAAATTCCTTCGTCGCCATGTTCTTTACAATTGAGACTAGTCCAACACCCGAAATACCTCTGGTGTGCGATGCAAATCTCATTTCAATTGATACTCACCTACAATTATTCATAAAGAAATAGCTCGTCTCAAAAATTCACATTCAGTCGGGACGGATAACATTCCAAACTCATTTATCAAGCAAATAAGAGATCTTCCTCCTTTACTGAGCAAATTATTTCAAATATTTCTCGAAAACGATTTTTTCCTGATTCTTGGAAAACTTATATTGTAATTCCAGTTTGAAATCTGGTTCCAGATCTGACATTAGAAATTATCGTGGTGTTCATAAAACACCTTCTCTAGCTAAAATGTTTGAAAAATTAATCACCAATAAAATTCCAGATTTTTGCAAAAGCAATCAAATATTAAATATATATATACATATGTACATGTACATTTTAAGGGTAACAGGCAAGAAATGCCCTTGAGGACCCTATTAATGTAACGCAAACAAGGTTATTCTTACAGTTTATGTGCAGGCGGGGGGAGCACATATGATATCATAACAGAATTTCGAGTGAATTTTCACGGAAAAGAATGAAAACGGTCTAAAGCCAGAAAAATTGTTCACAGTGCTTTCAGTAGGAAATCGTGTTGTAAAAGTCGCCTTTTGTCAAATAAAATCACATCAAGTCTTCTTTTAAATTCCGCAATTGTGTCAGCGGAAACCGTCTCGCTTGGAAGCAAGTTCCAAGGCCGGACCACGCGTTGACTGAAGAAATATTTTCGGAGGTCTAATCGGGTGCGATCGTTTGTGACCTTGTAAGGATGGCCACGCAGGTGAGTAGTGGTGGCTTATTGGAAGAAATCCTCCAATTTTAGGGAGGAAATGTGGCCCCGGATTATCCGGAATGTCCAGAGCAGGCAAAGGTCAAGTTTTATCAATCTCTCCTGATATAGTAAGTCCCTGAGACCGTCGACCACCTTTTTCGCCCTGCGTTGCACTTTTTCGAGAAGCTTCACATCTTTCTTCAACCACGGTGTCCAAACTGGCATTCCGTATTCAAGATGTGGTCTCACAAATGCGCCAAATATTTTCCGAAGAGTTCAGGTGGAAAGATTTTGAACGCTCGTCTGACCCAGTGCAGGGTCCTAGTTGCCTTCTGGACGGACGTTTTACAGTGCTCTGTTTGCATCAAGTTCGCGGTTGTTCATATACCCAGATCTTCGTGTGTCTCAACCTCGTTTAATGCGGTACCATTGATAAAATAACTGTGTTTCGGTGGCACTTTTCGCCCGGGCTTATGTGTAGAACAAGACACTTGGTCCCGCAGCCTCGAAGATCTTGGAGACCTTAATCAAAGAAAAGATGATGCGTCACTTGACAGAGAACAACCTGCTCAATACAGCTTAACATGGCTTTATCGAGGAACGACCTTGTAACACCTTTCAGCTCTCTTTCTTTGATTATGTGCTGCAATCTAGAGACAGCGGTTTTGCCACTTATAGCGTCTATTTTGATTTTACTAAGGCCTTTGATCGGGTCGATCATAACCTCCTCCTTCTGAAACTAGCCTCCTTCGACATAGCTGGCAAGCCACTGAACTTCATATCTTCCTATTTGGGTGCTCGCACACAACGAGTAAAAATTTCCAATGTAATCTCCAACCCCACGCATGTGAGGAGTGGCGTTATACAGGGTAGTGTACTGGGTCCGCTCCTATTTTGCCTGTTTGTCAACGACGTTTCAGATTGTTTTCAGTATGGCAGACCCTTCATGTACGCTGATGATCTAAAAGTCGCTTATCGATATAAACCGGCAGATCGCAACATCGTGCTCGAGCTGATAAAAAAGGATCTTCAGGCCTTCGCCCAGTGGTGTTGCACATGGCGCCTCACCCTTTCATGGCACAAATGTTCCGTTATGGTTGTTGGCGACGATCATCAACCGGAATTAAGCATTGACGGCCACGAATTAAATGTCCCAGGAGTTATCAAGGATTTGGGCATATCCTACTCTAATAGTCTCAATTTGTCAGAGCACTGTGCCCTGATAGTCTCGAAAGCACGCCGAACCACCGGATTTATCCTTAGAAATTTTAAGAATATCAAGGTAAGAACTAGCCTTTATAATATGTACGTGAGACCTAGTCTTCAATACTGCTCGCCCCTATTCAGTCTTCTGCGCACTAGTGAACGGAAGAAAAAAGAATCGGTGCAGCACTTCTTCACTAGGAGAGTTTTCACTACAGAACAATGTAACTTAACCTACCAACAAAGGTGCGAACTTATAAAGCTGGATCCCCTATGGCTTCGTCGATTGCAGAAGTGTCTTTTTTTACTGTTGAAACTTTTGAATGGTCAAACCTTTAATCCCCTTAGTACAATCAGGGAGCTTGAGCACTCTCGACGCGCCAGTCATCGAGACGTATTTTTATTTCTTCCTATGGCACGTACAGTTAAGTACCGGCAATTATTTTCAGTAAATGCCATATCAATCTGGAATAAGCTGCCCAAAAGTATTAAAACCCAGCAAAACTACCCAATGTTTAAGAGAGCTATAACTAGTTTTCTACATTCAGGACAACTTTCACGAATTTTGAGTGCTGACTCGGTGGAATCTCTCTTTCACTCTGATGGCGTTCGTGGACTTTGAACCCCGCCAAGCTTCATGCTGAAGATAATGCTGCTGAAGCAACAGCCCGCAGTCTGCTAACCCTACAGCCGATAGCGCGCAACTTTTGCCGACAACCATTGAAGGAAGACTGAGAACACTGTGTTCTTGTGCCAACCCTCTCCGTCTGGAACTAATGTTTTTAAACGATATGAAACAGTTCACCTGCTGATGAGTCAACTCAGCTTACAACTGTACATTTATTCCGTTCGTATCATACCTTTGAAGCCAGGTTTTTTTTCACTTGAAACAAACTCCCTATCTCGCCCAGTTTTGACAAACACAAAACTTGAAACAAAACCAATACTGGCTGCAGCATAGGGGTTTGTTTTAGGGTTTTTCCGGTTTTCGAGGTGTTGGAAGGCGCCCAAGAGGTGCATTACCAACTCTTTGCAATTGCCTATAAACTGGCATAATAAACATATTATTATTATTATTATTATTATTATTATTATTAGTTATTATTATTATTATTATTATTATTATTATTATTAAAAAGCCACGTGTACGACCAGATAACCAGTTTATCGATGTTCGACTGTAGTCTCTTTGCGTCGTCGGCGCACCTAATTTCAGCCCATATTTTTATGTCTTCCGCCAACATGACAGCTGCGCAATCAAGCACATTGAGACAGTCGTTTACGTAAATCAGGAATAGCAGCGGACCCAAAACTAAGCCTTGTGGCACACCACTCTCGACCAATGTCCATTCTGAGGTTGAGTTTCCGACAACGACCCTCTGTTCTCTGAGGGATAAGAAACTACTTATCCATTTATACATTTTTCCTTCAATTCCCACGTCCCAAATCTTCTGCAGAAGAAGCCTGTGTGGTACACTATCAAAGGCCTTTTTGAAGTCGAAGCATATAACATCAATTGGCTAGCCTTTATCAGCGGCCTTTGTCCACTTCTCCTGTGAGTAAAGAGCACTCGTGAGGCAAGAGCGTCCTGGGCGAAAGCCGTGCTGTCCATCACATAGTATTTTGTTGCTTTCGAGGAAATACATTAAATGCTTCTTAATAATGCGCTCCATTACTTTGCTCGCGATGCAAGTTAGACTGACAGGACGGTAATTTGTGCAAAAAAGTCGCGAACCTCCCTTATAGATCGGGGTGACGTTTGCCCACTTCCATTCTTCTGGGAGTTCGCCTTCGTCAAAAGATTTCTGGAAGATGGCAGCCAGGGGTTTGCATAGTTCGTTAGCTAATTCTCTTAGTGCTAGTGCAGGAATTTTGTCCGACCCAGGTGATTTGGCAGGCTTAAGTTGGAGTAATTCGGCCCTGACAGTGTTGTGTGAAAACTCTAGGTCCTCTATTTTGGGCAATAAGGAGGAGGGTAAGGGTGCAGTTATCGGTCGATGAGCGGACGGACCGTCAGCAAAAGTTGTAGGTTCTCGGGTGTAGACGGATTCAAAGAAATCGGAGAGGAGGGAGGCTTTCATCTGGTCTTCGGTCACCAGTTGTCCATCGGCTGATCTAAGGGCAGGGATCAGTTCCTGAGATCTCTTCGTGCTTCGTATGTAACCGTACAAGATCTTGGGGTGTTCCAACGACTTGTGTAATATGTTCAACTCGTATTTCTTGCGCAGTTAAGTAGCTTCTCTTTTACTTGTATCGTGATTTTTGTTTTTCTGAATACTTTAGTCTTGAGGCCTTAACAATTTTGTGACAGGCGAGGCCATCAAGGAAGGTCAGCTACTTATTCTCTTCCTCCTCAATCGTGAATTGAATGTCAAGGAGGACGCTGTTGAGGCGCTCCTTGAACCTAAGCAATTGATACCTTTCGATGACGATGAAGGCGTCCTCCACATACCGCGCCCAGAATTTGGGTCTGTGGTTTTGGAAAACCAGCGACTCTGTAGTGGTCCTTTCTGCCCGATGCCCAACTAACTCCCGACGTCACAGACAAGGTCACTCAGAGCAAGCCTTTGTGCGAATGTACTTTTTGGCTGCCTCCGACCAGAGGCAAACTGGTATATGAGACACCCACCGCCCACGCGAGTGTCTAACTTCGTGCGGTCCAACAAATAACCATCAAGGCCGCTAGAGAGAAAGGACTCGGCGGCTGCTCGAGATGATTGATGTTCGAATAACTTGGCATTTGGCAGCCACGCGGGGTGGACGCGCCGCCGCTGCTCTCTCTTACATGGCTCTCACGGTCGAAGGCACGTCAGACCGAGTCAACCTTCCTATGAATTATTCTTCAACTCATTCTGTAAAAAATTATTTTTCCTACTACTCTGGCTTTCTTAGACTTCTCTTATCTCCTTGAGAATCAGGCCTGGAAGATCGCAGCCGTGAGGGTTAAGCCTGATTAACTTTAACCCCTTGCGATAACTCCAGCCGATGTAGGACCGCCTAAGCTATCAGTCCCGAAATTGGTGAAACGATTGGTGTCCCCTTCGCCTGCTCGTAGATTGTTCCATAAAACGTGAAGTCCATCTTAAGACAGAACTTCATGATTTGTTGGATTTGGATACAACCAAGGCGATTATCCATCTCATCGCATTTGCTACGCAGGGAAAAACATGAAGCACGTACTGAATTACAGCAGCATCCAGTATGCCACAGATGAGCCGTTAACAAAGAAATCTTGCATTAAAATGCAGAATATGAAAGAAAAGATGTCATCTGAACGTAAAATAGCCTTATTGAAACACAAATTGGCAAGGTGTAAAACTTGTTTGCATCGGCCATTTCTGTCTACTTTATTTACAGTGCGACTATTAAATGCACTGTTCCCGAGATGGCCTACTGGTATGCCAGGCACAAGCGAGTGGACTTGTCAATAGTTCCTGTTCGCGCATGCTGCTGTATAGATAATCGATTGGGTTGTTTCTTGGCAGCTATAACAACCCTGGTACGCGTTCCTGATTTCCAATAATAATATAGATATGCACCATTTTGGCATTTATCTTCGTTCTGATGGACGTAGCGCAATTTGCGAACTTAAATTTCACTATCCGGGGAGGATTCCCTGGGCTATGGAGAATGCCGTACTGGAAGGGTTTGATTGTATCCTAAATTGTATGAGTAACTGTGTTGTAGGTTTTATCTTGTGCGACATCTCGATGTTCATCGCCCATCTAATTCTTTTCGGTTTCACTGTCGCACTTATTGTTGCTATATCTTGGCCAGAAAAATTCGTATGCGTTTTAATTTTTTTAACCCGTTCCAGCGTATTTATAGCCTGAAACCGGCCGTTTTTAACTACTTTCTCGTGCTGCTTTTGCACACAATTGTAGAACTCGGGGTTAGTACTTACATATATTCCTGGTATGGCCTGGCTGCATGGGTAGGTTGAAGCCGTTGTTACTTCCTATTTCAGAGAGCACCTTACCTGATCGTCAACATAATGTTTTACATCATTCGCTTCGTACTACACGTAAGCCACTCATTTTTTATTTTCTCAACAGACTTCCAAATAAGCAAGTCAGTGTAATCACGTAACACTAATAACTTGGTATCCGTTGGTTTTCTTTTTAAGCCACATCCTACTGGATCCCAACTTTATTTTTAAAGAAACAGTGGTATTTGGGAGATGGAAACAAATATTTGGTTTTATTTATGCATTTCGGATCACGGTTTACACTGTTGTATTTTTGAAGGTCTTAAAAGCTTCGAAGGATTTTTTGCACAAGACCGGATGTATTTTTAGCACATGAAAACGGCTTGGTTGATATCATTTTTAATTCTTTCGACCTTATCACCAAAAATGGTATTATTCGACCCTGACCCGTGAACGTAAAGCGATGTTAGTGCATACTCCGACTGGAACCCCAGTTACTTTCATAACCACCACTTAAGGGTTAGATCTTTTCCGGACGTTTTTTTCAAATACAGTACTACCAAGCTTAAATAAGCGATTGCAAGCCATAATGGTATTAAAGTCGTGCAAATCCGCGAGAGAGAAATCTTAGCCTACACCTACTAATTGATAAAAATTTCATCAAAGAATCCAGCTTAGTAATTAGCGAACAGTTGGCATGCACGCGCTTTTAATAATTGCCGAAAAAACTGAAGTAGGTTTTTCAACCAATAGCTCAGCGGAGTGATATAAACTAGCAAAAGAATTAATTGAAGTTGGTACTCAGAACTTTTGTCAGAACGTATGGTAACGTAATTTAGATTTCGCCTATACCCACAGTCAATATTTTATAATTAATTTTCTGGCATTTATTTCTTTTAGAAGTTTCTATAAGGGGCCCTAATCATTGCAAATATTGAAAATTTAATCAAACTTTCCCTATTCACTCCAGATTTGGTTCCTCGTCATCAGCTATTCTTATATATTGGAACTGAGGCAAGAACTCTACGCACCAGTTGATCCCGAGATGAGCCAGGAAATTGAAGCCCTTAGCATACCTCCTAGCGCAATATCTGGAGTCAGATATCCGGGCCGTCCGTATGCCGCATCTTCCATGGTCGGTTCTCATATACGTTAACACAGCCTATCATATGGTCAAACAGACTCTATATTTCGCTTCGATGATTTTTTAAATATCAGTGTATTGAAAAGGCATTCGTCTTCATACATTTTAATGCAACAAACAATATAGTTTGTTTGTTAAGTATCTCTGCGGACAAGCAACCGTCGTTTTGTAAATAGGTTTTACGATAATTAATCACAATTTATCCTTTCATTTCATTTTAATTTAATTTATATGGGAAGCAATTAACAGGGAATTGCATACATTGTGGGTTTTACGATTTTAATAATATATCGCTCAACACGAAATATGAACTTTATAATTAAGCAAAAAACGCTATTATTAAAAACTGAATCTAAGATAGTGGGTAAGATTCTCTTTATTCAAAGAGCAATGACAGCTAGGGTACTGCTATCTGTTATTGCTTTCTGATGACGAATCCGCGACGGATATCGAAACGTCAGGCGAATAAACGCATTGTCCCAGCGATTGAGTCGTCTTCTTATCAAGATTCACTTTGTGAAGCAACGCGTTCGCGTATTCGATGGCCACATGTCGTATAACAGACTCTGTTCTTCTCTGTTTACTCATGATGACTAATTGGGAGTGAATTTTTGGTATCGAATCTTAAAGGCAATCATTTCTATGTAGCTGCTCTACTGGGTTGCAATAATAGATTATATGTGATACGTACGCTGAGCATCGTGCAGTCTGAAAATATTCCTTAAATATAACGATGATTTCGGGTCACGTTTCGATGTACTTTACGGATTCAAAATTGATTCGACCAACTAATAAAAAGTTAATTGCTAATTTGCCGTTCTTGCGTCTTTGATCTTGCGTTCCTTGTGAGCTGCAAATAAACTCTTCCTAATTTATGGTTCCTTGTTAGGTTTTATTTATCCTAAATCATGTTTTGTTTATCAGAGCTTTAGAAATCTTCGTGTAGTCCACCGTTAGGGAAATAATGGCTAATTAAACAGTCCGGAGCTCATTGCGCAGGGCCGTTTGATTGTTTCTATGCCACTTTGATCTCTGACGATGAATCGTGGAAGCTCAGATAAAAAGAACTCGATTCTGTCAACGAACAGATTTTGCCTGATATATGCACTTTGAATTAGAAATGTTCACAAGATTCAAATAGGCCGGATTGATTTTATTAAGCAATGCGCTCAAATAAAATGGAGATGGATTCTCGCTCACTTTCGTATGCACTAGTACCAGTACATATATTAGTACTTAGTTCTTACATGTGGTTGCGCTGTTGATTATCGCAGAGTAGAATCCCTAGATATGTTGGTCACATCGGGATGCCGGCATCTGAATTTGTTTCTCCTCGCCACCCCGAAACGGCTGCACTCACAAAATGTCTTTTTAAGTAATATGCTTTGCTTCTTTAAAATTTTGATGCCTTAAAAAATTCAAAAAGTCCTGAATGCATGTGGTAGAGAAATGCGCCTTCTTAAAATTGCCTACTTTAACAACACATCCCAAGAAATAGAATTTAAGGCAAGAAAGTTCTTTGGGAAAAGAAATAAACTATATTGGGTATATTTTTAACACTGATTCCCAGGTTGTCTTCAGACTTGAGCAAATTTGCAAACTTAATTAATATTTCAAGCGTGTGGGATATTAATAGGCATTTGGTGGGTGCAAACACTAGCAAACACCGTCTGTTTTGATCGATTCACTTCTCTTCTATTTTCCCGGAGGTTTTTAGTACATGGCATCTAACTCCAGGTGCCATTTGATGAATGAGTCCTTGGAGGACATGGTTTCATTTGGTGCGAGTTTCGTCTCAAGTGAAAAGGCGCCCTATATATAAAGGATGTGCATGATCACACTCCCTGTGGTGTGTGTGTGTGTGTCGTAGTCCATTGTTGGATCGAGAGTCCCCGCTGAAATCCAAACTGGTAGTAGTTGGGAGACGGAGAAAAGCCGAGACCTCAACCGGCTTGAACCAAAGTTCCGCAGGGGTGAGTTCGGTGCCTGGCCGGGAACTGCAGATGCTGACAGCCACGCGGAGAAACGCCGCAGTCGGAACATCAGTCGGGTATGGATGGGTCGAGCCGGTGTTGGTACTGGCGAAGGAGCATGCAGTAGCCACTGCGTAGCTGCGCCAGGGTACAGCGAGCGACCATTTGGAGTCGCTGTTCTGAGGCTGCAATTGGAGGTGGATAGCCACCCAAAAGGACCGGCAGGTGGTAGCTGAATTGTTCGTCCACAACAGCTCTCTGGTGAAGATGCTGGAAGCCTGTTGTGCTGGCAGAGCCATCAATAGGTAGGTCCGAGAAATACAAGGCGACGGCTTCCTTGTGGAGAGCTTGAATAGCTGGCCAAACGTTGCGGCTGTATTCAGGAACACACAACGGTGGTGATTAGGATGGCCGAGTTGCAAACAGGTCCTTCAGAGCCACTAGCTTAAGAATTTGTTGTGAGGGGCGACCGGCAGTCGAGAAGCCTCTGCATGAAGATGATTGATAGGTGACACTTTATAGCAACCTGCGATCGTTCAGATGACAGCGTTCTGTGCTGACTGAAGGTGGCGGAGGCTGGAAAACCTTCTGTGGTCACAAGATACGACATTACAGGCCTCGCACTGGATGTAGTAGACAAAATCTTTCTCTTCAAGATAGCCCTAATGGTGTACGAGCTGAAGAACTAAAGAAGTCATCGGTTAGTGCGCCATTTCTATTTATTGCTTCCACAAGTGTTTTTCAAAGAGTTTAGACACATTCTTAGAAGGCTACGCCATGCGCGCCTCAAGGCAAATTGATGGACCCTTGGTGCAATAGTTAGCGCGTTGGACTTCTAGCCAACGAGGTCGCGGGTCTGATAGTTCTTCGGTTCATCGGTTCATCGGGTCGTCTTCAGATGGAGAGTGCCAACAACGGCTGGCGCAGAGGAAAAATCGATACTGGTATAGTGTTTGTAATGTGTTTTATCCCGTTCGAATTTTCTCTTTTCTCTCCTATTTCTGTCTGAAATTGTTTACCCGACATCTAACTCAGTATGCCAGTTGATACATGATTTCTCTGAGTACATGGCGTCGAGTACTTCTCGGCCTTTTTCGAAAAAGTAGACAAGGAGAATGTGGAAAATTGCGGTGAAACAACCCAACAACAGGTTGGCACAGTGACGGTAGTTCTAAGTGATAGCAGACGTAGTTAGCGCCAAACGCACTCTTTACCTTCACCATGGGTCAAGAAGACCAGATTGGATCTGGCGTTGGACGCTTTCTCAAATGCAAGCCGGGAAACATGGCCTTAATTAGTGCTAAGCAATATTAGGCTTTGCGCGGGTACAACCGTACTATCTTACGTCACTCAGCTTCAGTAGGTGTCAAGACAGACTCAAGGAAACCAATTCTGGTATTTTTTTTATCTACTTCTATTTCTGCTACTGCTACTTTGAGTATAGCTGCGTGTTAGTAATGCAGACACTATTGCTGATGTAAGTATTTATCAGAGGTGTCGCTGAGTAAAGTCAACGCTGGGGCTCATATGCCTTCAATCTCAATAGGAGAGTTAATCTGGGTTTATGCTGTTTCGAGTAAATACATGTTTGAGGCCGGGAACATATCAGGGCTTGCCTTAGTTTCCAACCTCACACCTCTGTCCAGCAAAAACTGTGTCACATTTTACTACGTTTGGACTAGAATACTACTGCTAGGGGTAATATGCCACTGTTAAGAGTGCTAATTCTAGTATATTCTAGTAATATATTCCTTTTGATTGTATGAATAGGTGACACGCATCCTATTTTTGCAACAAGCATAAAAGATGGGAATGTGAGCTTACGCGAGCGTTCAAGTCCGGTAGGTAAGTAGAACAGACCCTGACTATGCACTTTTCGCGTAAGTGGTAAAAATGTGCCCCAGTTCCCTCTCTATGTGGCTCTTCAGCCACATACATGATCCAAACAGTCCCTCAACTTTGCGTGGAATCCTGGTGTGGTGTGTTTGGGTGGAAGGGAAGGGCACTCGCAGGCTGGCTGTCCTTTTTCTTCCAACCTGCTTTCCTGTAGTGGTTACCGTAAAGATTTTATACGCTGATGCGCAGGAGAACAGGTCCTACTCAGACGTGCAAATCCAAACAGTGGCGATCACTTCTTCACATTCAAAACGGTATTCGAAGTCGTTGAAAGACACCTGAGGCAGCCATGGCGTCCATGACGAGTAATATCTACATCCGAAGGAACATATAAGGAGGAGACCTCGGAGTCACGAGAACGTCCCGAAGACCAGAGATGTGACCATGATACGCCTTTGCCGTGCCAAGAGCCGAGGAACCCGCCACGTCGTCAGCAGTCGGTCGATACGAGATAGGGTGTGACAGGGCCGCGTAACCTAGGACCTTAGGTGCGGTAGATGCGACCTCAGACACGATCGGCTCATATAGCAGAGACGTCATCGCTAGATAATGGCTGAAACTCATTTGGTTAAGTACTAATAATAATACTACTTACAAATTACTATTAGTATAAATTTATAGCATTTATAGCATTTCAGGTTTTGGATGAAGAGAGCTTCAATTTTTGGATTCGGGACACTTCAGCGATTGGATTTGGAGTGCTTAATCGCAAAGATACTCATTAAATCGGTCTAGGTTTGCCTTAAAAACATCCACGGAAGGGGACATGACGTGGATGTTTCTAAGGCAAACCTAGACCTAGTGACCAACCTCAGAATATTTTAACTATAATTATGAATTCTGAAAAATCCATAATCGATAACAGACGACTTTTTAAAGTATTATACAAGTTCTATATTGATTTTAAATGCCTATATAACACTCGTTGATGAACGCTTATCTGACCACTCATCTGTCTCTTTCTGCCTTGGGCCCCGATAGAGGACTTGAAAGCCGTAACGGCTGGTATTAGTGGGCAGATAGTATTGCTGGCGAAGGCAAGGAAGTCTCAACTATATATTATGAAGAGAATGTAAAAAACTATATTATTTTATGCGCACATTTGATAGCAAATCAGTCCTTCAAGTTTAAGGCTCCAATAAATAAATAAGTAGCTTTATTCTGCATTCATAGGGAACACTTATGATGCAAAAAATATTTTTCAGCGAATTTTATGACGCGGAAGCACACACCATACAGTGTTCAGTTTTGATAACAAAATGTAGAGTCTGGTATGAAAAACTGATTCAACCAGTGAACAAAATGAAGGGTCTATAAAGGTTTTCAACTTCGCAAATACGTTTACGCCAGATTTTCGTTGCATTTGCGTTTAGGGTTTCGAGTCTACAAACTGTATGTTTCTCGTATAAGGAAAAACCTACATTTCAGCTTTTTTTAATCTCCTCAGAAATTAATTTCTGTTCACGGTATACATCAGTATATGTAAGGTCTATATGCGACGACCGAAATTTTAAGTGTATATTTGGGTTGAAACCCGTCAACCACTGCGAAATATCCACTTGCTGCCGACAGACAGACTTTAGTAGTATACATTGATGTTGTAACTTACTCTACTAACAGCCTAGGTACTAGGTAAAAAAACCTAAATTCCTGTATGTCTTTAAACAGATAATTAAAGCGGACTCCTGTGAATTTCGACTATTTATGAGGAGCATTAATAAGCCTACTGATACGATGCTATTTGAATTGTATTCTTATAATTTAAAATGGGTTAAAAAGCTGAATATATCCCTCCTTTAAATATATAATTTGAAGGTCTGATTTGTTGAAAAATAATAACCCGGAAGGATACGGTTGTTTAGTTTTATATAAAATACATTCAAAGTGATGATTAAATCGAAAATCAGTAAAAATATGTATACAACTTAAGTGGCAGTAGTATACTACACACACCTGGATGCGGGCTACTACGACCATAGTCGTAGTCGACTAAGCATGCTGCAAGCTTATCAATATTAAAACCCCGCTTCTGTAATTTCCCTAATTATAAACGCATTTCTGAATTTTGGTTAACTTTTCATGATGTCTATTACTATCTGAGTTTCCAAGAGTAATACCTGAACGTCGTGATGACTATTGTCAAAAAAATACAAGTACAGATTGGCTATAGTAAGCAAAAAAGTAAACACTCAGTTTTATTCAAATACCAACTAATGAAATGCAATGAACTGCTGGAATACTATCTAGACAAAACGAGAAACGGAAGAGGGGCGATGCAAAAAAGAGCAACAGCATCATGGGGTGAACTTACAGGCGTATGATATGAATTAAGGGGAGGAGTTCGAGTTGTTTTAATGCGAAAAAGAAAAAGGGAGACGAGTTATCAATCATTTAATGTATAGCATTTTAAGATAAGCAAGTTGAGATTTGTGTGTGTGTGTGTCTGATACATAAACTTCATGAAAAAAGTAGCTTATGAAACCCAACTCATAAACCTTTAGTCCTAGCATTTTGTCCTGAAAAAACGGTGGTTATAAAGTTT
The DNA here is from genome assembly GCA_036362985.1 of Ligula intestinalis. Taxonomy (NCBI): domain Eukaryota; kingdom Metazoa; phylum Platyhelminthes; class Cestoda; order Diphyllobothriidea; family Diphyllobothriidae; genus Ligula; species Ligula intestinalis. Next base: position 115,244,377 of record JAYGXS010000001.1, on the reverse strand, counting down.
TTTGAGGTGGAGAAAATATGGTAGGCAGAGAAGGCAATTTTTATAAGTGTAAAGCGAAAAAATGTAGTCGAAGTTGCTTCCCGCAGCCGCTGGGAGCAGGTTGGTCAGAATGTAGTCTAACTCCAGAACGGTAAGTTAGACCACTCGTAGGTTGAATTAGACGACCTCCTAACCACCATGTCAATTTTTCGGGAAATTCAAGAAACCTGCAGTTAGATACTCGGGTTTTTCCGCAATAAGTTAAATGATAACATAGATCTGGAAAATTTACTGATATAAATCAACAACACTTCTAAATACAGTAAAATAGAAATGCATTTAGCATGTATTAAAATATATTCTACTGCGTGTCCTAATTTCCCGCCCTTAAAACCCGATAAGCACCGACAAAACATGCAGTTAGTAGTGATTAATGAGTGGGGCTATATAAGCTACTGTTGCCACTTTCATTTTAAATTAGTTTAAGACATTTCCAATTTTTTGAAGCTCAGACAGCGTTCGCAAATCTATGGTCATGTAATATTCCGACTTTTGATTTCAGGTAAGTTGACTATGAAATTATAAAGTCAGGAAGGGAACTCTAAATTTATAAGGCCGCCCTTTTTTCTCACCAATCGTGGCTGTGGCACTGTATCATGGAGACTATGTTAATAAAAAAAACAAATTAGGATATTCAGAGGGGACGAGTGACGTGTTTCGGAAGATTACTGTACGAACGTGATTGGATATACGAATATTCAGAAATGTGAAAGCAAAGAGGATGGCAGCTGAGCCGATTGACCAAATACATTTTGAATGTATCTATAAATGTTACTAAGGCAATGAGCCAAAGTTATAACGTTTTTCAGATCTTTCGATGAGGTCTCGCAAAAGATTCCCTGATATGAGTACCTGGGCTGCCTTAGGAACACCCAATTATAACAGCCCGCAAACTGCTATCGGTCAATCCACGGATTCAGTTGCCAGTGGCCCATTCTCTCATGACGTTTATACATTGAATTTTCGAAAATTTACGTTGAAAAATGCAGAATATGAATTGGTAATTAAGAAAATAACCTCTGCGGTTTGGTAAAAAAAATAGTATGGTTGTAAAGGGAGGGGATGGGGGGAGGTCGGAATCAATATCTGATCAGTGTTAGGGGGGACTGGTAGTCGGTCGAGGTGCTAAGCTGCTAGCTGTTGGATTAGCGGCTTTTTCCCTTGGTAACTGCGGAGCCGCGACGAAGTTCTTTTGGGTGCAGAGGACCGGTCCGCGTAGCCCGATGGCTGCCTCTTCTGCCGTAGCCAACAGACGCTGTCCAAGAAATTTTGAATAGCTTGAAAGTACCTTGTAGATCACCCGGAAGGCCACTTTGGCATCCACGCGATATTCTGAGTCTACCAGGTGCGCTAGAATGAAACTGTTTACACCCTTCAGTTGGTCCCTTCCTAACCATGCTGGAATATGTTCTCGAACTCTTTTGGATAAACGCCGGCTCGTACAACGAATATATCCTGCCCCGCAGGATCAGGTAAATGAATACATGCACGTAGATATGGTCTGGGCTGGCAGTATGTCCTTGATCTCTCCGTATAGGATGGGAGTGGTCGAGAACAATACATGGGCGTTGGCTGCTGGGAAGGTGGTTGCTGCGGCTTGACTCACGCGCCTCGTTATGATTTCGCTTGGTCCGACCCCTTGAAATGGGTCCCTGATTAGTATTTGTTTCTTCTCTTCTGTTAACACTGAGGGTTGTGGCGGCCTTCGAGCCATGTTCTTAGCGATAAATCGACTGGGATACCTATTTTCTCGAAACACGCCTTCAGCAATCATTAGCTCCTCTTCTATGCTATCAACCAAGCAGATCCTCTTCGCCCTTTGTGTCAAACATCGTACGAAATTCCGTTTGAAGTTTAACGGTACGAAACTATGAACATGGATGTATTGCCCTGACCACGTCTTCTTACGATATACCTTACGTTGAATACTCCCATCAACCCTTTTACTCAGTAGTTCATCAAGGAATGGGAGCGATATAGATTTTTCTTCTTCTGCTGTAAACTTGATAGCGGGTGCGCCTGATTTACTGTACTCATTAGCGCTTAAATGTTGATTTGGTCTGATGCAACGAGTAAAACATTTATTTACCGTTTGAAGTACGTCCGATTATTTATCTGGTGGTTTATTTGCGCAGCTTCTAGGTTGGCCATTTTATATTTGCTAGAAGCGCGCCTAGAGGCAAGCCCATCGCAACTCCGTCCAATTGCCTGTACATGTTGTTGTCAAAAAGGAACTGTACATTCAAGGTAAATTTTTGTAGTAATTCCTTGAAAGCATTTACCGGCATTCCTATTTCCAGGTGATTTGAGCTAATGAATTCACAAATGTAATCTACTGTTTCTGAGACTGGCACGTTCATGATCAGGGAAGGAGCCAACTTAAAAAAAATACTTTTTTGGAGTAGGCGGTAACCGACCAGTTCTAGGTACTTATCGTAATCACTTCGTGAGTTGGCTTCGCAATAGGCACAAATAGGCACAAATAAACATGGAGAATTAATATAAATTTTTAATTGACTTTAAAATAAGCAATAGAGTAGTCGCCGGCTATTAAGCCCATGGCTAATAGGCCCAGCCGCGTATAAAGCCCACATCAGCTTGGGACAGAATTTTACATAGCAAAATCCGCCGGCTAATAAGCCCAGTCGACGGCTATAAAGCCCAATTTGCCGGATGTGATTTGTTTTCATTTTTCAAGTTAAATTTGGCGACACCCTTTTCGGACAGCAGCAGACATGAGGGGTGAAAAGGACAAATCCCTAACAAAAATCCCTAGCCAAAACCCGCCCATCCTAGTTGAATTGTTTTCACCGATCGAGGTGGACTCAATCTTTGCTCAACGAGGTCGCATTTCCCGATATTTAGAAATGACTAAAAGTTTCCTCTGTCGAGATCTTACACCAATGGAGCGAAGAAATGCGGCTCTCCAGTACAATAGACGAAAGACTTCTCAGCCTACTATTCCTAAATCTGTTCGTAGTCCCGATAGGGTAAATGCACTCGCTAATCCTCCCCCCCCCGCATACCTAGCCATACACCCACGAACGTCAGTGCACCCGTTATCCCTACATCCCGAATGTCTAGTCATAGGTCCATAAATATCAGTGCACCAGTTAGCCCATCCCTCTTGATGTCGGGACCGTCAAGGCCCGCCGCTCCGTCATCTACTACGATTAATACTAGTCTAAATACATTCTCTGTCAAACGATCGATAAATTTTGCCACCTCTAACTCGGCAACAAGTTCATCAAGAATGTCGCCAACACCGTCAAACGCGTTTAGGCAGAGCGCTTCACCACCACAACCTAGGTCCTCTTTTGACCGTGGGAGTCATATTATTCCCCCGTATAATGCGTTATTGAACACGCCGGGCCCGAACCAAGAAAAATTTAATTTGCACGGCAATAACCCAAATTGGTATAGTTTTAAATCTAATCGGAGTTTCCGTACAGGATATTCACTGATTAAGACCACTAGTCCTTACGCGAGCGGCCCCAACACTAATTTTATGTCACCGTTCCCCCCTATCAGTTCCTTTACCCATCCTCTACCACCCAAACCTGCTAACTTCTACATGTCTTCTCGCCTCCCCCCATTCCTCCCAAACGCCCCAGAAGCTTATTTTGGTTTACTCTCTCCCCATTTTTCCCTGCCAGAAAGCAAGGCCCCTAGATATCTCAGACCTTATCAGCCATCCATTGTTGGCTACCCGTATGCTAACAGCTCCATACCCATCAGTACTTATTCCACAAATAATAACGGCCTACAATTTGCCTACCCACACTCAAATTCTTTTTTATGAATAACGATAGCCATAGTCCTGTCACTCGAAACACACTAGATGTCATAGTGCTTAATGCCAGGTACGTTATAAATAAAATGGCTCAACTTCGAGCTATCGCTTTTGAGATGATGCCCGATGTTATATGCATAACAGAATCTTGGACCCATCCAATCATTTCTGACTCCTCCCTTATCATAGACGAGTATGATTTCTATCGTCACGATCGCGTGGTGGTGGTTGTCTTCTTTATATTAGAACGTCATTTAGGCACTTTCCGTTTTATCTAAATAGCACGTCCTTCTCTAGAAATTACTGTTTCGCCTCTATTATCCTGTCGCCCCGGCAAAAGGTGATTATCGGATGTGTATATAATCCTCCTAACTCTTCATCTGAAGAAGATGCAAATTTGTGTGAAATATTCAAGTTTATTTCAGAATCCACTTTTGAAGTTAAAATTATTGCTGGAGATTTTAATTTTCCTGAAATCGACTGGCTTTCAAACTATTGACCACCTAGATTTCAGCCTTTCCTAGATACCATTAATTTTTCTAACTGGTCTCAACTGGTTAGTTCTCCAACAAGACAGAATCATATCCTAGATCTGATTTTCACAAATGGTATTGCCCCTCTCTTCGTTGATTTTAAGCAAGACATCTTCCAAAGTGATCACACATTAATTCACTGTTGCCTCCAGCTTCCTTCTACGGAAAAGGCTAGTGCTAGTCATACTTATCATGCGTATGACCTCGCAGATATTAGCTCAATCAGCAATTTTCTTGATTCATTAGATTAGCAGAGCCTCTCTTCCATTAACGACGCTGCATATCTTTCTGAACTCATGTCGGTCGTTGCTAATAAAATGTTGGAATTTGTGCCCACTAAAATTGCGAAACCCTACACACCAGAATCGACCGTCCCTCATTTTCTTTTGCCCAGACTAAAGAAATTGAGGAGGCAGCTGAAAGATAGATCTACTAGTTGGCTGTCTGTGCATCTTAGGATCGCAGAGATCTTCAAATTAGCGTCAAAGATTCGTCTTACGCGTGACCAGCCAAGAGAATCTTGCGCCCTGTGTGAGTCAAACTCTGCAAAATCGGTTGCACAACTGTTTCGTCGTAGGTCCTCTGCAAAAGAGGAATCGAAATACCCCCATTGCTTAATGAAAATAAAACATTTGTACTAGATGAGTCTGATACGGCTGAATTATTCAATGCTTTCTTTGCGAAGCATTTTACGACAGAATCCGAACCGGTCCCGTCGTTTCAACCATACTCAGACAATACTCTCGGAAACATTGATTTCTCCATAGAATTAATTCGTAAGCAGATAATTTGTCTAAAAAACTCGCACTCTTCGGGAACTGATGGTATCCCCAATTCAGTTATCAAAAGAGTGTCGACCTTTCCCAAATTACTTAGCCATATATTTTCAGTCTATCTCTTAAACGGTTACTTTCCTGACACTTGGAAGACATCAATTATTCTTCCAGTCTTTAAATCAGGATCTCGTTCAGACATAAATAACTACCGCAGTGTTCATAAACCCCGGCCCTAGCTAAACTTCTGGAGAAGATAATTTTTAATCAAATTCTCGATTTTTGCCTAAAAAATAAGCTTTTAAGTGACTCGCAGCATGGTTTTCTACCCGGAAGATCATGCGAGACGTGTCACTTAGCTTTTCTTAACCACGTCACTTCCCTCCGTAACGAGCAGCAATCCGTGGTTGTTATCTACTTTGACCTGAGCAAAGCCTTCGATAAGGTACCGCACAGACGGCTTCTGGTAAAATTGGAAGCCATTGGCATCTATCCCCCTCTCCTGGACTTCATCGGTTCCTACTTGTCTAACCGCAGCCAGAAGGTCCTAGTAGGTAATAGTTGCTCCACTTCTCAGCTGATCACGAGTGGCGTTTTTTAAGGCACTATTTTGGGTCCTTTACTCTTCATTCTATACATAAACGAAATTTCGACTGTTCTAAACAATTCACACAATCTCATTTATGCAGACTACCTCAAATGCTTATACTCATTTTCTAAGAACACGGCAAGTATATGCGTTGATAAAATAAATGCGGACCTACTTACACTCTCACGTTGGAGTGCTACCTGGCAGCTGGAATTCTCTCCACCCAAGCGTAGTTTCATGTGTTTCGGTCCCGCCAAGCTTGCTCGTCCCCTAGTCTTTCAAAATACTCCACTTTTAGAACGATCCACCATAAAAGACTTAGGTCTAAGCTACACAAATAAACTAGCATTGTCGCCTCATGCGGATCGAATATCTGCGAAGGCTGCACAGATATGTAGTTTTATATCACAAAATTTCTTCCTGCTGGAAATAAAGTTAAAATTTTATCGCATGTATCTTCTACCCATCCTAGAATACTGCTGTCTCCTCTTTGGTCTAATGAATGCTTCGGACCGCAGTAAGATTGAAAATGTACAGAGGGTATTTACTCGCAAAATATTCGCTCTTCCTCGATCCACTCTTTCTTATACAGAGAGATGTCAGTTAGCGAACATGACATTTCTTTGGGTCAGAAGACTCGAAGCGGGCCTCTGTTTCCTCTTTCGCGTTAACTCTACCCGTAACCTTCCACGAATCAATGTTCTCATTTTCGCAGATAGCCCTTATGCCACTCGTAATTTCTTCAGGATTATTGCACCCCCCTTAAGCTCCACTTCGAACCATTCTCACTTCTTTGCCTCCAAATATGCCTTCCTCTGGAATAATATTCCCCTCGAAATTAGGCTGTCGTCGAACTTAGCAGTTTTTAAAGTCAAATTACGTAAACATTTAACTTCGGAAGATATAAAGTCCTTGTTATCCGTCTCCTTCCCAAACACAACTTTTGAACTTTGAAAAGGGTCCCCCTGGTATCTGAGGTGGTTATGTTTAGATCATTTTTTCCATACACGTCTTTTTCTTCCTCCTTTGAGTGACATTTGCAACGATGTTTCGTCTACTTCTCTGTTCAGTCATCATTGCCGTTTTCTCCATTCTCCGTTTGACAACCCTGACGATAGGCTTCATGGTCTTCAGTCATGCTCATGGCGGTTCTGCTATTTTCTCCAGCTCGTCGCTAAACTCCACAGTCTACAAGGTCGCATCTCCGCCGTTTCGTTGATGATCAGGTGACCTCTGCCGTTCACTCTCTTGTCAACCCTGTTGTCCGCGATGGCCTCCTCCGGTCTCATCTCCCTGATGGTTGATCATGAAGCCAGTCGGGCGGTGTAACAATGGTGAATGACAGCCTCTGCTGTTATATGATTTCTCCAATTACAAGAAGCGTTTCCAACCCTCATTCGTTCTCATCAACAGTCCTGTCTCATTTGCACTACAATCAATCCTCTCAACCAACCCCTTTAATTTTTTTGAAGCAGTTATTTCTCCTACGCTTTGTTTTTTTAAGCGAGGGTTCGCTGAACTCCGCCCCAGCTTAAATGGTAGGAGTTTTTTTCACTGTTTCCTCCTTAGTTCACCATGCATTGACTACTATTTTAAAACGACGATAGGTTGGTGAATATGAATTAATCTACCAACACTGCTAAACGCTCCCGCTGTCTATGTGGTTGTTTCATGGAGAGCAGCATTTATCAACTTTGTATTTATTTTTCCACAGCACTAAGTTTTCACTGACGAGGCCTAAAATATAAAATTTATTTATTTATTTAAGTACTAGAAAGTACTGCGAAACCTGCCTTTTAGCATTCCTTAACCTGGTTACGTCACATCGTAATGAACAGCAATCAGTCATCGTGATTTACTTTGACCTTAGTAAAGCTTTTGGCAAGGTGCCTCATAGGCGCCTTTTATTGAAACTGGAAGCCCTAGGCATCAGGCCTCCCATCCTCGATTTCATTGCCTCCTACCTGTCTAACCGCAGCCAGAAGGTCTTAGTAGGCAATAGCTACTCGATGCTTCAGCCGATCACGAGTGGTGTATTACAAGGCACCGTTTTAGGTCCCATCCTTTTCATTCTTTACATAAATGAAATTTCAACAGTGCTAAATAATTCGGAAAATTTCATTTATGCTGATGACCTTAAGTGTATTTACTCATTTTCTAAGGACACGGCCAGTACTTGTGTTGATAAAGTTAACGCAGACTTGCGTACTCGCTCAAGATGGAGCGCAAAATGGCAAATGGAGTTTTCTCCATCAAAATGTAGTTTCTTAAGTTTTGGTCCCGCAAGGCTTCCTGGACCCATTATCTTCCAAAATAGTCCACTGTTAGAAAGATCTACGATAAAGGATTTGGGTCTTACTTACACGAATAAACTTACATTGTCACCTCATGCAGATCGACTTTCTGCCAAGGCCGCACAGATATGTGGGTTTATATCGCATAACTTTTTCCTTCCAGAAATGAAGTTAAAACTATACCACATGTTTGTTCTTCCTATGCTAGAATACTGCTGCCCGCTTTTTGGCCTCATGAACCAGCATGTCCGTAGTAAGATTGAAAAGGTTCATCGAGTTTTCACTCGTAAAATATTTTCTGTTTCTGGGTCTGGTATATGTTATACAGATAGATGTCAATTAGCAAACATGAAATTTCTTTGGATAAGAAGACTCGAAGCTGGTCTATGCTTTCTGTTTCGCGTTAACAATAGTCCAAATCTCCCACAAATTAACGTTCTCCTTCCAGTAGACCGACCTTACGCCATTCGTAACTCTTCCATGATAATTTTACCACCCCGTAGCTCCACATCTAACCGTTCTCGCTTTTTTACCTCCAAATATGCTTTTATTTGGAACAACCTTCCACTCGATATTAGACAGTCTTCTACACTATCGATTTTTAAAGGAAAATTATATCAGCATTTAAATTTCGAGGAAATAAAGTCGTTATTGTCTGTTTCCTTTCCAAACACGCAAGTTGTAGATTTTGAAAAAGGTCCTCCTGGCATTTGAAGCTCTTCCCAGGATACTAAAATGGTTTCTAAATATGTTAGCATTTCCCTCTGCAGAGTCAAGCATCACTTCCAAGGGCTGCGAATTCTTCTCCGTTTTTGCAACCTTCGCTGTGGTCTTCGCGATTGGCTCTGGAATCTGGTGGGTCGCAACTCGATGATGTTGCCTTGACTTCTACTGCCTTCTCCTTCCTTCCGGATGACCCCTCCCTAACTCAACGATATATTATTTTTTCCCATGACCATAAACGTCCTGAACCCTCAACATCAGGTCCCAAACTAACCACATCAAACCCTTTTACTTAATAAGGCAGTTTGTTCTCCTAAACTTTTTTGAACTCGTTGGCCCGCTGAACTCATCCACCGATCTAGGAGTTTTTTTTACTGCCGATGACAATTACTTTATAAGAGTTCACTGCTTATCATTATTATTTTTATTTTCACGATAGCACTAAGTTTGTAACGACAGGGCCCCTTGGGCCTTAAATATACAAATTATTATTCTTATTAGAAATAATTGGTTTAACAAACAGTATCCGTAGTCTATAGCTGTAAGACGAGTATAACTGTTTAGAAGCGAATTTGTTTGCCTATCCTGCTTTTGATAATCAAGAACTAGGACTCTCCGGTTAATGCGCCCGCCGCTTACCAAGCCCAATTTGGTCTGGACCCGAGGTGGGCTAAATAGCCGGCGACTACTTTATAATGTTGGCCGGAGGTGAAATCCCCTACTTTAACCATTTATATTGGCGTACTTTCCACCATGAGCGATTATCTTTAGACACCGTTCTAAGTTTGCTAATGCCAAAGGCGTGGCCGAACGTAGCATGCCTATGTCGCGGCACCACAGTTACCAAGGGAAAAAGCCGTCAATCCAACAGCTAGCAGCTTATCACATCGGCCGACTACCAGTTCCTCCTAACGCTGATCAAATCTTGACCCCGACCTCACCCTCTTCCCCCTTCCCTGACAACTGTACTATTTTTACAAACCCGCGTAGTTTATTGACTTGATTTCCATATAAATGTAAAGGTCTGAAGAGAATTTTCAAAAACAAACGTATTTTCTCCAATGCATTTTCTAAAGTTTACATATTAATAAACAAATTGCCAATATAATTGAATCTGCGAGTTCCAGGAAGCAATTTAGAAGAAGAAGAAGAAGAAGAAAAAGAAGAAGAAGGAGAAGAAGAAGCGACCACCGACGTTTCGGATTCCGTCGGGAATCCTCAATCAAAGGTAAACAAAAAAGTCTGAGACATGAGCAGATAAGGGTGATACAAGCAGAGGTTGCACGGTACTTATTGTTCATAGTGGTCCTCCGCATGCGTGCACTTGATTCACGTAGTTGATCCCTACCCCTCTACTCGCAGACCCCCCTATTTGGGCACGGTCGACCTGAACACTGGTTTATCGCCCTAGGCATACGCCGGCAAAAGTTGCCAGAGAAAGGCATCGATCCAGGCGCCGCATTTGGAAAGAGTGGAGTAAGCTAATGCAGGAGGCGTGCGTGCGCGTAGGGTTTTTCTCAGATGGACGTGGGAGCTTGTGTGTGGGTGTTCGACCATCGATTTTGATGACAGCTTGTAAACTACCCGGGCCAGTGCACGGAATAACACCCATATACGCAATCACGGCGCAGTGGGACCAAAGTGGTACCAATGTGGGACCTTTGGTTCCACTGAAACCACTTCATTCTGTGGTTTCGGAACATTTCGATTGGGGTTATCCATTATATTGGTTTCCGAACGTTGCATCAAATTTTCACTTGAATAATCTTCTTACGTATCCGAAATACATAGCTCATACTTAACTTCATTTCACGATGTAGGCATGGATTGGTGAGGAATAGAGTAAATGGAGCAATTTTCTTCTGGATTAATATTTGAAAACTAAACAGTAAATTGCTAAACGTTAATAGGCAAGTTTTAATTGACTGGAATTCCAAAACGTAATCAAAATAGGGTGTATTTTTCGGATTGGCCTGGCTGTTGGGGCCTCGCAAACTCGTTATCCATTTGTCGTTTACCATGTAGGCCCTTTTATTTGCATTATTAACCCGCTTATGTGTTTTATTATCGAGTAGACTTGCCATTTATTATTGTTACTTTATTAGTATTTGACGAAAGACGATCACGTGAAGCATAATTATGTTTACTTACTTATATACTTACGTAATGTTTCATGTTTCATTTTTTCTCATGTTTTATCAGTAGAGGGTAGGGAACGGATCCGTGCGCGCCCTTCATTGTTACCACCGGACATGTGTGAGTTTTAGCTTAGACCAATCCCCCCGCCAAAGCAAGGGCACTCCCGTGAACGGTACAGATCATGTTTCAAATAGGGCATCGTATTTATTCTTGAATGCGGCAACTGTGTCGGCAGCAACAATGTTGGGAGGTGGGGAAGATTGTTCCATGCATTCACAGCGTGCCTTGAGAGTCGGTAGACGTGCGTGAGGCCATCTGTCTGTTGTACCACCAGTTTGAAGCAGTGTCCTCGCGTAGGCATGTAAACTGCTAGTTTGAAGTACTCTGCGACCTCCGGTATGTCACCGTAAACTATTTCTTTTGTACATCATGATTTAGTCGCCTCTGGAGCGTCGCAATTAGAGGGTTAACTGGTCCAGTGCTTTACAACGCTGCGGATAGGTCAGCCTTGTCAATTCGGGCACCATTATTGACCTCAGTCCTTGAACATATTCGATGTCGGTCATTTCCCTCTTCGTACACGGAAACAAAGCAGACGATCTATACTCCAATATCGGGCGAATGAAAGTGACCATGAGCTTACGGAATATCTGCATGGACCAGGACGTGAATGCTCTTTTGTACATCCGAAGCAGTGCTAGCCCCTTGCGCCTCGTCAAACTTGATTGCGCTCGGGTCTTGAGGTCGTTCTGAATGATAACGGCCAAGTCTCGAGTACTCCTAACAGCGGCCAGTGTCATGTTTCCCATTGTATATGGTGGGTGGTCCCAGTCTCTCCCAATTATTAACAAATTCGATTTGGTCATGTTTACCGGTATCTTGATCTCTAATGACCACTCGTGGATCACATTGAGATCATTTTGGAACGTCATTGTGTCTTCGGCGTTGCGTATGGCACGCCGTACCTCGAGGTCGTCCGCGAACAGAAGGTATGGGGATGCAAGTATTGATGGGATATCCGCAACGTATATTGAAAACAATCTGGGACCCAGCACCGACCCTTGTGGTACTCCACTACGAGCTTGAAACGCAGAGGAACACCCTTCGCCAACTCTGATCCGGCATTGTCTACCAAATAGATACCCCTTCATCCATTTAATTACAGTCGTATGTACCGGCGTATTACTGAGTTTGGTTAGAAGAAGCATGTGATTGACTTTATCAAACGCCTTGCTAAGATCGATTAAGGCTGCATGAACTGGCAGTCGTTTTTCTTTGGCTTCGCACCAAGCTTCACGTGCCACCATGAGGTTTGTGGTACGTAATTTGCCCTTAACAAAGCTGTGATGTTCTGTCGGTAGGATTGTGGCTGGCCCAATGTGGGCATCGATTTTGCGACCGATGAAATTTTCAAGTACTTTCGCAAAAACCGAGGTCAGGCTGACTGGTCGATAATTCTGGGGAAGAAAACGGTCGCTACCCTTGTACCTCGGCGTTATAACACTCTGTTTCCAGTCATCTGGTACCGTTGCAGTGTCAAGCGTACAGAGAAACAGTTCTCTGATGCTCTGTGCGATTATAGAAGCTAGCTTGCTAATAACCCTCGGATTTAGGTATCAATCTACTCAAGGCATTCTCTACATCTTTAATGATGATTAGCATGCCGTTTTCAGTTTGGTCATGGATCTCGAAATCCTCCCTGTCGGGCGCTGGTGGCAAGTAAACAGTAGAGTATTGTTGAGCTAGAAGTTCAGCCATACATAACTCATCTGTCTCGAGCACACCATCTGTATTGTGGAGACCCTGGATGCCCGGGCCTTCACGACGCTTCCTTTTCAGAAATGAATAGAATCGATTTGGCTGGGTGTCCACATTTTTCACCAGATAATCTTCGTATGTTACTTTCTTTGCCCTCATCATACGTTTGCGTTCATCACTGAGTGCTTTGTATGTTGCTTTTGCTTCGGTAGTTTTCAGGATCATGAGGGCTTTGTAGGCACGTTTTCTGGCCTTTAACTTGCGTTTTGTCTCGCCCTCGATCCATTGGAGCAACATGCTGCCCACCCGCAGAGCTTAAGGGGGACAAAATTGGTACAGAGCCGCTCAATATTTCCACGGATCACTCCAGCGTTCTTCTTCATTGGCCGAGCTACTCGGTTCCCAGGATAGGTTCATAGCGCTCTGCCTCATTTCATCGTAGTCGTTCTTCCAGTATGCTGGTTTGTAGCATCTACGCTTTGACGGCGATCCTGTTATGTGGAGTGCTGCAAAGACAGTAGCATGATCACTGGTGCCGAGGGGTGCGGAGACCCGAACATCAGATACTTTTGTGTGGCCATTTGTAAATATCAAGTCCAGACAGGAGGCCATACCCGAGTCAGCTATCCGCGTAGGCTGGGCAAAATGTTGTACAAGATGGGTTTCTTTTGCCATTTCTTACAACGCGTTCTGCGTTTCAGAGGCAGGGCCTTTGATGATCAGATGAAACCAGTTGATATGTGGGCAATTAAAGTCACCGACAATACAGACCCGCGACCTTCTGGCATACTTTTTGACTGTAGTCAACCATTTTATACTGTTGGCTTGAGGACTTCGGTATATAACACCTATGGTTGTAGTTGCACCAGTAGCAGCCTTGGCCGACACCCAGAGTTGTTCAACCCGGTTGTCTTCCGTGCGTGTGCGTTCTAACAGTGTTACAACTAGTCCATCAGTCGCATATACCAAGACACCTCCATGTATCCTATCGTTACGTTTGCAACGGAACACTCGGTAACCAGGCACATTGATCTCGCTATCCTTTACGGATTCAAATAGCCAGGTCTCTTTCACCGCAATAATCGCAGGGCGCTTCTGCGCGATAATCTCATGTACTTCAGCCAGTTTGTTGAGCAGACTTTGTGCATTTATCAGTAGAATGCCTACAACTCTATCAGAGCTTCCTGGTCCATTACTAGCAATGGTTTAAACAGGCGTCTCCTCCTCTGGACAACCCGAAAATGTATTATGCGTACATACATGAAAGTTCCCCCGTCGATTTCGACGATGGGCACCACGCGCTCAAACAAGCCGAAGCGAACGCTGAAGCAAGCCGCAACAGACACTGAGGCGACTTGGGAAAGCGACACGAAAGCGACAGCAAGCAGGAGCAACGCAGAGAACTAGCACGAGAGAAAACAAGAGTGTAGGCATACTCGCGCAGAATCTACCCACTCGCTCGCCACTTCCACCTCCGTATCCGGTGTAAAGACAAAGTCAATAAGACCGGGGATGAGGGACCGTGTAAGTGGCTGGCGCGATAAACACTCAACACGCGCACACTTGACACAGCCATCTCGCTAGGTATGCTCCCGACTGCGCGGGAGCGACATAATGAGAGCAAAAGCTCAGCTTACCTTGCAGCATAGAATCTTCAGTAACTACTGAGGCTGACATTTGTGCTAAAGACAGAGCTGTAGGCGCGGCTATTATGAGCGTGAGTGCGGTAATGGAGTGAGTAATATAACTTTAGTATGGTAGAAAAGTGTGCAACAAAGAGAAGCAATCGAATAGTCAGTAAGCCTAGTGTTAGCTGGACTGATGTGGCCTACGTAGAGAAGTGTGAAGTTGCTAATCGTTTCAGTAAGCATGCACTCTAAGGGCGCTTCAGCACGATTCAGTCCAGGTGGCGTTGCCCCCTGAACGAGGATACCATGAGTCAGTATGTTTAGCCCCCCACCCTATCTCATAAATCCGTGGCGCGAGCTAGCGATGCAGCTGCGTAAATCGATTATCTGATTTTTTCATGCCGTCGTATGAGAGGCGAGTCGGGGTACGTGCAACAGCGTGCTTATTTGCCTGGGATTTGATAAGAAGTAGCTGCACACAACGCGAGTATGCCAATGCTAAGTTGAGGGCGCAGTTGAGGTACAGAAAGAAGGAGAGTACTTCAGAAAAGGACACGGTACCCAATATGGTTATTTTCAAGAGTCCGACACTAAGTTGGGGTGACGACATACACGTCCTGGGAGAATTGATACAAATACTAAACCAGGCTTATTGATTCTAGACGGAGCTATTATTGGGTAGTAAAAGGCAAGCCAATATTCTAGAAATTCAGCAAGAAGAGCCTCCATTTACCTGGGGGAGGAGGCGTTTACCTGGGTGTCCAGGCAAACTGGACGCTGCAATCATGAAGTGAAGCGACTAGTGAGTGGGGTTAGGGCTGGTTGTGGGGGTGTTTGAAGTGCCGAATGTGTCGACATCACGATCAATGCCGCTGTCGTGAATGCGCATATGACCTAGTAGGCCTATGCGATGAGCGAATGATCGGGGGCAGTGTGGGCAGTGAAGGCGACGGTCTCGTCTGTGTGTTGGTGCTCCAGGTACTAGTTCACCAGTCTCTGTGCGATGAATTCGCAAGTGACCGACTAGGCCGATGCGTGAGGTGAATGTGCGATTGCAGTGAAGGCATATCAGGCCCTCAGAGCTGGTGGAGGGTTCAGGTGTGGTGATGAGAGTTGTGTCGGGCGGCAATGTGTCGGAATGGGTGGAGGAAGTTGCGGCTGGGTTGGAGTCGGTGGATGAGGGCAACAAAGCATCTGTGGCGTCGATTATTGCCGTCGAGGTGGAGGGTAGAGAAGGGTCAATTGGAGTGTTTGATGCCGTGGACGTGGATGCTGTCGGAGGAGGGTTGCACGGTTTCCGGAGGTGACCGACCAAGCCAATGCGTGCACGGAAGGTGCGTTGACAGCGCGGACACGTTGAGAGGGCTTGGGTGGTGGCAGTGTGTATTCGCGGATTGTGAGACCTTCGTGCCGTCCGTTTTGTCTTGGCGGCGGCGATCCGACTGGCTTCGTAAATCGCGGCGCCCTTTTTTACCGCTCTTCGCCACACAGATCGGTCCTGTGCTAGCTCCTCCCAGTTTGTCGTGTTGATTTGGAGACGCTTCACGGAGTTCTTCAGGGTATTCTTGTAACGTCTCTTCTGTCCTCCTTTGCGACGAGTACCGACAGCGGCATCGCCATAGACGGGCACTTGGGTAGCCGTTCATCACTCATACGTACCACATTACCGCTCCAGCGCAGTTGTATCTGCCTGAGCATGGCCTGGATGCTGAGAACTCCCGTTCTTTCCAGGATTTCCGTGTCTGGAATCCTCTCCTGCCACTTCACTTTCAGATTGCGGCGTAAGCAGCTGAGATGAAAGTAGTTCAGTTTCCGTGCTTGACCAGCATAGACAGTCCAGGTCTCCGCTCCGTACAAGAGTGTTGACAGCACAACCGCCTTGTACATCTTCAATTTCGTTGACAATTGAAGACCATGACAATTCCATACGGAGGTTTGGAGCCGACGGAAGGCTTGACAAGCTTTGGAGATTCTGCGGGCAACCTCGTCGTCTATTTTAGTGTTGCGGGAAAGCGTACTGCCGAGGTAAGTGAAGTTGTCCACGTTCTGCAGTTCGGCTCTGTTGACGTTGATGCGTGCGGGATCGAGGTCAACACCTGGTGGCGGTTGATGCATAACCACCGTCTTGTCCATGTTGATGGTGAGGCCAAAGTTGGCGCAACCTGCTGCAAAGAGGTCCATGCTCCTTTGCATGTCCGCTTCGGTGGTGGTGTTGAGAGCGCAGTCGTCCGCAAACAGCAGATCATGGACTGTGGTTGTGGAGACGCGCGTGGGGGCCTGCATCCGACGAATTTTGAGGAGGTTTCCGTCCGTTCTGTAGTTGATGGGGATTCCGGGACGCTCGTCACGGTAGGCGTCCATCAGCATGGCAAAGAACATGAGAATGAAGAGGGTGGGTGCGAGGACACAGCCCTGCTTCACTCCATTGGTCACTGCGAAGGCTTCAGACAGCGTCCCGTAGTCCGTGACGCGCGCCATCATCCCATCATGAAGTTGTCGAACCATGTGGGTGAAGTGTTCCGGACAGCCAAACTTCTGCATAACCTTCCAAAGTCCGGGCCGGTTCACCGTGTCGAAGGCTTTTGTCAGATCTATGAACGTAGTGTAGAGGTGGGTCCGCATCTCTTGACATTTCTCCTGCAGCTGAAGCGCGGCAAATATCATGTCAGTGGTGCCGCGGTGACGTCGAAAACCACATTGAATTGCAGGCAGAAGCTCTTGTTCCAGGTGGCTATTCAGACGATTGAGGAGAATGCGAGCAAAGATTTTTCCAGCAATATTCAACAGCGAGATTCCGCGATGGTTGTCGCAGACTTGACGGTTCCCCTTTCGCTTTTAGAGATGGACAATTGTGACATCCTTGAAATCCTGGGGAACTTGTCGCTGTCGCCACATCTCTTGGAACAGGGTGGTGAGGTGAGCTATGAGTTGGTGACCACCATATTTATAAATCTCCGCCGGGATCCCGTCGGACCCGGTTGCCTTCCCGGTGGACAGCTGCTCCACAGCCTTGATTGTCTCCTCAGGGGTGGGTGGGAGGTCGAGATCAGCATTAATTTCGACTTGCGGCAACCGCTAAATGGCAGCCTCAGAAATGGTAGAGGGCCGGTTAAGTACACTTTGGAAGTGCTTGGCCCAGCGGCTCAGAAGTTGAGTCTTCTCAGTGATGAGGGTGGTACCGTCCGCGCTGAGAAGCGGGGCTGTGCCTCTCACTACGGGGCCGTAGACTGCTTTGAGCGCAGCGAAGAAGTTCTTCCATTCATTGCGATCCGCGTAGCCTTGGATTTCCTCACCTTTACGAGACATCCAAGCGTCCTGCATTTCCCGCAGCCGCTGCTGTACAAGACGACGACTTTGGTAGTAGGCTGCTTTCGTGGCGTCGGTAGGGTGAACGACATATTCGTTGCGGAGGCGATTCTTCTCAGAGATGAGAGTACTGATGGCTGCATCGTTTTCGTTGGACCAGTCTTGGTGTGGGCGGGGCGCGGGCCCAAGGATGCGTTTTGCAGTGAATTGAACAGCGTCTCGTAGTTGACACCATCGAGTCTCCACGGAGGTGTTCTCTTCTGCGATTGGGAGACTATCGAGCTGGTGGGTCAACTCGTTGCTGAAACGCAAACGGTTGGCAGGTAAGTTTAACAGATCAGTATTCAACTTACCTAGGGGTCGCTTACCTTGCGGTCTCCTACGTGGTGGGGGAGACGGATCCGCATCTTAGAGATGATGAGACGATGATCGGTATCACCGTCGGCACCCGGCATTGCCTTTTTGACCAGCACGTCCTGCTGATCGTTCCGCCGCACAAGGACATGATCCAGAAGATGCTACTGACGAGATATGGGGTGCATCCAGGTCGCCTTGTGCTGCAGCGGTTGGCTGAAGTAGATGTTGGTCAGCGTGAAACGGTGCACCGCGCAGGTTCGAAGAAGTAGGCCGTTGTCATTGAGTCTTCGTAGGCCGTGGGGTCCGAGCACTCCTCTCCAGGCGGCGTTGTCTGTGCCGACGCGAGCATTGAAGTCACCAAGGACTATCAACTTGTCCGCCTTCGGCACAGAGGCCAGGAGGGCGAGCGTAGACACTGACGATGGTGGCGAATTCGCCACCCCAGAGAGGCAGGTGGAGGCTCATCAGGCGTTCGTTGATACCTTGCGGCGTACAGGGTAGTCGTCCCACGATGTCCTTCCGGATGGCAAAAGCGACGCCGGCCTCGCGTCGCTCTGCCGCCGAACGGCCCACATCGAAAAAGGTATAGCCGGCACCCACCTCTTCTATGAAACCTTCGCTGGAGAAGCGGACTTCACTGAGTGCGGCGATGTCCACCTTGAATTGCGCCAGTCCCCGGACGATTAGCGCTGTTCTCCGTTCCGCTCGAATGCTCCTCGGGTTATCTTAAAGGGAACGAACATTCTAAGCGCCGAAGATGATAGGACTTACCTGAACTCCCTGAGCTGTCTTGTGAGCTCTGGGAGCTGTCCTGCCGGAAGGAAACGGGTTAGAAGGAGGGTGGGGAAGAGAGAGGTTTTGGTTTGCGTTTGTAGTGTTTCGACCGCGTGTATGGAATCTGTCAGCCACGGTCGACTGGCAGATGTCGCGACCTAGCGTGTTTGGTAACCACCTTTTCTAGGCCCGTCAACCCTCTCGCGAGAGCAGCAACGCTGTTCCACAAAGGGACTGCCGGTCACTCACAACTTCTGCCGAACTGCACCATGAGCCACTAGTGTTTTGGTGCCGAACGACCACTTGGCTGTGAGCCTGCCTACAAGAGGACTTTTTAGGGGGGGGGAGTATTTAGGAAGTAGGGGTGGAAGCAGCAGTAATTATCCTTGTAGCAGTAGCGTTGATACGCATTCTAGTGCTGTGGCATCAGAATGTGGATAGAATTGCTGCTTCGAGTAGTTGTTGCTGATGCTACTAAGGAGGCAAACTCTGCTAAGACTAAGAGTGCTAGTCATGGCGGTGGGACAGCTGTTTGGGTAGGCATCACTACGATGGGATGAGGTCACTGTAACAGTAAGGTAATGGAATGGTATAGGTATGGTAGTAGAGACAGCATTGCAGAGAATCAGGGAAAGTGGCAGATAACAAATAGCAATTAGAAAAAAATAGTAAGATAAAGTAAATATGGAATCAGGCATACATAAGCATAAACAACAATGGATGCAATGTTAGGACTAGCGGATATCGAGTAGCTTACGCAGATAAGGCAACGTTACGGGAGTACTGAAATGCTGAAGCTAGCGAGGTAAGCAATGATCGCAGTAGTGGTAATAATGATAAAAGCAACTGGAGATAGTAAGTGTAGCAAGAGTGTAAAAAAGTAAAGGAAAGTAAACAATAAAATACAAGCAGACAATGATATCGTTTGCAGTAAGTAGCTTCCTTCCACCAACTACGTCTACTAGGATGCTTACCGCTGCAACCCGGGGACATACCGGGCGTGGGGACACACACACCGGAGACCCTCACTTGGTTTAGCCCGCTGATTGAGGCGGGGAGCCAGGGGTTGGCCGCCAGGCAGAGCCTAGCTACGGGGAGCCACAAGTGAAAGCTGGATGCCAGCCAAGGACGCTAGGCGTAGCCACCACCTACGCGAGGAAGATGATACGATCTGCCACGACCTTCAAGTTCAGCCCCCAGCTGAACACTCCATACCCCCCCCCATGCGTACATACATACATACGTACACACATGCATAAATACTTAGGTATGATTCCTATGCACTTGGAAATACTTGCAAGGCTTCCCAATTGATGGCTCTTTACCAAATTCGAAAGTGCATAATTAAGTGGGTAAACGTTGAGTGGTCTTAACTCAGAAACAGTCGCTTCTTCACATATACATATATGCTAGGAGAGCTGTCTGTCCCACGACAAGTCGCCTACACTGAAACGGAACGCTAGTTAATGTCAGTCAGATTCCTGATATCAAAGCGGATGCGCACTGTGTGCATCGGCCGCGTCAATCTGGCGCCAGGGAGGCGCTGTGACTGGCTACTGTAGCCCGTTCTAGTCTAACGTGACAGGCACGCTATCACTCCGACCCCTCAGGTGATTCCCGCAGTTCGTAAGCCCAGATATGTCCTGCGTATTCCCGGGCCTTTGTTATTATTTACACCCATAAGCCAGCTGTGCCGCGTTTGCCAACAATAATGGTAATCCTGAGGCTTACCGAGCGCTGTCTTTTTCTTGAACGTGTGGCACCGTATAATCGACGTACCTGTTCACTCACCAGTATTAGGAGTCGAATTTAGAGGCATTTAGGCCAAAAGCGACTAAAAGTCCTCCTTCTATAGACAGAACCAAACCAAATATCTTTCTGCCCTTCATTTCTTGACGATTTTTTCATTGTGCTGCAGTTTCTTACCCTGTAGATCTCCACAGCTTGGGATTCTGTATTTGCACGCTGCATAGAACCATATATTTTTAGGAACTAGAAATGTGAGCTTTTCCAGCTCATTTTTATGCGTTTGAGTCAAACAATCTGTTTTCATTTTTTACAATTTCAGACTATACGACGAAAAATGTGTATAGGAGACAAGACCCTCCCTCCCATGCTCTTTGCAGGCAATTCGTACGTCTTTTACTGAGCTTTAATATTTCGTTAGTGCATTCGCTCTGGCTACTATAAAGGAACGAATGCCAGTTATCCTCGTGCGGACCTTGGACGATCTCAGCAAAAATCTTACGAAATATGGCAGTCAAGAGAAGAACGTACTGTTTAATTTATTTTCTTCCCTTCACAATTAGTTCGAGGATGCGAAGTTAGTTATTCATCGCCTTTCGAAGCTTCGTTACGAAATAGTGACTGACAAGCCATTCGCCACGCTTTTCGACGAACCGACCTCTGATGTTGACCAGTGGAATGCTGAAATTGCCCAGTATTTTTCCTTCTAACTCATGCGGCTCTTAGTCTTGAAGAGGGTCGAAATTCCGCGTTCTCAGCATCCTGGCTTTTTGCTGAGTGCTACATGTACAGAAGAATTATGAATATAGTTTCACAAAGGTTAGTTTTTCGTTGTATATCCCCTATGCTCTGTTGCGGCAGCTTACCATCATTCGATCCATTCGCAGAGCGCAAGTTAGAAGGTTTTCAGAACAGTCGGACACTCGTCGCTTCTATGATTACCTGTCTTGATGAAACGCTTGCACAAACAGAAGCGGAGGAACCAGCGGACCGTCTTAAATTCTACCTGGCGGTACGCCCTCCATCATTCACTGCCGTCAATTTTCTTGCCTCGTGTATTCTTGTCGGTAGTGTATCGTCTTTAATTGCAGTTTATTTTATTACCTCCTGAGTTTAAGTTATTTAGGACCGTGTAGGTATTAACAGCTATTACAGAGTATCGGCTCGACTTCTTGTGATTAGATGTCGAGTGCTCGACTGGCATTGATTACTTCTCGGACCGTTTTGCAGCCAACCTACTACGTGTGACAGTCGAAGTTAACATGATTTACAATTACTACTGCTGAACTGGACCACGGTACCCCGGAGCGGGCTTTTAGTGTATGCAATCTGCCGACTTATATTTTAAGCGTAACCAGAGATCTTGAAGTTTTCTGGGAGGACGAATATCATGCATATCCGCCCTCTGGTAGTAAGCAAGACAGAATTTTTAGGTTAAAGAATTGACTCCTTCCGAAAATTGAGTGGTAAAGCTTCTTATTTTACTGGGGAAATTACTCCCAGCTCTAAGGTTTAACTCGTTCGGAAGCCTTTTATATAGCTATTGCTTGACACCCTAAATATATAAGCGAACCTCTGTTTAAACATCAGAGCCTCCGTAATCATGCTTGATACTGACAGTTTGCAAATAACTGAGAAATTTAATACAGAAGACGGCTACCTTGTACTTAACGGGAAAAATTTAGGGATTAGATTAGGCAGAGAGCGTTAAACAACTCTTTGACTTATCCAGGAAATTGGACTTGCCTCTTCTCACCAGTCTAAAATTAATAAAGCGTGTGTGATCCTTTCTTTACTGTTAATGTTAACATCGTACGTTAAGAATCGACGTTTTCTCTGAACCTCAGACGTCAGAATCTTCGAGTTAGGCGATGTCTACCAGCAGCCTGACAGCAAACACAGTTATGTGTTAAAATTCTGATTAGGTGTAGACTATGACCAGGTGGTGTATGTGAAACGGAGACCCCGACTGTGTGAATTGGGATTGGTGCGTCGCCTATCCTCCTGTTTTGTCAGTCTTAAAACCGTGGTCACTTGAATCACACGGAATCACTAAACTCTGACACTACTCGACCGTTACACTATCCATTATAAAAGCGTAATAAGGCCTCTTGGGAAAGTCACGCACTAGGATTATTTTATATGCTCAGTCGGGTTCCAGCCTAGCCGTTGGTGTGTCCATTGAATTTGTGCCGGAACACTGTGTCGTCTGCTCAACTGTCAGTGTTATTGCTAGTCGGCAATCTTGGCTTTCCCAGAACTGAAACCACAACTGATGGAAGAGTGTATCAGCCTTCATACTATGCAATTACTTCGAATAGTTGTCTCCTGCCGCAACATTTGAAAACGTCATCTAACGCCGCATATACTTCCTCATTCACTAATAGTTGTTGGCTGGCATATGTGTTAGTGTGACAGTAAAATTACTATCCCTTGCACCACTATTGGGCATTAACTGAATTAAAAGTAGTATTAGTATGACTGCCACCTCTGCAGGAGTCTACGCAATAAGCCTTAGGTAAGGTTTTCTTGCAATGCTGCTTTACTTCCAGATTAATAGGGAAAGTAATTTTTTAGAAATTCGGGCTACTGATCTTTTGAGAGTAGTTTTTATTTATTACAAAAGAGACTCACAAGATAGCCTTACCCGCAGGGTAAGGCTATCTTGTGGGTAGTACCTTGTTTCTTGAGAGTGCTAGGTATTTCCTCAAGCAAGTAGAAAATCTTCCTATCCAGTTGAGGTGGACGGTTACCCCTTAATGTAAGCTTGCATAACCAATCCCAAGGGCGCGTGATATGCTCAGCCTCGCAAAGGCTGTCGCCATTCATATTTAGACACTCGTATTTGCTTTTTATTATCCCACGCTGCGTGTTAAAAAAGGCTGACACAGTAGCTCACATGCCATTAATAGGGTGGTTTTGCCGTTCTTCATAACTGCTTCCTTCGGTACAAAAGTAAGTTCAATTTTGTGTGCACAGTTAATAATTCCTCAATTCACACTTCGCGCTTATAGTATTTAACGCTTGTTACAGTGTTCTCTATGGTCGAACGAATTCGATCTATCACTGAGCGCTGGCAATACCGGAGTTGAGGACTCACACGGCGGTGCCAACCAACTGCGACAGGAAATACTGCTCAGACTCCAAAATAATATGGCTGTTGACCAACTAGATGATATTGTACGGTCCTGGCTCTCCCGAAAACCCGCCACCGTTGCCTTGGTGATGGATAACACCGGACCGGAGATGATAGCAGACCTGATTCTGGCGGAGTACCTCTTGTGTTCTCACTTGGCTGAGCGTGTCGTCCTCTACCCCAAGGCCTTGCCATGGTTCGTGTCTGATGTGACACCAAAGGATCTTGTCTGGCTCCTTGCTGAAGGTTTGCCTTCCGTTGGCAATGCCGGTGGCATTGAAGCAAAAGTTTGTGAAAGCATTTCGGGTTGGGCAGAAAAGTGGCGCCGTCGATTCGAAACTGGATCCTTCTCCACCATCGTGCATCCCTTCTGGACCCTGCCTCTGGGTTATAACAATTTGCAGGCAACAGCGCCCGATCTCTTCAGGAGTTTAACTCAGGAAACCGCTGTTACAGTATTTAAGGTTAGTATGTTTTTGCCTAGTCTGTTCATGGGCCTCCTTTGAGTATATAGAGCTTTGCAGAGGGCAAACAGAGGCGCTAAACACAAAGCCTTATCTACAGTAGGTGGTCTTAGTCATGAAATCCACGGATTTTTACCAGTAATCCCCTGTTACTCAAATGCAGCCCAAGCTGTGGCCTCTAAGGTCTTATAGCAATAAAGTAATGATCGTTCCTCAAAGTAGGACATATTGCGATTTATGAAGGAATATTAAGTTTTTTTGGCAAAGTGGAAATCATGCTTACTAGGTACACTTAAATCTTAAACGTAGAGGAAGCTTGTTTGTGCAAAAAACCGAATGAATGAAGCAGCACAAGTAAAATTATATGGGCAAATAATCGTTTAGTAAATTTTTCTGATATATGCTTCCATATTATATGCAATGTAATGTATGGCTGTTGCCCCACAAGCCAAATTTCGCGTATGTATTCCAACACGGCTTCACAATGTTTATACATTGTTTGAGTTAAGTTGAGCTAATGCAAGTAGATTTTTGCTTGATTTTGCCGATTGGGAGGTCACATGAGCAAGATATTTCATAAGCTCACGCGCGGAATGCCGGTCAGTGACTAAAAAATTTAAATGGAATTGTCAGCTAAAATAATAAAGGTACAATCTTTGTACACTAAGAAAAATTTCCTTCCGCCACATTTCCTTTTTATTATTTTGCGCTCTCGATTACAACGAAGATCAGTTCATTCTGAAAAGGGTGATGAAAAATTTAAGATTTTCATTGGCTTCAGTCGATTAGTCATAAGCAAGCATTATGTTGTACGTGCTTAGCAAAACCTTCAAAATAAGATATTTCTTAAAAGTATTTACCTAAATGAAGAGTTTTTAAACATTCTTTATTACGCAGCTGTCTGTTTGGGTCCTGGTTTTAGAGCCACACAAACATGCCAACTCATTACCGAGAAAAATAAAGGTCCACGAGAAAAGTTCAATTGAATATACCTAAAATTAACTAAAAATTATATAACAGGTTACCTCTTGAGAAAGCGCTTTGATTAGATATTTCGGCGTCGAATGTCTGCGTACTTTATTGATTTGAAGATAAAGCTAAATAAAAAATGGAAAATTTTAGCCAGTTTTTTGACTTCGCTAAATATCTGGGAAACATCTTTTACTGAAAATAAAAGAACTCACCGGAGCGTTTTTCAGTGTATTTGTTTATTTCTAGGCTAAGTCTTAAGATAACGAAAGCAGAACAGAGTGACAGAATATCAACAACGATTTTGAGAAAACTAATTATCTTCTGTCCGTTCCGTTTAAAATTGTTATATTAATTGATTCTACTCAATAAATAGAAAATGTGTGGCCATATTTCTGGAAAATTGACGGCGTGTCTTGGGTGTTTGCATATATGCTTGCTTACGGTCGTTATTTTCAGTGGGGTAAAGCAAATTACAGCTTTATACGTTTATTAGTTAACTAGCGCGAAAGCCCGGCTTCGCCTTACATGTTGTTGTCCACATTGAAGTCTATGGGAACATTAGCATTTTGCAACTGTAGTTGACGTCGGTAGTCTTTGGACATATCATTTCTGTACTTCAACCGTAGATCATAGGGGCAGTTCAACTCACAACTTCTAATTAAGAACGCAAGTAGCCGTCGTAATTGAAATGGAGCGTTTGCAACGACAGCTTCAGCAATGGTATTCTCCCACTGCTTATCACCTTGAAACAGACCAGGCCTCGCGCAGGCTTCTCTGTAGATCGAACACAGAAAACTGTCAATCGTCCTAAGATCTTCAAATGACGTTGGACCTTTAACTACATGGAGTAACATTCGTAAATCGAAGCATTCTTGTTTAGAGGGGTGAACAGTGTATATTCTACCCATTTTCACATCATACTTGATGCCCGGATGTCCGTCAACTGGAATTCCTACCTTTCGTCGGGTCCACTTGTTTCGATTCCATGTGTAGTATGAGGGGACCTGAATGTACAAAAGAGTCTGGGCAAACGAATCTTGCTGGCACAAGTTGAAGAAAACAGTCAAAATTGTATCTTTGGGATTCTGAAGCTAATCCAAGAGGAGTCCTTCCGTAAAGTAAATCCGTTGTCAATTTTCCAAGTGGACGCTTAAGTGTTCAATGGCTTGATGTATCTGCCCATTTTTTACTGGGTAATCTCACCATTATTGTTGCGGTGGTTGAGGGCGTACATTGCGGTATCGGATCCTTTGTTGATATACTTGCAGACGTACTTGATAGACATCGACGAGTTGCAGAGTTCAGCATTGATGTGGGCATTGAATACTTTCGACAGTAAAGGACAATACGGCACAATCCAACGGTTATCAATTACCACACCACCGTTTCGCCTTTCATTGATAACTGCTTCGAATCCGCCAATCTCAGGTTGTTGCCTTCTATAAAGAGGGTTACCATCCCCAGCGGTCTGAATTGCTTGGGATATCTCTTGGTTCATTTCCCATCCTTCATGCAAAGGCTGTTGGAATTTATCTGACCGCATGGGCCATGCACCATTTGCGTTCTGATCGTTTCAAACAGGACAGGGTCAACGGATCGGTCCGGCAACTCTGCGCATATCAATTTGTCGACATCGAAAGAGTGCAATCTTTCCTTTAGCCAGAGCAAAATGTGAGCGTGGGGTAATCCTCTCTTCTGCCACTCTACAGTGTACATGTGACACTGAACATCACCGAAAATTTGAATTTTGTGACGAGTCTCATCATGGTTTTCAACTTAAGCTGAAATACCCGCGCGGACAAACCATGGCGGTCCTGTGCCTTTTGACCGGGGAACAACTCATCAGTAATTTCAGGTCACGATGGGTTGCAGGTAAATGTAATGAATAGATCCGGGCGACCAAAATGCCTGGCATAAACCAACGCATCTTGAGTTTTCTCATGCATATAGCAAGGAGACCCAATGTGGCTTGACGGCAAGATGAAAGGTTGACCGCGACCAGCATCATTACCACCATCAGAAAGGATATTGTCTCTAAGGTGGATGAAGTTGTCCACACGAAGTTCTTTCTGGTGTGTGCGGAAATAGCAAAGGTACTCTGTTTCCACTTTGGCAAACATATCAACAGCAAATTGAAGGAACAACGTTTTGAATCAACAAAGCAGGTTGAAAGTTCGTTCTCAAATCATAAAGTGGTAAGAGTAGAAGGCTTAACAACTTACTGTTTTACGGGTGCCAATTTGAGGTATACCGAAGTGGTAACCGTCTTCACCATCAACATGCATGAGAGGGTATTGTAAGTCCTTGTATGAACGGTGTGTCTCATATATCCTTTGCAGCCTATCGTCACTCCTTCTCAAGACAATATCCATGTTGCCGTG
The DNA here is from genome assembly GCA_036362985.1 of Ligula intestinalis. Classification (NCBI taxonomy): domain Eukaryota; kingdom Metazoa; phylum Platyhelminthes; class Cestoda; order Diphyllobothriidea; family Diphyllobothriidae; genus Ligula; species Ligula intestinalis. The sequence goes on along the minus strand of JAYGXS010000001.1, from coordinate 115,216,972 downwards.
CTGTGTTTCTGACATGATGACGGCCACCTCGTTGCATATGGGAGCATGACATTTTCTTTGGTCTTCTCCACGTTTATCGGCATCTATGGCAATAGTAAAGTTAATGGAAGCGTGCATCTCCAGGGCGAACTTGAAACTGTTAACGTAGCGGTTGCGCTCGTGTAGCATGTCTTGAAGGGACAATTATATGTGATGCTTAAAGCCTGGGTACAGTCGGGATCGGCTCTGAGCCTGCAGCTTGATGACTTCTACGAAGTATATTTGTAGAAATGTCGGCTCGCCATCAGGAGGAGGTATTAACGATCCAATCCGATGGCAAACTTGGCCTTTCACCTTAAAGGTAGGCATAAGCCAACCTCATGAACAATTTTGGCACCAAAGGAGGTCATTTGAAACGTCCCGTCGTATTTACTTTTGTTCGAAAGAAAATTTTTCAAGTCGTCGGTATTACCAGCAAGTAATGTTTGGAGTATTTGTGGTGGTTGGGGAAAGTTATTAAGTAGAACTTTGCCGTTGGAACATCCCATGCCGATTGTCTCACCAATCCATTTTTTCGCCTGACAATGTCCACAATCTTCCTAATGGAAACATTTGCATCTCCCGCATAACCAAGACTTGGATTGTAATTGAGTGAGGCTTTGTTCCATACTTGAGCGTTTATGGAAGCTACCAACGGGCCAGAGTCTCCAAAGCGTATGTGAATTGGTTGCGAACTTGACTTTCCAGAATCGGTTGAGCGTAGATCCGCTCTTTGTGATGCTTGCATAGCCAGACGTGTACTTCTACGTCTGGGTAATTCGTTGTGCCGACGTTGCGAA
>JAYGXS010000001.1:115200693-115215754 GCA_036362985.1 Ligula intestinalis | reverse complement strand
CTCTCATCCTGCCTAGCTCTCTTCTTCGCAGGGTTTGGACTTCGGTTTCTTGGGAGCGGTAAGTTTGCTGGCGTACCGCATCTTCGTGTCTTCTTTGCAGCATTTTATCGTCGGTTTCTTGGAATTGTCGATATCGCTGACGCATGGCATTAGTCTTCAGGCGAAGCCGTCTTTCTGCTTGTGTTTCTTGCGAAAGTCTATTAACATCGGCAAATCTCTTCTGTTCCTTCGTCTGAACTTGTGTTCTCGCGGCTGCTCTAATTCCTTTTCTACCTAATGAGGTAGAACCTACAAATCGGTTATTATTCTGAACAGAATAACATGAGGTAGAAAAGAAGTAAGTTTACAACGTTACCTTCAGTCAACAGCCCATCATCGTTTGTCGGGTTTTTTGTGTTCAGAACATGTCTGACGTTATCACTGTTGTCCATAATGATAGTTTGTAAGGGTTAAATTGAAAGTGAAGGGATTTATGTGATAGGCCATTCAATCTAATCTAAGAGCTAGCCTGCGACAACCTACGCGTAAGCAAAGGGGGGGGGGTCCAAGTGATAGTAGGTCAAGGGGTTTACGGTCAGTGAATTTAAAACAGCAAGGCAAACACAGTTATAGCCCTTGCTGCATTAGCGGCGGGAGGAGGGGGTGACGTTTTAAGCGGCCGCGACGACCCCTTCCCCACCCCCGTGGCGTGTTCACATCGGCCTGTCACGTCGGGTGTCATTCGAGGCGACAGCGACATGATCGCTGAATTCTCACGCGCACGGAAGAATGAGACGCCCAAATAATGAAAGCAGTCAGAGGCTCAGATAGTAGAGAAACACACACACGCGCATGCCAGTGCCACACGGGCGTCGAAGGCGCAAACGGCTTTTCGAGGTGACCCCTCGCACACACGACCGACGGGCATCTCACTTTTATTAGGCATAAGTGTACGGATTTTGTGGCACAAAACTTAGCAAATTTTCCAAAAAGAAATAATGTCTCTTTTCTTTTCCCGACAATAAGACGTTATCTCGTGATTACACTTTCCTCAATTTCATGAACGCAAAACAAAATTGTCTCTTCTCTGAACATATATAATTGAAAAGGTTCTGCTTTTTATTAATGTTCTTTTATAGTACGAAGCGTACAAACAAGAAGTTTTTTCCGCACCTTTTAATAGCATAGGAAATTCCTTGAATATCAACAAAAGTTGGGTTTGGCCCCATTGCGCGCCTTTTTGCCGCCAGTATACCCATCTGCCCGGAACTCTTTTCCAGTAAACAACATTTTGCGTCTAAAGTGAACAACCGGAAATGTGTGTTAAATTCACCACTCAAATTTTGATCTGCACATTTAATCTACTCTCATTTCCCCCCAGGGTGATTTACACTACCGAAAGTTGCTGGAAGATCGGAGTTGGGCCGCAAGCTCTGCGGACACAAAGTTCGTTTTTGGCAGATGCTTCCCACCCCCTTCGGATGCCGGCCCCCGTCCGCTCATCCTGGCTCTACGTGTTGCGAAGTCCGACGTTGCCGTGGGTGTGTCGGAGGAGCGCCTTGCAGAACTCCGTAAAGAAGATCCCGATTGGTGGACTAAGGGCAGGTACGGTTTTGCGCAAATTGTAAGCACTGCATGATGCATCCCGCCTTCCTCTCTCCCCCCCCCCCCCACTCTAATTTTGCTACCAAAATACTCACAGCAACCGCCTATTTGATTGCAACAATCTTCCAGTGCCGTGCGTACTTCCAAGGCTTTCTGTCACGAGAAAAGAATAAAAAAACACCGATCACATTAGTTGGCTTTATTGTTTTCTTGAAGGATCGCTCTGATTCTGCGGACTGTTTATCGACACAACTGAGAAATGTGAAAATGTGTTGTGTAACAGGGACAAAAGTACGCTTGAATGTGACTACCATGAGTTTTGAGTCCAAAGTCCGGACGGGGAATGCGGTTTCTGCTGTCCTAGAACTAGCATTCTGGTAAAACACAAAGGATTGCATTAGTAATGTTGCGTGCGGCTTCAATCGAATGTCTCTGTTCCGTCGAAAACCAAGCACAGGCTACAATAATCTCGCGTTACCCACGTGGACAAAGTAATGCATCCTGATGTTGTTATCTGCCTAGACTTCTAGCTGCTGTGCGCGGCTGCGGATTGGGGTTCGAGAATGAGCCCCAAGACAGAGCGCGACGAGTGGGTTCCGTTAGCGAGCTGTGAACGTTACTCAACGCGTGTCAGGTCAGGTTTTATTGAGGGAAATGTAGGTAAATACCTTTGAATTCCCTATTAGTACAGAACAGCTATTCAATGCATTTGTTCAGCAGAACATTTCAGAACAGTGGCGTTGCCAGTTTTTGGAACTGGGTAAGGGAGGGCCGACAGTGAAAAACTCCTTAGGCACGGTTCGGAAAGTCTAGGGGTTTGAATGCCATTTGAGAGATTGAAGGAGAAAACTGTCGCTCGTGGAGGTGGGGAGTTTGTGGGGGGAGCATATTCGAATCGGATGGCCTGTGTTAAGAGTGTTTGAAGCATGTCGAGAGGAGCCCATCGCGTTTTTTTGTCATAATCCCAAGGGTCCCACGAGGAGAAGATTGCGGAGGTCACGCGAACGTCACCGAGTGTCGGCACCTAGTGTCGGAGATGCGCCCATCGTGCACCCGTGCTGGTTACGCAGTCTGCTGACTAACTGACGAGGCAGAGGCAGTAGGTAGTTTTCTAAACAAACATACTGCTGAAAAGTAGTGAGTAGTATGTTTTAGTAATATAATTATTCTGTAATGCTCTATCGGTAACCCGCAGTTTATTTTCGGGGACGCAGTAGCTATTTGGACATCATCTCCCGATGTAAAACCGACAAGACAACAAGCTCGTAGCTCACATTCTACAGCGTTATACTACTGATCGAAAGGTCGCAAGTTCGAGCCGCCACTTGATGGTGGGCATGACTGGCTAATGACGGCTAACGAGCCAGAAATGGCCATTCCAGTCTCCGTTGTCTCTGTCAGCAATGCTATCTGCCTCGACTATTAACCGCTATGCGGTTACAGACGGAACTCGAGAATGATTCTAAGCGCAGAGCAAGAAGAGTGGGTTTCGGTAGCGATCGATGAAAGGGGATTAACGACTGAAAATACTTAACTGGTCACCTGCTTCTTAGCTACCAACTCCGTAGTCAGGCTACCTACACCAGGTGGTTAGGGAAGCTTGAGTACGTTTCCGCTTCCCTGGCAGTCTTGCCTTAAATTTTCGCAATAGAAACAAGTAACTCCAGAAGTGGTTAACTTTCAGCTCGGAGCTGGTCATCTCAGTCAAAAGCGCTACCTCAGAAAGGATTCGACAGATTCACCTAGCAGGTAGTCAGGACGTCCAGTAGTTCGTATAAACTAGAACACGCGCATCCCAAGAAATTTAAATTGAAAAATGTTCTTGAGAATAAAAAGTAACCTCAATGAGTTAAATTTCGAATTTGGCGCCCCAACTCGTCTTTGGGCTAACAGAAGAAATGCAATGAACAACTTAAGTTTCAAAACTGCCGAAAAATCAATAGTTATACAAAGTGAGACGTGATTTATAGGATTTGTCTCAGTTAGTCTCTGTCTTGTGTCCTCTTTCTTTTCCATCGTTATTTGACGTGCTTATAAATACCATCCAATTCGACGTGCTGGATAAGGCATGAATCGTCTGAATGCATGGCTTCGAGGAATTCTAAACTATGAGAGCAACAACCCCATCTCTCATAAACGGAGTGCCGTCAATAGTTGAGCAAAGACACAGTGCTCTGACGAACAAATCTACCGAATGGAGCTCAATGACTTGCTTGATTTGTTTTCCCGAAATGAACCAGGAACAACACAACAAGAAGGAACCAGATAGTTCTACTCAAGCGCCCAAAACAAATAAATGGCGAGTCCTCCCTTATGTAAGGAATGTGTCTGAACTGGTTAAAAGACACTTGCGAAAACACCAAATAAAAGGGGCACATAAACCGATGGCTACTTAACGCACCCAGCTTGTACACCCTACGGATAGGGTCAGCTACCTCAATAAGAAAGGAGCGGTCTACAAAATCTCATGTAGGGGTTGTGATACTGTATATTGTGGCCAAACAGGAAGATCTGTTTCCACGCGCATCCACGAGCACCAATCGGCTGTGAATAGAAATGGCCGTTTTTTCCGAAGTGCCCATGCATTGCCTAAACACAGGACACACCTTTGCATGGGATAAAACATGCATAGTCGGAGTTTGCCCCTCCAAAAATGGCCGAGAATTCCTCGAAGCCATGCACTCAGACGTATCATGCATTAACCGGCACGTCGAGTTGGATGGTATTTATGAGCACGTCAGAGAACGATGGAATAGACAGAGACTAACTGAGACCAAACCTACCGGTCACGTCTCACTTTGTATAACTATTGATTTTTTCGGCAGTTTTGAAGCTTTAGTTGTTCGTTGCACTTCTCCTGTTAGCCCAAAGACGAGTTGGGGCACCAAACTCGAAAATTCACTCAATACCTTTATTTTTATCCCAAAGAACATCTTCAAACATCCAGTAGTCTCGGGAAGCAGAGTCCTGCGCATAATGATCGATCATAGACAGAAGTCTTTGTAAGACCACGCCTGTTGATGACATCCCCTTGCTATGTCCTTATTAAACCTACTGCGCGAAAATAAGCGTGTCGGCAAGGTAGGCTGCTTCAACTATGCCTTGCACCAAGTCCAACGCTGAATTCATGGCCCTGGTGCAGCCGCCAGTACGCGTCTATATTCGGGGACTTTGCCTAAAAATCTGTGATGGCCGGATCTCGTTTTCCGTCCAGTCATTTCAGATCTGTTGTGGAGCTGACTCTGGTGTTCTATCATAGCATGGAAAAAGTACCCATATTACTCGCGGTTCGTCATATTAAAGGAAATAAAAAACGTTAAATGCAATGTCTGTCAAAAGATGCGGTCCTCCAAACACTCCATTAAGTTGGCAAGAGAAGCTGATGACTAACCAAAACGCCTTGTCAGCAGTTGACTGATATATCCTGGATAAGGGTCACGAAACCCAACTGTCCCAATTACCTGAATCGGGTCAGTTACTGTATTTTCGCGTGTATATTTAGGGACCCTACCCGATCTGACAGTAATTCCATGCGGCAGCCCGATTAGCCTTTCCCACTAAGTTCACATTTAGTTCTCCTTTCAGTCGCTTTAAGGTTTTGCAGCTGACAGAATGGCTACGGGCGTGTAACGTCCGTAAATAATAAAAGCAGACGCCTTACTGACCGCAAAGTGCCCTGCCAGCGGTTGATTTATAAGAACCACGAAACTGTTTGGAATACGCCGATTCCCACGATTACTCATCTTACAGATAGGCTGCCGAGTGTAACTCCACACCGCTGTCATGAGAGCTAACGCGCCGTGACTATCGATTTTTTCTCATAGGTGATTGGTCCCCTGCTCATAGAGCGGACTGAATAAATAACCGACAGCCTTTTTGTAAGAGTGACGTGCTTGACTTGTACTGTGTGAATTGAATTATCCTCCTAGTCGATTGACTTCTCTTGTTCTTTGAAGCATGCTGTTCCCGGAGAGAACTTGAAAATGGTTATAGCTATAAGATTTATTGGTACCATAAATTTCGGGAGAGCTCCTCAAGTTCTCTTGCTCTCTCGTGAGCGATCGGGACATTGTCTGGGTTAGTTCACAGTCCGTGTTAATTATAAGTACCAGGGCCGTAAGAGAAACACAATCACCCTGACTTTCTAATAATTCTTCGGTTAATATAGAGCACGTGTTAAGTACGCAGTAGAATTGTGAAGACCAAAAGAATCCGTGTCAGACAAAAAGAAAACAACGGATGAAAAAATATCGACTATCGATCGAGTGCGTTTTATGCGAAGGCGGCACTCATGCGCACTTTATTGAATTGACCTGGCAAAATTATTGGAAAATTGAAAGAGACAGTCACATGCGAATGCAAAGTAGAAGATGGAGTAGAAAAATAGGCGTTGAAAGCTGACGTTCCTACTAGCTGGAATGCATGCAAAACAAGTTTGCCTCAAGGCGGAATGTAATGCAATACAGGCTGGGGGGAGGAGTTAAGTCGTTTTGACAGGAATGGCACTAGTCTTTCCGTCTTCAGTTTTCAGTTCGACTAGGCTACCAGAAGGCGGTCTGTTCTTGCCCTGTATCCAGTCGTAAAACAGTCTAAAATGCAAACGGAAAAAAGTACGTAAGAATGCCTGTTCAACGTTTACGTATCAGTGTCGTTAGGATGACGCAGCAAATAAGGAAGTTTTGAGTTATAGAAGAAGCAAGAATTTAACCTTTAGGTTGGCTAACAACGAAAATACCACACACATGCGTCACTAGTCTCAATCTTGACAATCTTCTGACAGTTGTAGGTCTCCGGCGTGCCAGACATGGAAGTAATAATACGAAGGTCGCACGCATCCAGCATAAAACTGCTTTCATAATGCCTTGCAGACATCGAAGCCGGCCTCCATTGACGAACGGTGTGCGAAGTCACGCCTTCTGTAGGTCAAACAACCGCTAAAGTAATGGGACGGACTAGTCCACCCCCCTCCCCCCCCCAAACAAGACACGAGAATAGCAACACCCCGCCAAGTAATAAAGGCGGCTGATAATAATATTTGCTAGTTTTGTCACCTGAATAGACGCACCAAAGGTCAGAAGCTATGTCAGAAGATAGTCGGGGTAATTCGGATATTCCTTATGTGCCAAAAGAGTCGGGATAACTCGGTGGTGTGTGGTAGTTCTATAGGAGTTTTCTCCGGCCTTCGAAAGTGCCTATGGACGCAACGGGATATCTCTATCTCCACAAAGGTCCACGTGTACGTGCATCTGTATGGTCTGTTCCTTCATACGGATGCGAATGCTGGGCTTTGCGCGTGGAAGATGAACGGAAACGCAATCTTCGACCACTTCTACGTGAGAACCATCCTTCGAGTGAAGTACATCTACGACAGTCCGCACTCGTTGCGACAACATCGCGGGGATATTCAAGGAAATCCAAGAAATATAACTGATATGGTTTCGACACGTTCTTCGCCGTCGACCTCATGAGCAGAGTGTCACTACCCTTGACCCCAAACCGCTACCAAATTGGAAACGTCGAAGTGGGAGTCAGCTCAAAATCTGGCTAGACTCAGTCAGTCAGGACATGGGAGTGGTTCCTGGACCTACGGTATTCGGTCTCCGGCGAAGAGAATGGCTCGAAATATCTGGCCATGGATCGTCGCGCGTAGAGAAGCACCGTACGGTACAGCATCGAGGCCGGCTAGATCATTCATGATCGCAGTCACAATAAGTACAAGTTGGTAGTAATCTCGTTAGGGTGACACCAATGACCGACTCATAGTCCTGTTTTTACTTTTAATAAGTCGACTTGAATGAGTCGAGTGACAGCTAAGAGTTAACATCCCGAATTGGAGGTTACACCGTATTCGAGGTTCGCGAAGGATTAATTCTATGCGGTTAACCGTGGTGGCTGCGCAAAAGAATACTTAGCGTTATAGTGGATTATGGATAATTTCTAGTATGGCAGGTGCAATCAGGGAGACGAAAAGGGGCTTAGGCCAATAGGGCTGACCGTATGACAACTGAAAACGCCACCTGTACGGCTTCATGACAACGCCTCAGAATTGACCAGCACGTAAAAAGTGCAGGGGTATAAGTCATACGGGAGTTGTGTGTTGCGATCTATCGTGGGAACAGGTGTGAAATGGGCGTTTAAAATTCGGTTGTGCACTCGACGACAGAGTCTGGCAGCAAATATTGCAATCCAAGTGTTCTCAGCCCTCAACCCCCCAGTGACAGTCGTTCGCTGCCCGCAAATAACAGCAATTATCCCTCAATGTATCTGCCCTCTGATCAACCCCCACAACCTAACCAAATTACCTCCCCTACCCCTCCCCCAACGCAAGAACCTCTACACGGAGACCTCACCATGCAGGCGACGCGTAAACGATGAGTTGTAATTAGACTACACTACTTAACCCTATCCAACTGTACAGTTTTAATTACCCTGCAAATGTTCTGGCCTGATGATGATTTGCTGAAAACATATGTTTACCAACTTGACTTCTCAACTTAAGAATGGACATATTTGCAGAATTCAAAAATATGTTAAAGGATTTTGGCTAGAACGTTCTTTACAACAGAATGGCAACTTTTCAGAAATTACTATAGGGAGAGGAATCCTACACACAGACCACACAGAGAAACTCCATTTTGCACCTTGAAGTAAGTCCGTACGGTCTCAAGGGCAACACCTTACCCGGCCTTTAATTCCGCTGGAAAGTGAGGAAGCATTGCCTATCTAGCAAAGAAGTCACATTTCTGCCGTTTTTTTTCCTGACTGCCGTTCGCCATTCGAAACCGAAAACACGGAAAAACCTTAATGTGGTATAGGAAATGGTAAACTTACTCAGTCACGTCGCTCAGAGGTGTCCATTTCGAATGATCAGCATTGGGTATCCATTTTCTGTTCATAGGCGTGTCAAGAGTCGACCTAAAAGGTAAGCAAAATAAGAACCTTAGAATACGTAGGGAGACGACAAGGCAAGTGACATATTCGGAACTTAGTGAGGATGTACAAGCAGAAACTGTCCGATAGAATGATGGGAATTTAAGCAGGAGTAGGTCATAAATAAGTTGAGTGAAATCAATAAATAAGAAAATTACCCTTGATCAGCATGTAGGCTGAAATACTGCTACCCTGGAAACGTTCCAAATGAACAACTACCAAACTATAACTGCGTATTCAGTTGAGACAAAAAGGTAGAAAAATAAAATATAACCCAATTTAAATACCAAAAACGGAACAGATCAATATTTTCATAACAGCCAAAGGCACTACGTTGTTTCTATTTTCTCAAAACATGTCAAGGGGTTAGCTACAGGTGTGCACAACAAGATGGTATCAGAAAGCAGGAAAATGAGCAAAAACTGACGGTAAAATTGCGGCAACAAAAGCATCTGAGGGCATCCCGCTACCCTTCGCCGCTAGGCTCTGCGTCATGTGGTGAACTGCAGCTTTCACCATTCCGTACGCAATCATTCCTAAAAGAAAAGTATGACACAAGATTACGAAGGAACAGGGTCGCATCATTTCATGTATAGATGACAGTAAACTATAACTGATTGAGACCGAAAACGCCGATGCGAACACTCATATTAAAATGTAAGCTGAAAGTCTGGTGAAGTTCCAAATAGGACAATATGACCAGAAGGCTGCCTAGGGACTCTGTTTGGTAATACACTTAAGCATTATTGTTGCGCCTCGGCTTCCATACCTTTATCCGGAAGACGTATAAAGTTCACATATGGGTAATGGGAACCTAATCTGTCGGGATTTAAGATTGGAGGGCATTTAATTGAACATGCGTTGGGAGATTGCGTTAACAGGTAGCTTGTAATCCACAAAGTGCAGGCACGAATCTAGTAAAGAAACCTAGACGTAAAGTTTGCCGTTGCGATTACGTTCGGGAGTTACTGGCTTTAGTAGAAGCGTGCAAATATTTAACGCGGCATAATAAGGTAGCACATATCACGGTAAAGGGAATGTACTTGATTTGAATATCAAAAATCGTTGTTACTTATGGAGGAAACGAAGGGTCACACAAATCACCACATTAATGGAATTAGGGGAAAGAAGAAAATGTTATTTTATAAAACAGCGAGTCAAAAATGCTGCAACTAGCATAGCTATAGTCAGCTGATTAAACTGAAACAACCTTAAAATGATTAACATGCACACAATAAACACGGGAAGGGCGTGTTAGGTTTGGTTTTCGAATGCAAATGATGACTCGGGTGTCGGAAGAATTAATTAAAAGTAAAGCAGCATTTCGTATGAAAACTGAGTATAGCTCTTAGCGGCCTTGTCGAAGATGAAATTAGTGGTGAAGCAGTATGGATACCCTTGTAAATGCTGTGTTTACAGTTAATCATATGAGTAAGCATATAAATGCAGAGAACAGTCAACTACAACAAACCTGGCGTCGGATGAATCGCAGGCGCAGCTCCACTGAGAACAAGAGTGCCACCGGGACGCAGATAGAAGGAACTCAGGGATGCGGCGATGGAAGAGGACCAAATGCTCTGCCTCACTACACAGTCCACATTTTTGATAAAGCCTTGAAATTAAGATTTTATAGCAGCCGTTACTTTTGCTAGAGCAGCTGCCTCCTGCCCAACCACCAGCAACACACAATATCGCATCAACGGATTTATCGCCCAAAACTTCCTGGACTCCCTTTTTTACTTCAGCGTCCTGTTCTTCCAGACAGGTTCTATTAGTGATAAGAACATTGGCATCTGCATCTGCGTTCCGTTTCGGTGCGACAGAACACACCCACTAACATTGTCAGACAAAAAGCGAATATTACAAAACCCTTCGATTTCAAAAATAACACTGTAGCAGAACCCAAACCTCCAGTTCCGCCGTAAACGATGACACGATTCTGCATTCTCTTAATCTGCTCAGCAATTTTTGAAACAGCGCTTTAGTTGTAGCTCATAAAAAGTCATCTGACAGTTTTATAAGGATTTTTCATTTGTGCAAGAGTGCATTGACTTCAATAGGAACATATGCGAGTGCTTGCATTTATTTCAATAGTTGCATTCATTTCATAAATAAGAAAGACTGAATTCGACAGTGTAAGCATTCCAATGAAACTCACAAGCACCCAAGAATTTCTATAATGGTATATCACCACCGAAAAAGCATTTGGCCTGCGGCTAAATGGTTAAGTGTTACAATTAATCCCTTCGCTAGGAACTGCTTCTAATTTCTTGAACATATCTTCTTCGTTTAATTCTCATCCCGCGCAAGCAAATTCGGCAAATTGCTGTCTACAATCCTCCAGACGAAAAAAGTGAGCGCGAAGGATGACTCGCACAACTACGTACTTGATGGAAGGTGCCTGTTGAACTTCAATGAACAAAAGGATCTGGGATTCAATATTGTGCTATCCCTGAAGCCGTCTTTACAGTGTGCTAGGGCTGCCAAGATGGCGAACAGAGTTCTATTTGCCATTAAGCGGAATTTTGTCGACATAGATAAAGAACTATTTGGCAAAATATACGGGACATTTATTCGTTCACGTCTGGAGTATGGCGTTCAGGGGTGGCGACCATGATTGCAAAAAGATCACCAAATGCTGGAAAGAATTCAACGAAGGGCAACGAAAAATGTGAAGTGCCTTAAGTCTTCATCTTACGAATTTAGACTAGAAGCACTTAAAGTTTTCCCCCTTGAGTATAGACAAATCCGCGGCGACCTCATACAGACGTACCACCTCGTGAGGAATCGGGAGTGTTCCCTGAAGTTTGATGACTTCTTCGCCTTCGCCACTTCAACCAACCTCCGTGGGAATTCCCTCAAACTGCGGGGAGCCCTATCCCATCTAGAGGTCCACAAGCAGTCGTTCTCACAAGGAGTCATCGGTGCCTGGAACGGACTGCCCGATGAGGTCGTAATGGCGAACTCCACAGATGCATTTAAACGGAAACTGGATGAACATCTACTTAACAGTTACCGTTCATATGCACAAGGAAGCAGGAATAATCTACGCCTCAAACATACCTATAGATAAAACTTTACATTTGTAAATGCTTCTCACTATTTTACAGTAACATATTTAATGTTGGATATATTATGTACCTAAAGGACAATTCTGAATGCTCTCACACACGTTAAAGTTTGTACATGTATATATGTTACTCACTTTTTTATAGTAACATATTTTATGTTGGATATTTAATGCATACTGTTTTCAATAGGGTGTTCAAAGGCATTGCCTACTACCCTAAATATACTTAACTATACTAAACTATGTTATTCCGACAGCGAAATACATTGGGCATTTCCTTGTGAGTCAGCGCAATTATTATATCTCGGTCAAGATATGGTTCTATAGATAGTAAGCAAAGCTATTAATGAATTTACGAAGTGAAAGTAAGGAGAGCTCAGAGAATTCCGAATTTTAAGGAGTAATATCCAGGAAAAGAAAGCGCTTCATGAATAATACGGAAAATAAAAATATGTGGCTTATGAGTGTTGGATACAACTTAAATGGAAGTTGAGTGCGAAAATTAAAAAATACAATTCACTTCCCTGACTCTTGCAATGTTTCTTGTCTCTCTTTATATTCAGTTAAAGTGTGCATTGTTTCCATTCATACAAATTCGCTCTTTAACCCTTCTTCTGCGCGTTCCCTAATAGCAAGTGGGATTCTACGGGAGTTCTACGGGAATCCTACATTTCCACAAAATTGGATCCTACGGGAAGTCAGTAAACGCCATATCAATCTGGAATAAGCTGCCCAAAAGTATTCAAACCCAGCAAAGCTACCCTATGTTTAAGAGAGCTGTAACTAGTTTTCTACATTCAGGACAACTTTCACGAATTTTGGGTGCTGACTCGGTGGAATCTCTCTTTCACTCTGATGGCGTTCGTGGACTTTGAACCCCGCCAGGCTTCACTGCTGAAGATAATGCGGCTGAAGCAGCAACCCGCAGTCTGCTAACCCTTCAGCCGATAGCTCGCAACTTTTGCCGACAACCATTGAAGAAAGACTGAGAACACTGTGTTCTTGTGCCAACCCTCTCCGTCTGGAACTAATGTTTTTAAACGATATGAAACAGTTCTCCTGCTGATGAGTCAACTCAGCTTACAACTGTACATTTATTCCGTTTGTATCATACCTTTGAAGGCAGGTTTTTTTCCCTTGAAACAAACTCCTAATCTCGCCCAGTATTGACGAAACAAAAAACCTGAAACAAAACCAATACTGGCTGCAACATAAGGAGTTTGTTTTAGGTTTTTTTCCGGTCTTCGAGGTGTTGGAAGGCGCCCAAGAGGTGCATTACCAACTCTTTACAATTGCCTGTAAACTGGCATAATAAACATATTATTATTATTATTATTATTATTATAACAATTGTAGAATTCTACGGGAATCCTACATTGGGTCCACATTGTAGACCCTCAATTTTCCGCCGTACAGAGGGTACCTACTTCATCGCGAAAACCCCCCATTTTCGAAACACGGCAATAGATAACTTTTTTGAAGACATTTGATATTAGAAAAGTGTATTATATGTAAAAAAAATAGGATAAGAAATATAAATGTACAATAAATAGGTTTGTAGGCGCGTTATACAGTCTTCTTAATTAAGCATTGTGCTGTGGAATGTTGTTGGTGAAAAGAAGGCTGTACTAGCGGATGCTTCCGGCCCACCGTCGTCGTCCGGGTTGTGCTAATCTACAAAAAAATTGACCATTAATGCAAAGTTTATGATGGGTGAAATGAGTACTGGAGGCTAAAGCGTTTAAGTAACTCACCCAGAAACCGGGAACGTTTGGGGATTACGTATTTCCCCCTGTTCAGTCGCTTGTAGGCCTTCTTGAAAGCCTTAATGAAAGCTTTCTTAATTCCAGCCCTGTCATGATTGTTTGAAAGACACCAGGCGGAAGCGACTTCTGCGTTAGGAAGCGTTTTATCAGAATACAGTAAGACTTACCTGTTACGAGGTCGTGCAGTGGTGATTTTTCAAAAGCCCTCTTGGGTCTGTATATCCAATTGCATATACATGGCACTTGTGTCTCTAGAGAGCAGTAGCTTTACTGAGGGAAGAAGGCTTTCGCCCTTCGAACTCTCTATTTATATCCAAACATCGCAAAAACGTTTACCTTTAACAACAATACACGTGACGAATGCAAAGTTAACATGCGCGATGTGTGCGCCGGTCGCAAACTGCCATTACTGACACAAATGTGCATTATGTATACCACATTTTCTTAGAAAATAAGGATTAAGCTTGCATTTAAATGTCACCACAGTTTCCTGGTAAGGAGCTAATTGATTTCTTTGGCTTCCTTTTTGACCGTCCAATTGCCTGATTTTAAGTTCTATCTTGAATAACGTTTATGAGTTTACTCACAAATCTTATTATTGCGCGTGAACGTGTTGCCACAGCGTCTTGGTTCATAACACAAAGTCAATATGAAACAAAAAAATGCGTATATCCACTTCGAAAAAAATGCGTGAAAATTCTTAAATGTCCCTTCCAGGTACAGTCAAGACCACAAGTTGAACTCGTCAAACTTTAAGCGTCCTACTGTGAGATATACGTTGCATACACTTTCTACCACTGGTGTGTCGTTTTATTGTTAATGGTGACTTGTGTGGTCGCCTCAACATGCCACGGAAGTAGGAAGAATCCGCCTACTTAAAGCAGATATGCTACTGATAAATTTCAGGAAGGGTAAATATACGCGCATAACAACATTAACACTATCTCTAAACTAAAACTGAACTAGTATATTAATTTTGAACTTAGCCATACCGTAATCCTACCTTCTACAGATAAATGAATATGAAAATTAACCCAAAACTTAACTTTGAACATAATCCTGATCCGAACAGTAAGTCCGACCTTAAGAATAGCCCCAATTTAATCCTTAACCTAATTTTCCCGGAATAATGCACAAACCCGCACGCATTGTAGACAGTTCCTTTTCTCGTGTGCTGTTTAGGTGGCCATACAAGTCATCCTTACAGATAAAACGGCACACCAGTTATTTTGAAACACAAACGCCATACACAACCTAGGAACTACAATACAATATCGAGCATCAGATAAGAACAAGGATTAATCGGTCAGTCCAAATTGTCTGTGCTCTTTAAATAGTTTAGTAAACTGTTAAATGGAGCTGTGGACTTCAAATAGGGTTAAGTTCCCTAAAGAGATTATAATTAATAGCCCTATAAATACATTGAATGGGAAATGGCTGAGGTTGCGATGCAACCGCTACTCACCACGGTCCCCAAGGCTTTAGCAGTGCCAATTTGTAGCGGGTCGTGCCTGGCTGACTAGCTTGCGTCGAAGTGCACTTTCTCAAAGGCTTACCGATGCGGTTTCTCGAGGTCTCGATCAACCAATCATAGTCCCCGAATCTA
Organism: Ligula intestinalis; assembly: GCA_036362985.1. Lineage (NCBI taxonomy): Eukaryota > Metazoa > Platyhelminthes > Cestoda > Diphyllobothriidea > Diphyllobothriidae > Ligula > Ligula intestinalis. The sequence continues at coordinate 115,200,798 of JAYGXS010000001.1, read as the reverse complement.
CACGGATTGGGAAGGCGAAGAATGGCATGCTTGCACGCGTTCCTGACGCAAGCTGCCCCTTTGCCCAAAATCTCCAGGCCGACCTTGCCAATGAAAGCTCTCCCT
>JAYGXS010000001.1:115167207-115187699 GCA_036362985.1 Ligula intestinalis | reverse complement strand
TTTTTCACAATTGGGTCAACTCAAATTATAGGAAAACATGAGAAGAATTTACAAAACCTAGGTCAGGGGTCGGGAAAGTATGGCTCGCGAGCCAGGTTTGGTTCTTTTGATGGTTGCATCTGCCTCTCTTACAACAAATTGGAATTAGAAATTTCAGATTTTGTGATTTTTGTTCCTCCAACGACGTGTCATTCAATCTGAAAATATATTATATGGCTTTCACTGAAATATATTTCCAAATATTTGCTTTCTTGGCCCTCTGAGTCAAAAAGGTTCCCGACACCTGACTTAGGTAGCCATTTTTTTTACAGAAAATAGTGTTTGCAAGGGATTGAAATATCTTAAAACTAGGCTGTGCCCTAATATATATAAAAACTATACTTAAATAACCTTTCAACATTTTTGAAATGTTTTTTTCTCGGAATTTTGGTTCGGCCGCCCGCAACCTGTCCATATCGGTGACAAGCAGACGGCCAAAGTTGCGATAGAAAATGTTGTCCACCAAGGCTCTGTTTTCAGCCCTACTTTGTTCAATATTTACATCAACGATCGTATAGGCAAACTGGATTGCGATATCGCCATTTTTGCTGATAAGATAAAACTTTGGCAAGTCAAAATAACTGCAGCTGACGAATAATAAAAACTGCGGACTACTTCATCCATAACTTAGCCTTAAACACTCGTTAAATGGGTCATTATGAATAAACAATAAACTTATCAATGCTGAAAGCTTGCTTTTAAATACACAAAGTCTTTGATCATAGGTTGCGCTGCCTCAAACGTCTCAAATCCGCTGTAAAAAGGGAAGAATTACTGAGCTCTACTCTTCGTTCTGCTAAAGACAAGCGGCAAAGGCTTATTCCCGGTCAGCACGAGGGTGTAGTTACAAGTAGGACTGGGGGGGGGGGGGGGGGGTGACTGGCTGATGAAAGCTTATAAGTCCGAAAGGGCCATTCCAGTCTCCCATGCCTTTGCCGGCAACGTTTATCCGTGCAAACAACTAGTCGCTGTGCGACTGCTGGAAAGGCTCGAAAGTGAACCCCGAGGTACAGCGGAAGAAAGGGACTTCGTGCCGTGATTAGCGAGCGTCCCTATTCCAATTATAGATATATATATGGTATAACATCATTGTCATATAGAATTCACACTACTTGTAGTGCTACTCGTTTGTAGAATGGACATTTCCGTGGTTATTCCGAGGCAGTTGATTGTCTTCGACGAAAATCTTCATCGAACTCTAGGGTCTGACCCTTAAAAGTCATGTCCAATCCACCTACTTCCAGGTCATGCACCTAATAATTTCCGCGATTATTTCCTTGATTATTATCTGGAGGTCATATACTTGAAACCGCATAGAGAACGTTGGGGGCCTACTGAAGAGCCGAACCCCTCGTTGCTGTATCATGCAGTAGCAGAAATATCGGCGAAACACGTGTCTGGGCTTTAGCTAGTATCTATGCGGAAGTATGGTTTAACATCATTGTCACACATATATATATATTCACTCAAGAATGTGCGGACACCGATCGAATAGGCTTCCGAACTAAACAAAGTTCATGTGGTGGTCAGAGGTCCCCAACGGGTGACAGCCTGCCAGGCCAATTCCGGCCAAGTCATAATAGCAGTAAGTGGGGATATGACAGCATCTGGGGATAACTTGATACGATCGGTGTTCGCACATTCTTGAGTGAATATATACCCGATCAGCAGTGACAGCAAATGGCAGGTGGCGAGGCGCTGATGAACTGCGGTTCGATGAAGTGCTTATGACCCATCTGATAGACACCAGTGGTGGACCAACAGCGCCGTCTGTGAGTGCTTTTGTTTGTGTTGTCCGACCAGCTGGTGTTCAGGGTTATGCTTGGCTGATGAAGGCTAATAAGCCCGAAACAGTTCTGTATCAAGTTATCCCCAGATGCTGTCATACCCCACTTACTGCTATATATATATGTATATATATGAGCGTAATTGTTTTGCTATACATTTAAATAAGCACTATATCAAACCCCAAAAATGCGTTTCACAGATGTTTCTGCTGTTGCCTGACGCAAGTGCGAGGGATCCAGCTCCTCGACATGAACTCTCTGTAGCATAAATTCTAGAGCAATTAAGGGTAAGATACAGAATTAAGCCGTCGGAGCGCCACTAACTAGAGTAGGGTAACTTCTGTCAAATAAAAAAAGTTGTTATAACCGTTCTTCGTGCGCGTAGACTGGGCATTAGGCGGTTATTCGGCAGAAGCTGATCATATTCAACTCAAATATTCACTACAAACTCCGAGAGGACTAGAGAACCGCGAACGAGTTGTCCAACCAGACACGATGGCAACCCAACTGACAAGTAAGCGACAGCAGGAACGAGCGTGTTCGGTCACCGAATGTAAAACCTGACGGCGACGAACGATGATAGACGGGGGGCACACTGCGGGAATGAACGACAATCAGCTGGATCGCCAATACGACAGCAACCAAGAGGTAAACACGACTGTGGTAACCACTTTTTACGCGCTTGTGGCATGAAGGCGAGGTTGGTAGAGGGCGAACGCAAACAATGAACAACGCGGACGCGATAAATGACCGTTGTCATTCCGACCACGCCACCTCCAGCCTGAGAGGAAGAGGGAAAAGAACCTCCGCCCTCATGACAACAATCGTCAAATCAGCAGCGCAACGTGAGGTTGCGATGATCACGTCAGCCAGTCCGACAATAGTTAATAAATACCGTGAGGCTCAGTGCGTAAACCGCCTCCGACAGTGGAGGCTTGTTTATTTTTGAAGCGTCAGTTAATCCATGCTTCCTGTGATAGTATAACCTTTGAGAAGAAGAAGAAGACTCGATCGCTGGGACAATATGTTTATTCGCCTGACGTTTCGATATCCGTTGCAGATTCGCCATCAGAGACATGAGTAGCAGAAAGGTATAACCTTCTCATATACTTGTAACAATAAGGCAGAGAATAAGACATTCTTTTGAACCAGTTATTCATTCAACCGATGGCTGTGCCAAGAGTTAATATTTCGAACTAGCAGCCACTATAAAAGAGAACGGTGCCGAAGGGATAGCATATTAAGAGTACGCGTCTGTCACGCATGCGCTCAGCTTTGTGCTCAAAATGGGTCAAAACAGCGGAGTAAACGCTGGGGTGGGAGGTAACAGTGTGAGGCTCAAGAGCGCGCTGGAGGAGAGATGGTCAGCATTTACCAGAGCTGAAACGGATGAATGTATAGGCATGCGTAAAAAGACTAAAAGCATCGGCCAACTGTCTTCTATTAGGGGAGAAGGGCATTAAGGGACTCGTGTACACGACACGACACCTGCGAAGATAGTTGCTATGCTGCTGGCCACTTGCACGTGAATCATAACGTGACCTGCGTTAGATTACGGATGTTTTAAACTGCACCTTACTCATTCTGTTTGGCTATTTTAATTAACTCCCGCTGTCGAAGATTAGCTATTACGACAGGAGATCGGAGTAATCGTTGCCAGTTGTCTGGTCCTTTGCAATTGGTCATTAGCTAGAACTTTTCACGCGTCAAAAAGAGGCATTTGAGAACATATGTGAATAGCATAGTCGTGAAAGACATGAGAGTCCTCCAAGAAATGTGAGACGGGGGATCACAAAGTCTGTCTACGCTGTCTGGGTAACTGCAAGGCGCCCACGTACACAAAATAGACAATCAGTATATTAGACACCGTAAAAACCATTGCTTGATCACCCAACGTAGTGGATATGCTTGTCCGTGGTAGCGCTGTCTGCTAGGAGAATGAAAGAAATAGTCTAAAAAGACGATCCACTGAACATAACCCAAAACCTCATTTTCCAGCCGCTTCTTTCTGCTCCTACAGTTCAGGCAGGATTGGAAGAAAAGGTCACTCGCAGACTTGTACTCGCCTACATCGCGAGCCTCGCCAGCTCCGTGTTCACCGGGGAATTTGCATGTAACACAGTTCGACAACAAGTAATTGTCAAGAAAGCTGTGCAAAAACCGGATCTGCGCATAGGGTGAACGTATCCCAGCACTGGGCTGATCGGAGCGCATCGCTCGAATAACAGTCTTGCCCAATCGATTTCAATTACTTCCTAGGACTGGCATGTTCGCTTTTATTGACAAATGACTCTTCATGACGCGCGAACAGTTCTAGCTAATCAACAATTGAAGAGGTCTAGACAAAAGAAGCGAACATGCGAGTCCCAGGAAGCAATTTAGAAGGAGACAACTGGTCACGTTTTGTCCCAGCGATCGAGTTGTCTTCTTCTCAAGGACTAGACAGTTGGCTCTATCCTATTTCCCGCCGTAACGGCTAATATTCGACAGTGAAAGTTTATCAAAATAAGCAAATACAATGAGCTAGAAGATGAGGATGCGATCACTCAAGAAACTACATTTTGATGGAGAAAACTCCATCTGCCCTGTAGCGCTCCAACTTGAGAGAGTACGCAAGTCTGCGTTAACTTTATCAACACAAGAACTGGCCATGTTCTTAGAAAATGAGTAAATACACTTAAGGTCATCAGCATAAATGAAATTTTCCGAATTATTGAGCACTGTTGAAATTTCATTTTTGTAAAGAATGAAAAGGAGGGGACCTAAAACCGTGCCTTGCAAAACGGCTGCGGTTAGACAGGTAGGAGGCAATGAAATCGAGGAGGGGAGGCCTGATGCCTAAGGCTTCCAGTTTCACTAAAAGGCGCCTATGCGGCACCTGGTCAAAAGCTTTACTAAGGTCAAAGTAAATCACGATGACTGATTGCTGTTCATTACGAAGTGAAGTAACCAGTTTAAGGAATGCCAAGTGGCAGGTTTCGCATGATCTTCCAGGTAGAAATCCATGCTGTGAGGCATTTAATTGTTTATTTTTTACACAAAAATCGAGAAATCGATTAAAAATGATCTTTTCCAAAAGTTTGGCTAAGGCCGGGGTTTTAAGAACACCTCGGTAGTTATTTACGTCCGAACGAGATCCTGACTTGAAGACTGGAAGAATAATAGATGTCTTCCATGAGTCAGGAAAGAGACCGTTTAGAAGATAAGCTGAGAGTAGATGACTTAGCAATCAGAGGAAGCTGAATACTGTCTTGATAAGTGAATTTGGAAGGCCGTCAGTTCCCTAGGAGTGCGAGGTTTTTAGACGGATAATGTGCTTACGAATTTTTTCGATGGATAAATCTATGCTACTGATAGTATTGACTGAGCATGGCTGAAACGACGGGACCGGTTCAGATTCCGTCGTAAGGTGCTTTGCAAAGAATGCATTGAAGAGTTCAGCCTTCTCAGACTCATCTTGCACAAAGCTTTTATTTTCATTCAGTTTCTTGAGTTTTGGTCCCGCAAGGCTTCCTGGACCCATTATCGTCCAAAATAGTCCACTGTTAGAAAGATCTATGATAAAGGATTTGGGTCTTACTTACACGAATAAGTTTGCATTATCACCTCATGCAGATCGAATTTCTGCCAAGGCCGCACAGATATGTGGGTTTATATCGCATAAATTTTTCCTTCCAGAAATGAAGTTAAAACTATACCGCATGTTTGTTCTTCCTATACTAGAATACTGCTGCCCACTTTTTGGCCTCATGACCCAGCATGACCGTAGTAAGATTGAAAAGGTTCAACGAGTTTTCACTCGTAAAATATTTTCCGTTTCTGGGTCTGGTATGTGTTATACAGATAGATATCAATTAGCAAACATTAAATTTCTTTGGATAAGAAGACTCGAAGCTGGTCTATGCTTTCTGTTTTGCGTTAAAAATAGTCCTAATCTCCCACAAATTTACGCTCTCCTTCCAGTAGACCGACCTTACGCCACGCGCTACTCTTCCATGATAATTTTACCACCCCGTAGCTCCACATCTAACCGTTCTCGCTTTTTTACCTCCAAATATGCTTTTATTTGGAACGACCTCCCTCTCGATATTAGACTGTCTTCTACACTGTCGATTTTTAAATGGAAATTATATAAGCATTTAAATTTAGAGGAAATAAATTCGTTACTGTCTGTTTCCTTTCCAAACACGCAAGTTGTAGATTTTGAAAAGGGTCCTCCTGGCATTTGAAGCTCTTCCCAGGATACTAAAATTGTTTCTACATATTTTAGCATTTCCCTTTGCAGAGTCAAGCATCACTTCCAAGGGCTGCGAATTCTTCTCCGTTTTTGCAACCTTCGCTGTGGTCTTCGAGATTGGCTCTGAAATCTGGTGGGTCCTAACTCGATGATGTTGCCTTGACTTCTACTGCCTTCTCCTGTTGTTCCGGATGACCCCTTCTTAAGTCAGCGATATATTATTTTTTCCCGTGACCAAAAACGTCTCTAACCCTCAACATCAAGTCCCAAACTAACCACATCAAACCCTGTTACCTATTAAGACAGTTTTTTCTCCTTACGTTTTTTTGAACTCGGTGGCCCGCTGAACTCATCCACCGATTTAGGAGTTTTTTTTTACTGCTGATGACAATTATTTTATAAGAGTTCACTGCTTATCATCATTATTTTTATTTTCACGATAGCACTAAGTTTGTAACGACAGGGCCCCTTGGGCCTTAAATATACAAATTATTATTATTATTATTACTGGAACAAGAGTTTTATTTTTCTGACGTTTCGGCTTCCATCCATTAACAAGCGCCACGATTTGGCGTTCTCATACGGTGTACTGAGAAGTTTCCTTAGCAAGAGAATCAGTCAGGTGGGAAGGGCCGGGCACTGCAACAACTCTGACGACAGCGGGCATAATTGTCACGCAATTATCAGGCCCGAACCCGACGCTGACAAGGAAATTGTGGCAAGCAGTGATTCGAACGCGAAGGGTCAATTCACTACTGCATCAATACGGTAATGAATAATTATCGCACGCACGCGGATGACCACTATGAACCTTTAATATCGTGCAACCTGTGCATGTTTCAACCCTATCTGCGCATGACTATGACTATGCTACCATCACCTATGATGTAGGATTTCCGACGGAATCCGAAAGGTCAGAAAAATAAAACTCTTGTTCCAGTGATCACTTCCTCTTCTTTCGAATTGTTTTCTGGAGCGTGCATGTTCTCCACTCCCAGAATGAACTAGGTGCGGGATTGGCGTCGCTCACCGACCAGAAGCGACAATCCACAGGCAAATCATACAACCTAAAGACCCAATACCCGTCAACTACAAATCCGGTGTCATTTAGCGAATCGACCGTCTTTGCCGTCAAGCCAATTATGTTGGTGAAACCGGCAGACGGGTTGCCATTAGAATGCATGAGCATGAACTCGTCGTGTGAAGGAATGACAAGCTATCATTGGTAGCCGCCCACGCATCCTTACCAGGGCACGGCTTCGACTTCGAGCACGTGCCAATACTAGATCATGCGGACGACCGAATCTCACGCCTGCTGCAAGAAGCATGGCACTCGCACGCGGACTCTATTAATAGGCATATCGATCTCCCGGATGCCTATCTCGCGTTGCGTAAGCAATTGCCGGGCTCAAGGTCACTCGCAGCGGAGCGAACAATGGTAGCTCAAGGTCACCGCCGACAGACCTGACTTCATCGCGCAAGAGGCTGTACGTTTTTCACACCTTGACAATGGGCTCGATTGAGTCTAAAACGGCGAGCAAATAAAATACTGGTCTCAGAGAACGTTTTCCCGCCTTCTAGTATATTAGCTACGCCTCGCATATTTTCGACCATTGAGTTATAAATCATCTGCAATGTAACGCGGGTCATGATCTTTTCCCTAAAGGAGTTATGATTCACGTGCAAAATGGCTAGCAAAAAATTGGCCTAGTGTTTAGAGTGTCCATGCTTTATGTTTGAAACGTGATTGGGACCAATGGAGAGCCAATTAAAAGAGAGACCTACACCACTCACTGTTGCCCGATCCGGTCAGACCCACTGAGGGGACACCAGCCGTCATTGGCCTAGGACCGGCACCAACGCCGCCATCCCGGGCACTCTGAGCCCTTCCTCCATCCTCATCGGCGTCCTCTTCACTGAGACGGTCAGGAGCCTGAGTCAAATAGCGTTCCGCCTGGTCGATATTATGGTCGGAGTGCAGTGAGACAGTCTGCGAGTTGGCGGTTGCGGCAGACATCTCGGAGGGCTTCTTGACGGAGTTGGGAGCTGTGGGTCGCGGCACCGAGATGAGTCTTCGCTGTTGCCGCTGCTGCTGTTGTTGTTGCTGCCTGACAGCCGCCACAGCGTAGACGTCCGCCGAGGGCTCCTCCGACTCCGCCAGTATGGGTCCCAAGGTATTGGGCAGACGACGCGCCACCTCACCGACTGACAGGTTGTCTTCCTCCAGACGGGTCGCCGCCGGCCCCGCTCCGGAGTTGGCGGTTGCTGTGGCGCAAGATATGGCCGCCAAGACACGCTTCATGATGCGGTAGCGGTCGTACAGGGGACGCATCGTGATGCGTTCATAGTGACCCGTGGGTCTGCCGTGGGCGTTCTCAAAAGACAGCAGCGCTTTCTGCAGGGCCAACTTCTCTGCCTCGACCTAGCAATGCAACACACACACACACAGAATGTAGATAGACAGCAGTTACGAAAAAAAGAAGTCGCTATCGGCAATCTCGCCATAGCGCAGGCAGTTTACTTTGCCAGGGAGAAAGAGAGGTAGATGCAACGCAGGTCCGCTTCGCCGTAAACACGGGTGACTCAAAACTGTGTCGTCACCTGGACGTTGCAGGGAACAAGACATATAACATCGGCGGGTTGTACGTGGCGTCCGACGCTCTCCACGATGTGCAATTGAGCCTGGCTCTCAGCCCGCAGACATCCATTTCACACAACAAGACACACACTAAGCCAACTGCGGTGTCAAAGTTATCCCGTCAGAAGACGAAGATGCGATCCCTGGAACAAGAGTTTTATTTGCCTGACGTTTCGGATTCCGTCGGGAATCCTTAGTCATAGGTAATCGTAAACAGGTCTGAGACATGCGCAGATAAGGGGTGATACATGCACAGATTGCACGGTATTTATAGTTCACAGCGGTCACCCGCATGCGTACTATATTTGTCAGTTCTTGTAGTCACCGCTTGAGGTCTTTATTGGGGCGGTGATTGCTCATTAATTGCCACAGCGTTCTTGTCCGCGTCGTATGCGGGTTTGGTAATTGCGCGACAATTATGCCCGCTGTCGTCGGAGTTGTTGTTGCACCCAGTCCTTCCCACGTGACTGATTCTCTTGCTCAGGAAATGTCTCAGTACACCGTAGGGAACGCCAAATCGTTGCACTTGTTGATGGACTGGGGGCCTGAAAACCATGACTCGAGCAGCTCGCGGCTCACGCGGTTGTCCCCTCCTGCGAAGATTTCGGCCTCGGCAAAATTGAAAATATAGTCGGGTCCCGTTGAGTGAGCTGCAACCTGGGAGTTGGCGTCTTTCTTCCTCACCGCCGCTGCATGCTCGACCATTCGCGTCCGGAGTAATCTCCCAGTTTCTCCGACGTAGTTGCTTTGTCCATAACTACACCAGATTCGGTAAACGACTCCAGCCGTTTCCTGCCGTGGCATTGGGTCTTTCGGCCTCATGACCCGGCGCCTGATGGTTGCTTCCGGCCTGTGTGCAACTCCAACTCCAAGTGGGGTGAGTAGACGGCTGACTGCTTCCGATACATTCTTCAAGTACGGAAGAGCTCGCCAAACGTTTGGGCCAGCTGGACTTGGCTTCTTCTCTCGTTTGCAATCACCGCACCAATTAAGACCTCAAGCGGTGACTACAAGAACTGACAATTATAGTACGCATGCGGGTGACCGCTGTGAACTATAAATACCGTGCAATCTGCGCATGTATCACCACTTATCTGCGCATTTCTCAGACCTGTTTACGATTACCTATGACTAAGGATTCCCGAGGGAATCCGAAACGTCAGGAAAATAAAGTCCTTGTTCCAGTGATCGCATCTTCGTCTTCTGAACTGCTTCCTGGGACTCGAATATTCGATACTATTGGTTATCCCGTCAGTTGGGTACCCTGTAAGCCGCGGCTTTTAGCGCAACGTGTTAGCTTTAAGCGCGTCAGTTTGATGACAGCTAGGAAATAAATGCGCTGAGGGCCGACCTCACACTCTCCCCCACCACCAACAGCAACAGGCCACCACCTAGTTTAGAAATTCTGGTTTTTGATTTTCTGCCGTGTAGGGGACTTAATTCCTGAAAAAAAACCAACTGAGATCCTGAAATACCATTTCGATTAGGAGCGATAACTTGTTTCGGATTGCAGTATTTATTACCAAACAGGGAGATCCCAAAGTATTTAAGCCACAAAGAGTACTATCTTTGGAATATTCCTCTTCCCAACACACAGCATAATGTTTGCAAATCCTTATTCAACACCAGTTTACATGGAACTTAACTCTATTCCAATTAACATAAATATGGAAGCATTAAAATACAGCCACGGAAAAACTCCTTTCGTTCTTGAAGCTCGAGAGTGGCGGTATTATCCTTTTCCTCGTTGACCTAAGAAGCCCCTACAAACATAATTAATGGAAAGCATGCTCAGAAAACACCGCTTTGTGTGGAAGAGTGCGCTTTGCTGGAATCTTTTGCAGGAAGAAGACGTTCTGCTGATTTCGAACAAGGACCTAGAAAACTGCCAGTTTCCTAACGAAACGTGTACTTCAGTAGTCCACTATGTCCGAAAGAATAGTTCAGAAGTTCCACAATGTTTCAGGAATTCCACCACCATCACTACCACTACCACCACCGCCAGCAATCATACCACGAAACGTGTGCTGGCAATGAAATGGGATCAAGCAGCACACGTCAGATTGCCCAAACAGCGGATCAGCATTTCCAGAACGATAGCAAGCACGGCAGGGGCGGGGCAGCGTAGGTAGAGGAGGCGTGTACGCAAGGGGAGGCGGGAGGATTACTAGCGATGAGTCGGTAAAAGCTGGCTGATTACCGGTTTGGTCATTCAGCGGCCCGTGGAAGGGTCATAAATGCGCACGGAGAGAGTAACACTGACCACAAAAAGAAGGCTTGATTGCCTACTGAAAGACCGATATAAACCTGGCAGAGGTGGCGCAACAAAACCGCACACACTAACCAAACAGAAACCACAAAAATAGTTTGGCGTTGGGCGGAGGATGTCATGGCGGCTGATATCGCTCTTAAGGTGGGAGAGACCCAAACAACACCTGCTAATGAGGAGTAAGACAGAATGACTGTCTAAGACGTGTATTTGTAGGCGTATACCTAAGAGCTTTTTAACACGGAATTCAGTATCACACAAGCGGGTAAAAATAACCAAGCGGAGGCAAGTCACTAACAACACAGAGCGTGCATGACCAAGACGGAGACATTTTCCGTGAACAATCCAATAGCTTGACTGAAAAAATTCCAACTTGCAATACTTCTAAAAGAAAGGTCGTATTTCAATAGTAAACTAAATGGGAATTTTTGCCGAATTTCTAGAAGTCACAACTTTTCTTACATTAAAAACGGAACATGCATGTGCAAAGTATGTTGGTAGATACAGTGGACCCAACGTTTGTATGCATATGCAATGCCAGACCCTGCGGCCTGGCACTTTCTCTCGGTTCTGGTTCCCTGCCGGTGCATGCGTTTGCGCTCCCACTTGGTGTCAGACCCCACCTCAGGTGTCCGAGCAGTTAGGCGGTCGCTAGACGGTGGGGGAGAGTGAGGTCGACCCTCGGCGCGCAGCTCTCCTCACTATAATGAATATAAATACGCTAAAAACCATGGCTTGGAGGGTTTGCCAAGTAACAGGAAAACTCGGGCCACCTACGTCGCTGTTCCTCTAGTATGCCTGTGTTGTTGTGAGTATGTGAGGAGATAGAGGACTGGATGGCGCCATCTTAATGTGTCAGCGGAAGTCGACCTAGCGAATTGGCTGAGTCAAGTGTGCGCGTTTTGAGTAAATATTGCGCAGCCACCTACACTCTCCCTCATCCTCGGTCTTATTTACTTTGTCCTTACACTGAAAAAAGGAGGTGAGAGCGACGAGCGAGTGGGCAGATTCTCCGCGAACCTGCTTTCACTCTTGTTTTTCATTCGCGGTAGTTTGCTGCGTTGTTTCTGCTTGCTGTAGCCGGCGTGCAGCTTGCCAAACTTACCTAAGTGTCGGCTTCGACTTGCTTTAGCGTCTGCTGCGGTATGCTGGAGCACACGGCTGCCCAGCGTCGAAACCGACGGGAGAACTGTCAATAGATACAGTAACTGGGAGCAGATATGATTCAAAAGTCTGCCTGTCGGGTGTCAAAATTTCACATCAACTACCCTTTCGAATAGGAATTAATATTACTTCTGTAAGAAAACTGCTGGGAATGCGCCCATTCCCACGATCACTCCTCCTACAGTAAGGCCTTTGAGTGCAACACCACGCCGCTGTCATGAGAAATCGCGCGCGCAGTGGCTATCGATTTTTCGATCTCATTTGATTGGTCCATTGTCGGTGAGTGCACCTCCTCATAAAGCGGCCGAATAAATACAACGCAGTCTTTTTGTGAGAGTGATTTGCTGGTGTTAATACACTTCCTCTCTTGGTCGATTAACTTCTCTTGGTCTCTGGTATTGGGCTTTGGGGACAACAGCCGGACTACCTCAGACTTCCTGCTAATGACAAGTAGTAGGCGCGGGTCGAAACAAAACACCGGCCAATACGTCCTGCTCACCCGCGGACATGAAACCCTGGGAAGACCAAAGTGTTTTCATGCTGCATTCCTGTTCAAGAGAAGGCGCCTCTTAAGATAAGTGGCTTTCAACTTGAAGAAGTCGACATTTTAAAATACCTCAGAGCGAGGTTGCTGCCGAATGGACAGAGCAAAGATGACATTGCCTACCGAATTGACGCAGCACGAAGAGTATTCAACAGCCTTCGGAAGTGCCTATGGACCCGACGTGGTATCTCTATCTCAACAAAGATCCGCGTGTACCGCACATCTGTGCAGTCCGTGCTCCTATACAGATTCGAATGCTGGGGTACGCGTTTAGAAGATAAACGGAAGCTGGAAGTCTTTGACCACTACTGTCTGAGAAGCATCCATCGAGTGAAGTACACTGACTTTGTCGCAAATGAGTAAGTCCGCACTCGCTGTGACACAATCACAAGGATATCCCAGGCCATTCAATAAAGACGGCTGAGATGGTTTGGACACCTTCTTTGTCGCCAACCTCAAGAGCTTAGTGCTACAGCCCTTGACCTGACACCGTTGCCTAATTTAAAACGTCAAAGAGGGAGTCAACTCAAAACCTGGCTCGAAAAAGTCCGTGAAGACATGGAAGTGGTTTTCGGACCTTCGGTATTCGGTCTCCGGCGCTGGTAAAGAGAATGGGTCGAACTGTCCAGGTCTGCGACCACGGATCGCCGCACGTAGAGAAACACCATACGGGGCATAATTGAGGCCAGCTAGATTACTCATGATCACAGCCGTAACAAGTACAGGTACAAGCTCATCCGCGGACACCAGTACACAAAAATCTTATTTATTAACGCTCACCGATCACTAGTAGAATTAACTCGACCCACTCTGCATTAGGGCTCATCCTGGAGCCCCACAAGCAGACACACAGCCGCTAGTAATCCTCTGCCGTCAAGGACAGGGGATACTGGTATGCCAATGCAAGTGAACATCCGTGTCCCGGGAAGCAATTGAGAAAAAGAAGACTCGATCGCTGGGACAAAATTTTATTCACCTGACGTTTCGATAGCCGTCGTAGATTCGCCATCAGAGACATGGGTAGCAGAAACAGGTTAAGCATGCACAGAAGTTTGCAGTATTTATAGGACACAGTCATTACTGCAAGCATACATCGACAATTAACTTTAATTGCCTTCTTGTGCGTGGATTGCTTGCTGGACGGCCCGCGGGCTCTGACCTGTTGAACTTTCAGCACGGGCGGTGAGCTCGAGCGTGATGGTTGCTGGGCCGTCTGGCTCCCCGGTGTTGGCATACTGGTATGGCCATTTCTGGCTTATAAAACCTCATCAGCCAGTCATACCCAATCCCAAGTGGAGGTCCATTCGAAGGTCGTTAGCAGCCGCTGAAAGATCATCAACGAGTGTAACGATCTCCCGATCTAAACCGGCAAGACAACCAACTACTGACTCAATGGTTAGAGCGTTAGACCTCCGATCTAAAGCACGTGGGCTCGAGCCTCTGGTGGGGCACCAATTGGTATTGGGTAGGAGTAAATATGATCAGCCAAAAATAGCCATTCAAGTCTCTCTTGTATTTGCTTCCAATACTATCTCCAGAAACGGAGACCAACCATGAAGAGAGGAGTGACGGGGGGGGAAATGAAAGACACCCACCTCTTTGACCGTCATCTCCGCCACACGGATGGGACGATTGGCCTGTTCTCGTTTACGAGACAGACGATCGACCAGGAAGGAGAAGCTGTCCTCCAGCGAGAGAGCTGCGAGGTTAGGTCCGCCGGCGGGATTGTGTCCAGTGGAGTCGACCACAACAGGGGAACTGCGTCGCGGCACGGTGCCCGCCTGCAGATTCGTGACTTGGGGACGTGCGGTGGGCCGACGTTCCGTCGTTCCGTGGCGAAGGCCAGGAAGATCCGGATCACCTGGAAAAGCAATAAAAGAGGATCAAGCCGTTTGAAAGACATAATCCAGGAGAACAAAGAGGCAATCGCCGGATCATGAAGTTCATTTGCGTCTGATGTCTCGGATTACCCCTCAAATCGCCTATCACATCAAGTTCGCCCCTCGAAGACTAAAGCGGTTGGCAGGGCACCTGCGTCCTAGAAAGTCTCCAGTCCTTGTACGTCTAGAACCCCTTACCTGCAAATGTCTCTGATGATGCACTTAAGTACGAGGTCAAAACGTAAGGCAAAACTTTCGTGCTTCAGGGATCCTAGCTTCCTATTTTTTTCTAACCTAGTTCCTAGAACTCGCGTAACCGCTTCTATTGGAGAATGTTAGGCTGACAACGTGAAGCTGAATAAGGGTCGGAAAATTAGAATACGGAGAAAAAAGACGCGATCAGTGTAAGACTGGCGCTTGTTGGCTTTCAGGATTCTCACTTGAACCCATCAATCGAACAGTTTCCGATGACGAACAACCTAGCGTGAATACTATGGACTGATATCTCAAAACCACCTAAAAGAAGTCACTGGGCGTCGATTAAAAGGTTAAAATGAAAAAAAGACGCACTCAATCCTCCTGATATGTGTCGCAGCTCCAATATAGAGCATTCATTTGCAGTCGTGTAAGGCGAAAACTAGTAAGACAGAATAAAGATCTACAGAAGAGAGAAAGGGAGGTAGCCGGGGATCGTCTATTCAGGGTGAAAAGCCATCATCAGGCAACCATAAGCCCATCCAAGTGGACATATTTTTGTACTCGAATACGCACTCAATAAGCATTGAGCGAACACAAAAAGATTTTACCATTAAGCCTCCGCTCTCTCCATCTTTACATGTGTGCGTAGAGAAGGAAAAGACTCTCTACGGGCCGGAATAGTGATTTTCTTCGTCGAAACTTTCGAATTCTTACTGGGGTACATTGCCAGAGCGAAAAGCGGCAACCAAACCAAACAACAGTTAAAGAGGACAGGGGAAATTCGAACACCAGTGAGGCCAATCCGGAGCTGGCTACGCAGGGCTGCATATGCCGGTACCAGATTGATTGGAGCCTGGGCTTCTGGTGAGAATTCAGTCAATCGATTTATCGATCGGACGCAAGCATGGTTCCGCAGGTAGGTCAAACCAGAAGTGGGGAAAGTGAACGAAACCAAGAGTAAACGATGCGCAGTCATTTCAAACGGTACTCCGTCCACCGCTTTTTCCACCACCGCACGTATCAGTCCTACGAAAGGGCCAACAATGCAGCCTACAGTCAGTCAAGACTAATTCGGTGAATTCGGTAGTTATCTGGACTAAAGCAGACGCCATAGATAGGGTACGCACACCGCTGACAGTAACTGTTACAAGTAATACGCCTAGTCGAAACGTGAATACAAACAATTCCGTAGAGGTCACGGGGACCATCACCTAAGTGCGGAAGACCCGAAAATATTTAAGCTTGTTTAAATTTGCCGCACAACCATCTAATTTAAGTGGGTAGAGGTTTCCTATTTCCGTGTCCTTTTAAGAGGGCCTAGCACAGTGGAAGCCAAAAACTCGGTGAGGTGTGAATTCGCGTGACTATCTGCCACAGAGATCAGTATTAAAACCCGCTGAGGTGACATGTTAAGTCGCACAGCATGTCAGCTGTTCTTAGCAAGAGTAGATCAAGGTAGCTGTCAAGGTCACTGTCAAAAGGAACACATGGCAGTGGCACGTATCTGATGGCACAGCTTATTGAAAACCCACAACAGAACCCTAACGCCACCTTGCATTTAAAAAACTGACGGAAATCACCACAAAAGATGGAAAACGGTAACATTAAAAAACGCCTACTTAGGTCAGGAATTTCGTCCATAAGCAGGAAAGCTGGGGCTCGCTGAGAACCGAGTTTGTCACCATCCTGAGCGGATGTCCTTCTAGGGGGCTCCACCTGCCCATTCGGGTAAGGCATGCGCCGCGCTTCCGGTCGTGAGGTCTGTTTAGTCTGGTGAGCATTTGTCGCAGAGGTCGGTTTTACGAGGGCTGACTGTTCCAGCGTGAAATCGACGCCGGGATCGGGAGGACCCTCTTTAGACCTGCTCACTTTCGATGAATACGATGGTCTCTTGTCAAAGTACACAGGCGGATCGTTGGTTTTGGGCGGACTCGAAATGCGAAGGGGATCACTCCGAGGGGACTGTTTGCGTTCTTCTGCCTGACAGGAGGAATAACATAACAAGTCAGAAGCCCTGGCAAGGAGAAGAAAGCGATATCCCCCTATCCAAAACACTTAATTGGTTATTTTAACTAATAGTTGTTGAAATGCGTTTCTTGGTCTATAGGCTTTATTTTAAATTTTTGTCCGCTCTACAACCCTTTTCACCTACATTTGTAGTTCAGTAAAACAAAAAAATCCCTTTCAACATCTTATAGTGCAGTTACCACGCGCCTATACGAACCCTGGTGTGCCTAAGCCTTTCATTTATTTTTATCGACGAATTGATAAGACAATTGAACAGCAAGGTATTTGCCATTGGGCGGTTACACGAGGAACTCTTACCTAATGCAACAATGGCCAATATGCCCTGGTTATCTAGACCTGAGGTTGGGGTATGGTTGACTGACGACGGCTTAGAAGCCAGAAACGACTAGCACGTTATTTATTGGTACAGTAGTTCACATGCAACAGAGCCCAGATAACCATGGGAAAAACAGAATTACAGCTAGAAGAGGGACGGTATTGCAGAGCTTAAACAGTTGAGGTAGACCGATGAAAATGGAGGACACCGAGATGGCAACGCCTAGAGGCTTAGCCTCGAGATTAGGTATGACTGGCTGATGGTGTCTTATAGGCCGGAAACAGTCTTATACTCGAAATTCTGCCTACGAAAGACCTGTCTAGGTTCGATCAACGAGTGCAGACATGCAATGCCAAAATCTACCCCCCCACTTGCGCTTCTATCTTTCAAGTCGTCGACTAATGAAAATAAAGGAACAGGGATGATCCAAAAATGTTTTCAGAATTCGAGGAAAAAGCAGGCCAGGCGAAATATCCTTCAGAGAAAACAAGCTCAAAATAGATCTGGAGCAGATAAAACAACTGAGGAAAAAGGCCTCTGGAAATGCGATCACTGCGTGCAAAAAAATTCCCTATGCAATGTTTACGCGACATCATCGGACCATGGGGAGCTATGCTTAAACTCCCGAACAATCCCATCCGAAAGCAGATGAAGCCCGTCGTAGAGACAGTGACCACACGCTTGGTAATGTGGCGTTAACACTGACAGCACATGACTAAGCGCGCTGGCTAGCTACATGAACCAAGCCGAGTACATAGATGAAGCACCAATCGAGAATCAACAGAGGATGCTAGGCAGGAATGCATTTAACCGAGAGGAAGACGATTCGATCGCTGGCACAACACTTCTTCGCCTGACGTTTTGATATCCGTCGCGGATTCCTCATCAGAGGCATACGCAGAAACGGTTTATTGCTTTCTGCTGAAGAAACCACGACGGATATTAAAACGTCGGGCGGATAAAGGGGTTATCCCAGCGATCAAATCGTCTTTCTCACAATAACCTCCTGAGACTCGCATGCTCGCTTGTACTGCCAATGCATTTAACATTGCCGGCAACAAAATGGGAGACTGGAATGGCCGTTTCTGATTCATCAGCCACTCATACCCAACCACCATCACCTTAGGCTTGACTTTTTGATCAGACATCCAACAATTTAGCCATTGAGCCACGTTTTCACTGCCTTAGTGAATTAGATCGGGAATATTGACACTCGTTAATGATCGATCGCAAACGAAAGTACATCAGTAAGTGGGCTTCGATTATACCTCGATTTCCATCTGCCTCCATGGATCACATCCTGTCGCAAAAAAAAAACAAACGAGTCTTTGCGTTGTTTAAGTGTTTTTCTGGTTTTCTGCTCATGGAGCTACAATTTGGCGATATTACCACATTGTTGCAATAAAGTACGAAATCTTTCACGGTGGGAGGGGGGATAGGGGGAGGAATCAGGGCAGAGAACTGGACAGCACGCTAGCGGAAGTAACATTTCCCTGACAGCGTATGACTAAGCGCTGTGGGGAGATGAATGAACCAAAACTGACTGTCAAGCTGAATCACCGACGAAGAACAGCCCACCGCTGTTAAGGAGGCTTAGTTAGAGGAATTGGTCTGCCTGTTAGCACTGGCGAAGTACATGAACTGAAACCGAGTATATGAGTGATTCATCGGTGGAGAACCGAGGATTTTAGAGCAGAGTGCCGTAAAAGACGAAAGAGACTAGAATGGTCATTTCTGACTCATTAGCTAACGATACCCAACCGAAGTAGTGCATCACCTGGTGTTCGAACTCGCCACCTTTTGACCAAAGGTCTAACGCTCTAACCATTGAGCCATGAACACACTTTCTTGCCGGTTGTGAGGGGGAGATATTGATACTCGTTGAAGAACGTTCACAGATCGCTCACGAAACTGCATTATCCACTCGGTCTCGAATATGTCTCGATATCCAGCTGTCTGTATGGGTGAAAATCTAAAAGAAATAGATCTGGTAAATGCGACGCGCACACACAAGCGAACAAGTGAGCCTCTGCCGTGTTAAGACCTTGTTCTGATAATTAAATGATGGGAACTGACAACCCTGTTGGTTTTAGGTGTTAATGAAGCTACAGTTTGGCGATATTACCACATTGTAGTAAGAAAGTACGAAATTTTCCATGGGGGGGAGGAAACCGGAGCAGAGGATATGACCGCGCGCTAGCAGAAGAAACGTTTCCCTGACAGCACATGACTAAGCGCTGTGGGGAGCTGAGTGAACCAAAACCGACTGCAAAGCTGAATCACTGGTAAAGAACAGTCCAGCGCTGTTAAGGAGGCTTAGTTAGAGGAATTGGTCTGCCTGGTAGCGTGAAACCACAGATTAATTTTCCGTCGCAGAAAAAAAGTATGTACATTGCTGCGAATGATGAACACTAACGAGTTCTAAATAAGAAGCAGATCACTACATGGACGGGCGAAGAAGCGTACAAGCGACTTTTTAGACAGTGGTTACCTACTTTGCGCTGTCAGATGGGATCGCTAGTCTCCATGGTAATTGCCTGAGCAAATACACGCAAATTGGTAACTACAAAGATTGTAGCGGCGTTTACAAGGCATCGTCTGTAAATGGTTTCGACTGCGCAGGCTTGAAAAAATGCATGCCCTGGGCACGAAACGTTGATATCTTCTGATAATCACCACTAGGTTTCGTGGGAACTCACAAACTGGTAGATTCATATTCTCAGAAGGCTAGAGGTCGGCGATATTATCCCACGGCAATAATCACACACACAGGCGTTTCACAGAGGATTTAAAACGCGCCAAAAGGGACAGTTTTTTGGCACCAAAAATGTTATCTAAAAGATTCTACTAAACCAAACCAACCCGAAATATACGCAAAGTTTTCCAGGCGGCTATTCCCCGCTTTAAATAGGCAACCTCAAATATCTTGGTGTCGGGACCAAAGAAGCGCACAAAGAAGCAGGTAAATGTCTTCTATGCATTCAACAGTTTTTCTATAGTGCAGATGTAAAAGAAAATCACGCCAACGTCAGAAAAATGACAAAATTCTTGGATTGTGTCATCATATCAAGAACACAATTTTATGACAACCAATTTGCAACTTGGTTCCCAAAATGGACGTATTCCGACAGAAATTACCCATGGCTTCCGCATTCTGCATTAAGGCGAACTGAAGACGACTCTTGTATTCAACATTTGCTCGGTCAAGTAAGAGCAGCACGAATTGAGGCAAATGTTCACATCGCCGGTGTAAGTGTAGATAGAAAAATAAAAGGCGTTGCGATCACCGGAATCATACTTTTACTAATTATTTTACCGACAACACAGACCAACATCACGAAGCTTTTCGGCCTATGTGGGCCTCATCAGGTGATGGCAGGTCAACTCTAGTG
>JAYGXS010000001.1:115134558-115167197 GCA_036362985.1 Ligula intestinalis | reverse complement strand
GCCTATGTGGGCCTCATCAGGTGATGGCAGGTCAACTCTAGTGTAGCTTCCGATCCAAGACAGCCCCCGATTTTTTGGCGCCGCTACGTTGACGACACGTTCATTATCATCAAAAGGAACACGCTGCAGAGCTTCCATGATCTCCTCAACTCGATCTTCCCAGATATACAGTTCACGCGGGAAGAAGAAAAGTATCAGCAGCTACCCTTCCTCGACGTGCTCGTCATGCGAACTCCCGACGGCACAATAAAAACGAGGGTATACAGAAAGGCGACGAACACCAGACAGCTTCTCAGTTTTCACAGCAGTCATCCGATGGCTCACAAACGAAGCTGTGTGAGAACGCTGTTTAAAAGGATCCCGACACACTACAGCAACCCGGAAGAAAGAGCACGTGAGGCTCTGCATCTGCGCTAACCGTTTATGCAGAACGGCTATCCTAAAGCCTTCATAAACAGATGCCTACGGCCCCGCCCTCCGAGGACCCAAACAGAACCACCTCCCACGATTTTGCATGCGCTGCCATATATCAAGGACGTGTCGGAAGCGATCGAGCGTATTGCCGCAGGACTAGGCGTTGGAATTGCGCATCGTCCTAAGGCTACCATGCGCAGCCGGGTCATAAGGATCAAAGATAGGCTAAATCCCCGTGAACAATCGGGTGTGGTGTATCGCATATCATGTCGAGACTGCCCTGTAAATTACACGGGACAAACTGGACGCATGCCGGGTTTGCGCATACAGAAACACAAGTCGGCTGCTCGCAAGTGGCCGCCCACACCTACGGGGCGGGTCACAAGTTCAACTTCGCAGCTGCGAGGATAATTGCCCACGCGAGCGGCAAGACGGGCCGAGAGCTGATTGAAGCCTGGGCGTCGAATGACAACTCAGTTAACCGATGCATCGAGCTGGCGTCTTCATATGTTGCCCTGCGCGGGTATCTCCGGACTCATGGCAATGGTGGTCCTGTCCCTCCTTCCCTCCCTGCTACCTTCCCCCCCCCCCCGCCCCTATGACGGATAATTGATCCCTCCCCCTACACATTTTGCTTTCCCTCGTTAAAAATTAATTACCCCCTCCCCTTTTTATATGTTGCTTGCTTTCTTTGACGGTTAATTGCTCCCTTCCACCAGTAAAAAAATTTTGCTTGCTTCCTTTGACGGTTAATTAACCCCCCACCCCTGTTTATTTTGACTGCTTTCGTTGACAGTTAATTGGTCCCTCCCTCCTATAAATGTTGCTTGCTTTCGTTGACGGTTTTATATCTGACGTTATGCACGAATAAAGATTATCCTACGCTCTTTAGATAGTCTGTAATTATAGGCTTTTCTAGGATCATGCAACTTGACCATGTAGTATTGCCGGCAAAGACTGGAATGTTCATTTCTGGCTCATTTACCATCATCAAGCATTCATTTCCAATCCCAAGAGGTGCTCTACCCGAGGCTCAAAAACACGACCTTGAAACTAAAATTCGAACGCTTTAAATGTGGGATTTTGTTTATAAAACATCTTATTTGATCGTTTTTGAATGCTGTTTTTGGATTATACAACATAGTTTACATCCATTGCATCACTTGGAGTCGTATATGACCCGTCTTAGTAACGTTGAGAAAAGTACCGAGCATGTAGTCACGAAACCCTAAGTAAAAATAAACTGCAGGTCCACTTCAATTTACTTTGACAGTTGTTAATCGTTTTTTTTGAACGCAACGAATCCCTTCTTTGCAATAGTAGCTTATGTTGCCACACTAATTAATCCCTACAACTTGCATTTTTTCCTACGAAAACGGTGTATATCGGGTTTTATGCGCGGGAAATTAGAACACGCAGTGGAATATACTTCAATAAATGGTAAATGTATTTCTATTTTACTGTATTTAGAAGTGTTGTTGATTTATAGCTGTAGATTGTCCTAATCTGCATTATTATTTAACTCATTGCGGAAAAACCTGATTATTAACTTCCACGTCTCTTGAATTTACCGAAAAATTGAAATGTTGGTTAGGAGGTCGTCTTTTTCAACTTACCTTTGGTCCAACTTACCGTTCTGAAGTTAGTTTAGTATAGTCCGCGGCACGAAGCTCCGCGCGCACCTTCAATTTACATGCGGAACAACCTGCTCCCAGCGGCCATGGGAAGCAACTTCGACTTCATTGTTTTCACTTAACACTTCTAAGAATTTCCTTTGCTGCCTATCCTATTTCCCTGCCCCACAAAACTCTAAAATCACCGTTTTTGAACGACAAAATGCTGGGACTAGTGGTATATGAGTAGGGCTACATAAGTTACTCTTGCCCCTTTCTTTAAGCATGCACTTTAGAGAATGCGTAATTTTCTACCAACTGAGCACAAGAAAGGATACTTTTATTTTATGTGACGGTCATTGAGGGTTTGCGTTGCGAGCTCCTTGGCAAAGCGGAACTTAATTGTTCCTTGACTAGATCGGTGAAACACCTGCATTCATTCACTTTTATTTATCTTTGTTGGTCGATACATTTGAATCAATGAGATCATTAAAAGCTAACAAGCAACGGCATACTACTCAAGTGCTAATTTTTAATGGATGCTCAACCGGTAAGAAATTCAATCAAAGGCCGGCATCTTTTCGTGACTGGATACCACTTTGTGTTCTCTAATTGACACCCATTTTTGGTTGCAATTTCATGATACAAGCCAGTTATCGTTTGGAATTCAGGCAAATATAACTTTTCATAAATTTTACATTAGTAAAAGTCGTAATCATGTGCATTCTATTTTAAAAGGAGTTAATGCTGTAAACGACCCATTAAGGATTATGTTTATCAACGGGTATGAACACTACTGCCGGGGAATAATGCAACATCCTAGATACTGTTAGTATTAGAGAGGTAACATGTAAACAGACGACACCGATGTTTGGCAGAGGCTCAACTTTACCCTAAAAATGCACAAGTATGGCTTTCTTTGTCCAGCTAAACAGATGTCACCTGGTATCCAGCCCTCTTCCTTTCGAATAATTTGACAGGGCTGACAGACAAATTGACAGGTATCTCTTGTTTTATCCGGACTGCAGCGGGGCAACAGTAGCTTATGTAGCCCCACTCACTTATCCCTACAACCTGCATGTTTTCCTACGTAAACGGTCGTTATCGGGTTTTATGGGCAGGAAATTTAGACACGCAGTAAAATATGCTTTTATAAATGCTGGGACTAGGGGTATATGAGTGATGCTACATAAGCTACTTTTGCCAAATATTCTTCCTCATATTCAGTTTCTAGCAAATTACGTCTCACTCAAATATAATAAGTCAATATGTGATTTAATTAGCTTGGGATTATTTAACACAGAATTTTATGTCACAATTTGTGCTCCAGATATATTTTCAATAATGTAATGATTGCGTAACAAAATAGCGCGCTATGAATAAACACAGAAATTTATTCATATTTCTATTGACCTAATTGTGGAAAATTTGCGACCTTGGTGGCAGTCAAACCCACACAGCGCACAGGGCTTTTGCGCGACACATTACTTACTTATTTCTACTTTATAGTTTATTGAAACTGTCGACTTCTTCAAGTTGACAGCCACTAATTTTGAGAGGTGCCTTCTCTTGGGCAGGTGTGCAGCACAAAAACACTGTGGTTCTCCTTCTGAATTACAACGTGGGAATGGAATTTTCACTACTTTGGTCTCCATAGCGTGTGTGGACCAAACGACTGATTTCGCGACCTCGTTCACCCGTGACACCATAGACTGTAGATCACCAAAGCTTGATTCTAGTCAAGCGATATCATCGACCTAGTCGAGATCAGTTAACCAGCGCCCGGGGGCTAGCTCAATACCGTCATTTTTCTGTACGGCCGTCCCGAGAACCCAGTCTATGAAGTAGTAAAAGAGAATGGACGACAGGACACAGCCTTGCCGAACGCTAGACATTTGGAAATTCATCAAGCACAGGAGGCAACCCTTTCGGGTCCTCAACCTATTTAGGGTCAGACACCAAATTCCATGAAAATGTTGGTCGAGGACAACTGTGGAATGACCACGTAATACCCGCTAAAAAAGGTAGCACTACAAATTACATGAATTTCAGTTAAAAAAAGTTGTGCTACGATGCTAATTAAAAGCCCCCTAAAAGTCCTTCCTCTATGTGTCTATAAGCTGTTTAGTGAGGCTTTCCGCTTCTCAGTGAGTCCACTGTCCAAGAGAAATTTCAAGCTCATAATTTGCAAAATTAATCAAGGCAGAAGACTTGTCGAGCACCGGATCAATTTGTTTATTGTCCTGAGCTTTCGTACTCTTACAGGAGTTCATCTTCAGAGATAAGAAGCAGCAACCAAAAGGAGGGTAATTATAGTGGCCAAAGACCAATCAACTGTCAGCGGTCGTCAAGGGAAAAGGCACATAAAACAGGGGGATGGAGGTCGGGATGGAGGGGGAGCAATTATAGTGGTAAACGCTAATTAACTGTCAGTGAAGACGGCTGTCGTTCGGGGTCATGAGCAGTAATTAGTGTAACGCCTTGTCCCCAGGGTAAAGGGTCCCGGTGATCCTGCCTCCTCTTCTGGCCGGTTCTTAGCGGGTTCCTGTTCGTTTTCAATTCTGACGTAAGGCGTGGCCTTGTTTCGTCCTTCACTTACATAATGGCGCAAAACTTTGTAGGCCGTGGGGAGGTCTAGATGCCTGTTGACGGAGTTGGCATCTGAGTACCATGCCTCAAGTGTCAACCTTTCGGCTTTTGAGTTTCCTCGGCCTATGACAGTTGCTCCTTGAATGTCGAAGTTGCGGCCAGTTTCTCCAATGTGTGCTGCAAGCTGCAAGTTAGGATCTAGTTGCTGAGCTGCCCGTTTGTGTTCGCGTAGGCGGGTCTGCAATTTTCGGTCTGTTTCTCCCACATAATTAGTCTCCGTCATTGCGACGTATCTTGTAGGCAACTGCAGAGGTTTCGGTAGGGAGCAGTCTGTCTTTGGGTTGCATCACACGCCTGCGTATTGTTGCCTCAGGTCGATGGGCTATGCCCACTCCAGCGGGTTGTAACAGTCGTGAGACTGCTTCAGAGACTCCTTTTATGTAGGGAATGGCCCTCCAGACGTCAGGTTGTTGTTGCAGCGGCCGTCGTATGTTCACTCGGCACCCGCTGCGTTTGATAAATGACATCGGGTATACATTGGCTTGGAAGAGTTCATAAAGATGTTGTTGTTCAACTCTTCTGTCCGCAGGAGTGCTACAGTGTGTTTCAACTCTTTTGAAAAGAGTACGAACGCAACTGCGCTTGTGACACACGGGGTGATTGCTGTAGAAGTGTAACACTTGGTTTGTGTCGGTGGCTTTTCTGAATACTGTGGTTTGCAGTAGTCCAGTTGAACACCGTCGCACAAGGACATCGAGGAAGGGTAGCTGATTGTTTCTCTCCGCTTCCATCGTAAATTGCATGTTTGGATCAACCGAGTTCAGTAAATCTTTGAGGTGCTCGATATCAGATGTTTTGACAACGACAAAAGTGTCATCCACATAACGAGCCCAAAACTTCGGTTGATACTTGGCGAAGATCAAGTGTTCTATCCGTTGGAGGACCACTTCAGCAATCAGGCCAGATAGAGGGAAGACCATGGGAGTGCCTTTTATTTGCTCGTACATTTGCCCACCAAATGTGAAGTAGGTTTTAAGGCAATGTCGTAGAAGTTCGAGCAAATGGTCACACTTCAGAGGTTTGTCGCTTTCGTCGTAGCGTTCATTAAGAAGTTGTCCGATAACATCAACCGCTATTTGGTGTGGGATAGAAGTGAAGAGTGAAACCACGTCGAAGTATACTATGGATTCATCTGGCTCCAACTTCAGATCTTTTTATCCGTTCAAGGAACTGTTTGGCAGAAGCTACGGTCGTTGCTGAACCTACTGCCAAGAACTTCAGATGAGTAAACATTAACTTTGCCAGACCGTATGTAGGGGTACCACGAAGGGAGACGATTGGCCTAAGTGGTATGTTTTCATTGTGGACTTTCGGTAGGCCATAAAATCGTGCTGGGGCCGTGTCGGTTGGTTTCATGGAAAACCAATCGGTGGGCGTGATTGCACCGTTTGCCTTGAGTTTCGCCAGACTCTTGCTCATTTGGGTAAGTAAATGTCCTGTACGACGTTTTGTCGTCAAGTAGGCTCTGAGCTTTCGCTTGGTAGTCAGACTTGTTGAGCACTACTGTAGAACGACCTTTGTCAGCCAGCAGAATGACTATTTCTTCATCGGCCTTTAGACTGTTTAATGCTCTCTGTTCTTCTCGGCAAAGAGTTTCACACCTTTTTGCTTTGCATAAGCAGCGATGATGTTTTATGGCGGATTAGCTAACTAACTAATTACTGCTCATGACCCCGAACGACAGCCGTCTTCACTGACAGTTAATTAGCGTTTACCACTATAATTGCTCCCCCTCCCTCCTGACCTCCATCCCCCTGGTTTATGTGCCTTTTCCCTTGACGACCGCTGACAGTTGATTGGCCTTTGGCCACTATAATTACCCTCCTTTTGGTTGCTGCTTCTTATCTCTGAAGATGAACTCCTGTAAGAGTTCGAAAGCTCAGGACAACAAACAAATTGATCCGGTGCTCGACAAGTCTTCTGCCTTATCCATACCTGGAACGCGAACCTTTTCATTCATTAGAAAATTAATAAAATTTCTGCACGCGGCTCTCCCGGCTGGCCTGTCTCTTGGCTTGTGGACTATTTCACCTCCCGCACTCAATTCGATCAGTGCAGCAAGCAAACAGCAACGGTCCTTCCCAACAACTGTGGAGTACTCCAAGAGTCTATATTATCTCCTCACCTCTCCCTCCACACTGACGACCTACGATCGCCAAACAAGTGTCTGTTTGTCAAATATGCGGATTATATGGTTGTTGGACATCCTCTCAAAAGTCAGACACATCTCCAAATACTGAAGGATAGCCTAGACCATGTTTCAACATGGTCATCAGCAAATGGCCTTCTACTTAACGAGCGGAAGTCAGTTCAGTGTGTTTTACTGACTGCGATCCCCTTCCAGTCCTAAAACCATTGACATTCTGCCCAAAGACTTATCCTTTTTCCTGTACCTTGGTATTACTCTGGCATCTAACCTCTCATTTTCTCTTCAAATCGTACGCCTTTTCATTAAAATCCGTAAATTCTTATATTATATTCGCCTCTTGCGTCCATATTACACACTGCAAGCCCTAAACTGGTGATTGATAGACGCCTGTTTTCTCCCCCTCATTCTTTACTGCTCTCCAGTTATTTTGCCAGTCCGGTCATTTTTAAACGTATCTTCCGAATGCTCTCTTCAGCTGCTGGTGTTTCCTATGATTTTTTACCTGACATTATAAGACAGCGACATTTTAAAACATTCAAGCAATTTGCTGATCGCGTTCTCAGTGAGGTCGCTCCCTCACCGAGGATGGCTGCGAAGTCTACCCCTATTATGCGTCGAAGCTTCCCTTATCTGTCTTGCTGTACCTCGGCATATCAGCATTATGTACTCCCATTCCAAGCACGCTATCTCACGTGTGAAGAAAAGGAAATTGAGAGGATGAAAGCCAACCTGCCTCCATAACAGATATGGATATTGTGTAAACCTCAACTTTGAATTTTCTATGACATTTTACCTTGCTCTCCGTGAATGGAGCCATTTTTTGATAAAAAATTTTGGAAATCACCTTCAAAATAAAGCTTTTTTTTCTCCGGACAAGCCAAGGACGTGATTTTTTATGCGAGTCAGACCGCGGTACGGTAAACACTTGAAGGCATTACCATATATAGTAGTAATAGTTTATAGTATATTATTATTCCATCGTAACTGATTGTCTTTGACTTAAATTTTCCCTAACTTTCTGGCTGCGGTCGTCTCATGAGGTGAACAAAGTACCACTTGTCAAGACGCATTTTTTAAAATCTTCCGAAACAACTGCAAGCAAATCATTTTCTCTGAGGCTGAGTGTAGTCAAAATAACATGACAAGGGAAGAGATTCTCCCACTGCAGTTCAAAATAGAACCATTTGACAGTGTAACAAAACATATTGGGGTAAAGAGGGGGCAAATGCCTTCTGCCATCTTGAGTGGTAACTTGCATGACTGAAATAGTAAACAACAATAAACTGTAAAAAGCAGTCGAAGAATAACAAAACCCACAAAGCACCGGAGAGTGAAAGGCTTTCGGGTGTGGAACAACTGTCTTGACGATGGGTGTTTACCAAATTCTACACTTTCAATCATTTCCGACATGAGCAAGTGATACAGGAATGAACCGATTTAACCCATAAAAAATATTTGGGCAAATTTGTTGAAACAGACAAGTTAACAAGACATGCAAAAGCGGCTTAATCTCACGGGTAAGTGAGAGCTATTGAGCATTCAGATGGACCACGCGGCCTAAACGTCATTATTATATTCAAAATATGTTCGGAGGTAAATGCACACCCACTGAGACGTTCTAGACCTTCGAGGCATTTGATTCAAAACTTTTTTAGTAGGAAAAGAGGTAAAACAGGGTGAAAAATACGTTCCAGCCCATCTTCATTTCACTTCCAGTGAGTGAAGACCAGACAGGGTTACCGAAAGAAAATACCAAAAAGCTAAATCACATTAAATTAAAACTTCTGCGGAGGGTGTCGCTTTTGAACTGGCTAGCACTGACCGCTCAAATCACCAGAATGTCCGAGGACTGTTCTCTGCAGATGTCGTGTCGTCAAGTAACCAAATGATAACCCCTAAGTGTCAACTCAGATGTCTCGAAATCTATCAAAAGCCTCCACCCCCCCCCCCCTTGAAACGATACCTAGGACAAACACATTTGAAGACTTGCCACCCGAAATGAGCCAAGTGGAGGGGGAGCTAAGCCTAAGCAGCAAAAATGAATAACAGCGATTTCGGGGGCTGTTGTTATACAAAATGTTCAAGGATAGGTTTGACCTAATCCAACACATTTGCTTGAGTCTCAACGCTATTATGAACAGTTTAAAGCCAAAACCAAATCTTATTCAGTCTTGGTATAAACACGTGGAGCATTTGCTTGAAACAGGGACCTAGACAACACCCGGAGGACATGTAATTACCAACCCGCGTCCATCCAAGCTTTTCACACAAGAGCCTGATCAAACAGGTTAGATCGTACTGCAGAGGATAAGAGTCTGAAGTCCCTGTAAGCAACTGCTAGGTCCATTCTCCATATGCACACTGTGTTTGCACTCAAAACATCATGCAGAGACATTCGATCATAAGCGATGAAAGTGGAAAGGTGTGTAACGACGCAATCCTCTGTGTTCGTCCCTGTGGATCAGATTGCGACACGATAGGCGTGCTTCGAGTTGCGCTCGATAAAAACCCCGAAAACGCGGATGGCGCGAGGAGCTTGGGTGGCACGCGTAGGTACAACCTCAGGCACTAGCCACCCGTGGCCTAGTTCCGTGGAATGCTAGTCGGGCGGCTATGGACGCCTGCGTCCTGCCCCACATCTCCGGGCTCCTCAACTCTTTTTTTGGCACCGGGTTCGGGTGCGTGAGGGGGGGAGGGAGGTAGAAGGGAGCACAGTAGATAAAACGATCACTTCAAACGCATCCACACGTAAGTCGCCGTCCCTGTGGTGCACACGATGACATAATCCAACTCGACAGTTGAACTGTCGTGTGTGTTGTTGAGCGGGTCCCCTAAAGCGGTCGCGTGATAGATGCTGTTGGGATGATCGAGCAAGTCAAACAGAAAGACAGTTAGAGGTAAGGTGAGGCCAATCCGGCGCATACAGAGAACGGGCCAAATCGCGCGACCTTCAAAGGGTGGACTAGGCTAGGAAAAAGAAGGCACCCGAAGTCAGACGGCCCTGGAGCCGAGTGCTGCTATCAGTGAGGTTAGACGCACCGACGTGCGTAAGCGAGCGTGTGCACGATGACAATGGAGAGCCGATGGAGAGCAACGACGACTGCCCCTTAAATAGGGAGGCTGCCAGCAGAACAGGGACTCTGTTGTGGGACACGCTGAAGACGACCCGAGACTGCTGCCGAAGCGAGACCGACCACAGAAGGCAAGCTGCTAGACACACGGACCAGAGTGCATGTACTAGCACAAGTGACAGTAAAGTACTAGTTGTTATCCCCTTCTGTGTTCTCTTCCTAACACGCAGTGGGGGAACATAACCAGTGTTGACACAGGAACACACTAGGTTACAACAGATGCGCTCGAACAACAAAACGGGGACAAAATCAGGGCACGAAAGGCGTCAGTTGAATTGCGCTCGATAGGTGAATGAGTTCCGTCAGACAGGGCTTTATCTTATTCATGTCAGTGGAACCCGGCGGATGCAGGAACGCAGAGGTAGAGGAGTCACAGATAAACCAGCCCGCACTCGGCTCCAGTTGGAGACTGCTGACGACGACAAACCTCGTCACGCAATCTAGAAGGTTGACCTCGGGGGGAGGGGGGAGAGCCATCTACGGGGTCAACTAGCTCAAGCACAAGCCTGAGCACCGAGAAGCGATAACTTCAGCATTATTGCTTTCGAAACGTCAAGACATTTAACCGCAGACTTCTCAGGTCACCAGCACCACCCTACAGACACCTGCTGGGAACTTTCGTTGCACGGAATGCAATCCTGTGGAAAATAGAGATCAGGCCAACAAGCCTGCCCAATAGCATAGCCGGCAAAGATTAGAGAGACTGAAGTGGCCATTAGTCATCGTCAGCCAGTCATACCAGGTGGCGTCCCACCCGACCCTCGAACTTGCGACCTCTTCGATCAGAGTCAAACGCCCTAACCATTGAGCCAGGAACTCGCTCTCTTTTCGGGTTGGCTCGAAGGATATTGACACTAATTTATGAACCTTCACCCGATTGCTAACGGAACTCGTTTGTTCCCCTCCGCCTTGGGCTCTGCCAAAGGCCCTGACAACCATAATAGTTGGAAGTACAGGCAGAAATATATTACCGGCAAAGACAAGGGACACTGGAATGGCAATTTCTGGCTTATTAACCTGACCAACCTGTGTTAGCTCGCGGCTACTTGAAGGCTTGTATGGTTTAGGCTGGCTGGCCTGCTTCGAGAGGACTGGCACCGAAGGAGGCGGTCTTCCGATGGCGTGTTGCCAAATGCAGAACTGGAGACTATTTTGCAGACCCGGCGAGAGTTCATCATCGCCGCCGGAGCGCGCGGTCGGGAGGTCACTCTCAGTGGGACTCAGCGGGGCCGACTCCGCGTCTCCAGTCCCGTAGCCACAGGAATTGCACATCTCCAAGGTCGGCGTTAGGGATTTGCGTTCAGGAGATGCCCAACTATAGCAAAAAACCAATCAGAGGACAAAGAATTAAAATACGGCATCTTCACCAGCAAGGCCGATGCGGTGATACAAACAAGCTAGGAGTCAGGATGCCATGGCAGAATGGAGATGTTTTCGTTGGAGGAAATATGCTGCCTTGTGGGGTGCGGCTCCGTGAGAACGGAAAATAAGTACGAGGTCGCCAAGCGGGTCTCTGTTCCCTTAAAGATTAGAGGCTTATGCGTCAGTTCTGTCAGTCATTTGGTTCTTACTGATGAGACGAGACTAGCTTGTGAACGCCTGCTTTTCGGTTGCTGAAATTATCAATGCACTACCACTGCACTTTCAGCTGGTCAAAGAAGTCCTAAAACCAGGAGCGTCAGCAACATTCCTCGAAGGAAAGAAGACACGAAGGTGGGGGTGGGGAGTGGGGGCTAGTAAAAGTTGACAATTTGCGATAAATTTTCACTTTAGGCGTGCTAAACTGTCAGTTGGGGATCCCAGTTTCCGCAAACAGGTTTTGACACAACAAGAGGAAAAACGACAGGCGCAGTCGAAAGGAAAAAGAATGACCTCAATTTGCGACACCAAGGGGTAAAAAGCCTACGTAAATAGTTTCGTTGGAGAGTGAAAAGTAGAAGCAGATTCATCTACGAAGAGTGTGCGGTGCACGCGAGCTAGTACCTCTGCCGGACGTTCGACAAATCACCTGCTATTTGAGGACATTTACAGTAGCTGTGCAATCGCACGACATTTTAAACCCAATTGCGATTTGTGTTTTCTATCCGAAAGTATTACGGAAGTTTAGGTATGACATCAATTACTGTGTAAATTAATACCAAGCTATTTCAATTAGGTCTGCATGTACTGTATTTGAGTAAGACGTAATTTGCTAGAAAATGAATATGAGGAAGAATATTTATGTGCCTCTTCATCAATGACAAAAATGCACATTACTCAAGCAGCCATTATTGGCAGAGGATGCTTTTCGCAGTCGGTCAAAAGCATCTCCTTCGTTATCCGACATCCTGAAGTGACTAAAATATCTGGAGATTGGGCTTCACAATAATCAGAACCATAAATACACCTTAAGAACTTTGCTCCAGACAATGAGCGATGACCAAATTTATCAGTTCGGTTTTGAGCGTGACTATTGTCGTGAGATAAGATCCACTAAGATGAGGAAACTGTAATTGTCTCAACCTCGTGTATTTTAAAATTTCAACGGCACAACTACTGCACATTCATCTCGCCAAAGGGTCCGATGATATGACCAGGATGAAGAACGGGACAGGGGGGAGCAAGGCGAATGTAAAAATTTTCAACTATGGGCACCCAAAACCGTCATTTGACTGTCACATTTATTCCAAAAACAGGTTTTGACGCAACAAGAGATAAACCAGCAGGCGGAGTGTCCACAAGGATGTCGCAAGGAACTATGACCTCAATTACCGACACCAAAAGGTAAAAATAACCTACGTAAAGAGTTCCCTTGGAGACTGAAAAGTAGAAGCAACCTTACGAACTAGGGCTTATTTAGAGAACGGAGTAGTCAAAGCCAGAGTGTAGGGTAGACTACCAATAGAAAGTACACAGGGGAAAAAGTACTTAGTAACAAACCGAAATTTGATAGTCAAGTAGGAGAAGCAGTCGGGCACGTTTGTGCAGCGTATATGCATCGTTCTGACCGACCATTTTCTTAGGGACATTAGCCAAAAACAATTATTTTGGATCTTATGCCGTAATATTAAATGGACAAGTGCTTTTCAATGAACAAATTCGAAAACCAGGCCTCGCTACCTGATCCCTGTTTGCAACATAAACAAAACCTATGCTGTTCATGATTGGAGAATATACACGATGGGATAAAGATTAAAACAAGCGAGAGACTTTAGCCATCTGTTTGGCGCTCGGCACGTGTTAATACCGCGATACACCGAAAGGTGGGTTCCAGCCTTTTTGAGAAGAAATATTGAGTAGTATTCATCGATTACGATGTACTTTTCAGACCAAGAAATCCATGAATGCTTCGGTTTGACCGAACTTAAGAAAGGCCGTCTGTAGCTTACCTTTACATGAAATGCGGAAGCCTTATAAACTTTCTGACGGAATAAGCCCAGCTCGGGAACCTAGTTGTCAGAACGTTTTTTTTCGATATGTGGACATACAAATAATTTGCACAACCCAAAATTGCGGCACTTGTCGGCATTTGCTACAATTTTATTAGGACTTTTGCATGAATTTGTAGCATAACAAAATTGGAGGACGGGTAAATGAGAATGTTTTCTGCCTACTTATGCCGTTTCCTGGTCGGGTTTCGGTTTACTTTGGTTTAAAATTATCGTTTGGATTAAGTGTGCGGCGACCGAAACCGTCTGTTTAGGTGTAATTCAAATCCTTTTTGAGACCTGTGTACAGGTGAGTACTGTTGTGAGACAATACCCTCACCCTGCAGACTCCTAAGAGACAACCTAGTTCGCCATTGCCCACCAAAACTATCAACCTTCCGGTAAGATATCAACAGTGAGAGATTCGGCTTTTCCTATCTACGTGCCCATCTCAATTACGCACAGTCGAAACCGTTTACAGACGATATTTTGCACACGCCGCTCATGCAATTACCTCGGACACACACGCGATCCCCCGCTGACAAACCACACGGTGTACCCGCCGTCTAAAATGTTGCAACGCTTCCACGCAGCCCCTCGATGGCGGGATCATCTTCGTCTTTTTTAGAACTTGCTAGTATTCGCAGCAAAGTACCTACTTTTTTATCCGACGGAACAGTTGTCAGTGGCTCCGGGCGAACTCGTAACTGTTAAGCAGACAAATTACTGTACCAACCAACCCCACCATCTGCGGGTCATCCCCCCATGATTCAGCTGTGCGTTCACCTTTGGTTCACCCAACTCCCCAGAGCGCTTAGTCATATGCTGTCAGGAATAGCACTACGTGCCCAGGCGCACAGTCACCTCCTCTGTTCTGGTACCTTCACTCCGCCTGTGAAACATTTCGCACGTGGTTGCTGCATTGTCATAATATCGCCAAACTGTAACTTCATGAGCATCTGAAACCAAGAGATGTGTCATTTTCTATGATTCAATTATCAGAACAAGATCTAAGCTCGGCAGAGGTTCGATTATTCATTTGTAAGAGCGCGCCGCATTTACAAGGTCTACTTTTTTAGATTGTAACGCAAAGAGACAGCTGGATATGGAGACATATTTGAGACCGAATTGATAATGCGATCTGTTAACGTTCCTCAACGAGTGTCATAATCTCCCCATCACAACCGGTAAGAAAGCATGCCTGTGGTTCAATGGTTAGAGCGTTTAAACTTTTGACCAAAGATGGCGTGTTCGAACCCCAAGTGGTGCATCACTTGGAGTCCGGTATGAGTCAATAATGGGTTGGAAATGGCCATTCCAGGCTCCATAGTCTTTGCCGGAAATGCGTAATGCATTCCTCTCTACGATACTCGGTCCGCTCTGCACCACGTATTCAGCTACGTACTCGGATTGGGTTAATGTGCTGTCAGTAGAAAAGTTACTTCCCCAAGCGGGCGGTCACGTTCTCTGCAAGCAGTATTAACCACTTTCGGGTGCGGCGGTTCGGAGGTATATGACGACTACCCCAGTGTTTGTCGTGACACCGATTGCTGCATGTAAGTGCCCACTGTATATGCAGCATCCGTTTTTTAATAACGCGCAGTTGAAGCCGTCTACAGACGATGTTTTCGACACGCCGCAGCCACTGTCACTGACTGCGCGCGAAGTGGTAATTAGACCGTCTGGTAGGCAGACAAACTACCGTATCAACCCTCCGCAACATCTGCGGGTCATTCTCCCCCGGTGATTCAGCTGTGCGTTCGCCTTCAGTTCACTCAGCTCCCCAGAGCGCTTAGTCATGTGCTATCAGGAATTGTGTTACGTTCCCAACCGCGCGGTGACCTTCTCTGCCCCGGTTTCCTCCCCCCTCTGTGAAACATTTCGCGCGTGGTTGCTGCAGTGTGGTAATGTCGCCAAACTGTAGCTTCATGAGCACCTGAAACTAAAAGGCTTGCCAGTTTCCTTGATTCCATTATCATAACAAGATCTTAACCCAGCAGAGGCTCGATTATTCGTTTGTACGTGCGCGCGCGCGCGCCGCATTTACAAGGTCTATTTTTTAGTTTGTCACCCATAGAGACGGCTGGATTTGAGACAGAAATGGCCATTCCAGTCTTCCGGAAATGCTAAAAGCATTCTTCTCAAACATACTCGGTCCTCTCTGCCCCACGCTTTCAGCTACGTACTCGCTTTAAGTCAATTTGCTGTCAGTAGAAACGTTACTTCCCCAAGTGCGCGGTCACGTTCTCTGCAGCATTCATTTTTCAATTACGCGCAGTCAAAACCGTTTACAGATGATGCTTCTACCATCTGCAACTAAGAATTGGCGTGTACTTACTCATGCAATGGCCGCGAACACACGCGATCTAGCTGAAAGTCCACACGGTCCAACTGCCTTCTAAAATATCGTTCCCGCACTCCTTAAACGTCGATAGAGGGATCATTTTTCTTTGGATAGCTTACTAGTACAGCAAAGTACTTTTCGCTCTGCAACAGAACAGTTGTCCATGGCTCCGTGCAAACTCGTCGTTAGACAGGCAGACAAACTACTGTATAAACCCCCCCCCCTAACATCTCTGGGTCACTCTCCCTCGGTGATTCAGCTATACGCTCGGCTTTGGTTCATTTAACTTCACAAGGCTTAGTCATTTGCTGTTGGGAATAGCGCTATTTGCCCAAACCCGTGATCATCTTCTCTGCCACCCGTGAAATCCACCTTCAGATGAGAGGGTTCGTAGCCGAAGGGGGTGGGGGAGATAAAGAGGACGCCTCTGTGTGTGTTTTTCTTATAGCATTGAGAGCGTATATGCGGCTTTCATATTTCTATATTCCCACTAGTTAGCGTTTAATCTTTTGGCATTTACATTTCAAACCTCTGGGCATAACTGTTTTTCTGAAGCCGGTAGATTGCTATTCAACATCCTTTTGTCGAGGATGGAGCCATTTTTTGCTGAGAACTTTGGATGCCATTATCAAAATAAAGCGTATTTTTGTCCTTCTTTCTTTATCTCATCGCACCTCTCGGCCTATGTAAAAGGAACCGAAATTTCACAAAAGAAGAAAGGGCGATCGGTTCGAGGTAGAGGTGCCATAAAGGCCATATTTAGGGGACATTGCAACAAAGCTCTGAGTCCACTACACACTGGGCCAGCTGCGAGGTTCGAATTATCCCCTGAGTGCTAGACCACAGTTATATTAAATACATATATGATGAGACATAAGAAATATGAATTAACAATATCTAGCAAGAAAGATGTAATAAGCTAATGAAGAATACTAGAATTCAAAAGTTCAAATCTCCAATCTGTCTGAAGCTATAGGGAATTATTCAAACCTGCTGAAACAGCCCCATTGCTTTTTTTCGCCTTCTGCTAGTGGCACCAGTAGGATTTGAAAGCATAAAGACACAGTGTTAAAGGCACGGCGTAAACACGGTGATGTGAACATACGTAAAATTCGACCAGACACTGCTTTCAGCGCAGAACGAATTCCCTTAATGGAATAGTATTCAGCGCTGACATAACTGTACATCAAAACGTAGGCCACGAATGGTTAGCAGATTTTAAAAATCCACTACGGCATCCCATGGTCGAAAAGCAACAGTGTGCCTTCTGGAAGCAGTGTGATTACGAGATTGAACCGCAAAGGACAAGGGAGAATGGAATGGCCATTTCTGGCCTTTGAGCCGACATCAGCCAGTCCTACCAAATACCAGGTGCGTATCGACCCAAGTTTGAACCCGCGATCTATTGGGCATTACCTATTACCTTTGAGCCACTGGCCGATGTTCTGACGGCCCATCAATCTGGTTACGGAAATGCACGTGTGATAAGCAGGATAAAATAAACTGGTCATTAAG
The DNA here is from genome assembly GCA_036362985.1 of Ligula intestinalis. Classification (NCBI taxonomy): domain Eukaryota; kingdom Metazoa; phylum Platyhelminthes; class Cestoda; order Diphyllobothriidea; family Diphyllobothriidae; genus Ligula; species Ligula intestinalis. Next base: position 115,149,975 of record JAYGXS010000001.1, on the reverse strand, counting down.
TGTACCACTCTACCATTACTCCACGAGTCCGCTGTTTTTGTCGGATGCACTCGGGGCCTCACCAATCCGGGTGAGGAAAATTAATGTCTCGTTGCGCACTGCAGCACACTATAGAGCCCTCACAGGCACTTACATAGCGACTTGCAAAATATGCTGAAGTGAAACTGGCATAGACGAGAGCGACCGAAATGGCCATTTCTGTTTTATTAGCCGTCATCAGCCAGCCATACTCTATCCCAGGATTGGCGACGACCGAGATTTGAGCCTGCACAGAACGCCGTCAGTTCACTCCCGGCCTACTACGCAGCATAAAAACAATTTTACCGTGGTTGGCGACAGCGGCCAGCCGACTGGACCCAGTTAAGGTCCAAATACAGAACAAAAAGGGATGCGAACGGTCGCTGCAGCTGGTCATTGCCTTGAGATGGGCCATCTGCAGTTGCCGAAACTATCCCATTTTGCGGTCAAGACATGGGACGAAGGCACCAGTGAAACTAGAGGGCAAAGGAGTTAAGCGTAAAAACATCCATATTATGGGAAGCTCCTATTTCCAACTACAGAAAGAGAGAGCCTTCTTTACTGTGCCTAAACGGAAATCAACGAAATCCCCCATGTTGGTGCTGAAATAATCCGAGCTTAAATAAAATCTGCTACCTTTCCTAGCACGGAGTTCTCGAAGTTTGCCCAAAGCAGCAAGGTCGCTAGTAGGAAAATACTCGAAGATCGGGTATTTGCATAGAGAGGCCGAAACGTGCATAACACTAATGTCTTTAAATCACATTGAATTCACAAGGTGATAAGAGTGCAATCATCACGACAACTCTAACAAAAGAGCTGCAAACGACATATCGCCTTGGTGTATTGGTTGACGAAAGGCCTGTATCAAAAGATTAGATGCAGGCACCTCGAAAACCTACTACAGTAGTCGCCGGTTATTAAGCCCACCGGCCCAGACCCAATTGGGCTTAATAAGCGGCTAGGCCTATTAACCGTAGGCTTAAGAACCAGCGATTACTGCACCACATTTCGCGCCACATTTGCACTATTCAAACACAAAATAAGTCATCTATAGAGGCAGAGCTCTCCGGTGTGATAAAATACATTATGTTCAGCCTGAGACATCCACCTTCATCCGCTTACATGAAAACTAAATGGTGGCGAGCAGGACAGGAAACAATGAAACTAGGGTAGACGTGCATAGAGCGAACACAGAAAACGAATGGTCGCTGCCTGTCAAAAACTACGACTAATTCCCAGAATCAATGCACTTTGGCAGGGAATTAATTAATAAGGATATCGACCTTAATTATGCGTATAATTATGGGGTAATGGGTGGATCGTGACAGGCGATCTAGGCAGGGCGGCTAAATACACTGGCCATTTGTGTAAAAGTCACTTAAAAATTTGACGGCATAGTTGGGGACCAGGGTCAACATTTTAATCTACGAAAAGAACAACGCCACACAAATTTAATCAGCAAAAACCCTTCTGAGGAACCATTTTCAACAGTGTGGATTAGACGGGGAGCATTTGTAACCTAATTAAGTAGTGGACTCTTTACGGGTTATCCACAGAGAGAATGCTGAGCTCACGGCGCAGCCAGTTATCGCAAAGCTAATAATCACAGAGTTTAGTGTTGACTTTGTTCTGGTCTGTAGTACATATACAGACATCAGAAATTAACATGTCCTACGTGTAGATTGCAAACCAACCACATAACCAGCTGTTTGACAGGCTGTATGGAAGAGGAAAAAGTGAGTGAGAGCGACGCCGGCAGAATGCCTCCCATTTATCACTCAAATAAACATGACCTCAAACCACAGACGGTCACGAGGCATGCATGCGAAACCGATCACACCAGTATACTGCCATGCATTGCGTGACCCAATTAGAGTGTTACCGTCTGCCTTTCAAGCGACACGTACAATCTGTGAACCAATTACATGCAAGCACGGCAATCTGTGAGGTATTTCGTCCAGTCCAGTCTAGAGAGAGCGAACCCGCTCCGACAGCTGATAATCAGCAGGTCCTCGAGGATGCGATTAAAATGAGCAGAAAAGCGCGCGCGCGTGGGGGGGGGGCATACACATACTGATCGGCGCCGAGACCAGGAGCATAATGACCTCGGCGGAACACACCTGCCTGTAATGTGCTAGAGTCACGTGTGTACGGGGACACAACCCCCCCCCCCCCCCCCACAGCGCGACCAACACGCCAAAAAACACTTGAGCATATAAAAACAACGCTTTGGCGCAGGGGCATAGCCGACTGTGTTTCGCGAATTTGGTTCGTCTGCACTAACACACATAGCCCCTACTCAGCTGGAGCAGCTGACTGGCTAAGTGTTTCTTTCTGGGCAATGAGGAACAAAGGAAACTAACATGGGGAGGCCGAAGGGGCCAGCCTTCGAATTTTCCCTTTGAAACGCACAGCGGAGAATTACTGTGAGAGCACCGTAAGAAACACGTGAAAAAAAACCAGACTGCGTAAGGCGTCTAGAGGCAAACCGTGTCTTTCTGTAGTAGTCCACATGAAAAATAAATCAATAAAACAGGTACAGGTACCGTAGAACCTAAGTTAACGCGTTTAATCCGTTCGAAAAATGGAATTTGGACTGTTTTAGTTCCCAGAGTCTCATCAACAATTCAGAGGGGCTGTTGGCGAGCATACGTAAGCTTTCGATAAATCTTCATCGGGCCAGTACATTTATATTGGAATGGAAAACGAAATTTGGCGGAAACGATGGTTTTAGGGGTTTAGGTTTACGCGGGGGAGAATTAGGATAGGCAATGAAGGAAATTGGCAGAAGTAAATATACAGTGGAAAAATGTAAATGCATTCGTTTCTCGCGGCCGCTAGGAGTAAGTTCTTCCGCATGCAAATTGAAGGGGATTGCACCGGAATAAAAATATTTTCTTGTTGAAGCCAACCATAAACATAGAGTGGAACGTCGGTTAGAGACTTAAATCCATCCGTCACCGAGCTCATCAGGTGAACTGCTCGTCTTGTGTTAGTTAACCAATCAAACTGCACCAATTTACCGATTGGCTGCAGACGAACCAAGACCCACGCCCTGGAAGCAAGACTCAACGGCAGCCACAGGCACAAACACGCACTGACAGCTGAGTAACTGAAGGGAAGCTCGTCAATCGAAACAATTTTTCAGCGAAAAGACAGCTGGTTACCTGAAATGCTTGTAGATAGGGTTGCCCTTCATCCAAGGATACATTGAATTGAGTCTTATAGAGCAAAATTACCGGTCGAAGCGACTGCAAAAGCACACTCCGGGGGAATTTTTAACCTGAAGGGGTCACCCAAATGGCTTAAAAGTAATCGCTAGCCTAGATTATGTTTTCTTACCCGGTAGTTTCAGTTCTGTTAACTAATTATAAGTTCCCGGGTTATTCATGTTCAATTACCTGCTCTTATTGAGGAGCAAAATATGCCTTAGCGTTTTTAGGGTTCGCAGCCAACATAAGTGGTAACATAGAAACTAACGAGAGGTTTCGCATCGCAAAAGTAGGTTTATATTCCGGAAAAGGCAATGTTACTTGTTTTCGGCACTCGGTACAGACTGAAGAATGCCATCCCATTATAAATAACAGTGGTGGTTTCATAGAATTTCCGGCCAAAAAACAAGGGGATTGAAATAGCCATTTCAGGCCCATTATCCATCACCAACCCGTCATACCTAACTCTAAGTGGTGAACCTCTTTTCTGTCACCGACTACCTTTTTTCTGCCAGTTAGTCGGAAGACTCGGTTTCTAGCAAGGATGCACGATGGGCACGTCTCCGACACTCGGTGCCGACATTCGCGTGACCTCCGCAATCTTGTCCTCGTGGGACCCTTAGGATTATGACAAAAACCACGATGGGCTCCTCCTGAGATGCTTCAAATACTCTTAGCACAGGCGGTCCGATTCGAATATACTCTGCACCCCCCCACCCCTACGGGCGACAGTTTTTCTCCTTAAATCTCTCAAACGACATTCAAACCCCTATACTTTCTGAACAAGGCCTAAGGAGTTTTTTCACTGTCGGCCCTCCCTTAGCCAATTCAAATTACTGGCAACGCCACTGTTCTGCTGATCAAATGCATTGAAAAACTGACCTGTACCGATAGGGAGTTCAAAGGTATTTACCTATATTTCCATCAATAAAACCTGACCTGACCTGAACCACCCGAGACCCGAACCCGCGACCACCAGGCCACGAATAAAATGAACTTGAAATGGGCATTTCAATCTCCCTTGTCTTTGCCGGCATTGCTATCTATCTGGATTATGAGCCGCTGTGCGGCTGCTAGCAAGACTCGAGAATGAGTCCCAAGGCATAGCTGAAGAAGTGAGTTCCGTTCATAAACAAGAGCCACTCTTAATTTTATTATCATCACTATCATCAAATCCAAGTGCCATTGGATTGTGAAGAATAAACCGGACAAATTACACCATCGGAAACCCAGCAAGTATATATTTATGAGCAAACGAAAATTCCGTTTAAGAAAAATTGCTGGTTTGGCTACTGATTGTCTTTTATTACTACATACAGCAGTCTCACAGGATTTGCATTTGTTTCAAGTGCAACTTTCGTTTCAGCAAAATGACATCCGCAAAAAGCCACAATCAGCAGAGCCCAAGTTAGGGCAAAACAAAACCATACTTGAGCGCATGAGTTAGAGTGCGTTGCGCTGCACGTACTGACCACCACCCCATCACGTGCCGAAAACCTACCTCAACCAAAGAAAAAAAAACCCCACGAATCCGCACTTCATTTTCGATGCAAAACTATGCACTATTTACGACATTCCATCTAGGCCGAGGAACCACTAAAAGGAGAAGAATTAAGAACCTCGCATTTTATTTCCGGCCGTATAAAGTGATGTGTGCGCGTGTGCGCTGGCGGATGAAATGGTTGCCATGGCTACTATCATTTACGCGTAAGAATGCGCCAACGAAGTTCACCTAATCGAGGGCGGGGGCATTTGGACGAGAGCGAAAAGGTGAGCTAGCGGGGGCTTGTCTGACCGCGGCAGATCTGACAGAGAGGAGGATGTAGGGGGGACGAGATTACCGTAACCACTTCCCCGTCCGGCAGCAGCGTGGGATGGGTCTGCACAAAAGCCGCTCAGCTGCAGATTTCGTTCAAGATAAGGAAAGGTACAGAAGGCGGCTGGTGAGCAAGGACAGCCAGATGTACAAGGTAAATAATGTCGGGTGCATTTGAAAGATTAATCTAGCCCAGCGAACGTAAAACCCACCATTAAACAGGACGATTATTTGAGTAAACAACCCGGGCTTCGGCATAGGGAAGTGAATACTAATGAATAATAGATTCCAATACAAGGAACATGCGAGTCCCAAGACGGAATTGAGAAGAAGCAGATGTGATCGCTGGGAGGAGACATTTATTCTCCTGTCGTTTCAAAATCTGTCGCGGATCCTCCATCAGAAGCATCTGCACAAACAGTAGTAGAATAAGTATTAATTAATAGTTTCTGCTAAGGTCTCTGATGAAAGACACGCGACGGAATTCTAAACGTCAGGCTAATAAAAGTTTTGTGCTAGCTTTCATGCATGGCTAAGCTCTCCTACCATTCATCCTACGCAAAGGCGTCCGCGATCTTCCCTATTTGGCTATCTGCGTACCGTGATGACCCCGTCAGCGATCACATCAGCCAAACCTGGCGGCCTAAACCCTCACCCTTGGTTCGACCCGCAGCGAACTGTCCACGATATGGACAGATGTTTCTGTTTTTCCAACCTTTTCGGCGGACTCTGCAATCAGCAAGGAAGCATCAGACCACATCTTCCTCACTCGGTGATGATCCTGGTGAGCTTTGCAATGCTCCCTCTCCCGTTGGACCCTCCCCCCAAGAGCGAACACTTTTTTTCTCCTAAACTCCACACCTCCCTCCCACAAGAGCGACAGTCTTTGTCCAAAAAAAACTAAGGAGTTTTTTTTCACTGTCTGCTATCTTTTTTAAACAGCAACGCACCACCTCATAGCTCAGGAGCATTGGCTTCGCCAAAAAACAGCGATACCATTTTCCTGCTGCCAGGACACACATGTACCAATAGGGAACTCAAAGGCAATTTACATATATATATATCCCTCAAATAAACTGATACCGATCTACTTCTTCCTAAAGGTTTATCAACTGCCCTTTTTTCAGCCCTGCGAAGACAAAACATGCCACTTGAAGGTCTTGTTCCCCGGTACAAATTGAAAACAGGCGAAAACAGCAGAATTCATTGCTATCAACAAATTTCGAGACAGCTCATCAGCTGCTTCTTGTCGTTGCATAAGAGTGTTAACGAAGACACATGCAGGAGTGGTGAATCTCACAGAATTACTGGTAACAGCAAGGAACCTGAGTCAGTTTAAAAATTAATCGATAAAGGACGGGAACGTTAAGTCAACATATGGGGAGTAGTGGATGGGAGAAGTTAACGAAAAACACGTGGGAAATTAAATTAGATGGCCAATCACCAGGGCAGTTGGAGGTTAACGACATGATCAAGCTGCTTGCATAGGTCAGGTTTCTCCCACCGTATGTATGCAGCTTCTAAATAGCGCAGGATTCGGTTTGTTCGGGCCCGAACAAGTACTCGAAACGCTGTTTTAACGTCAACAGAATGACCACTGTCTAATAGATGCTTGGTAATGGAGGACCTTGGTATTCTGTCTTCTTGCTTCAAAAGCCAATTAGGCATGTGCTCAGCGGCCCTGGCTGCGAGTTGCCTTGGCGTGCGCCCAATGTATTTGCATCCAAAATTACATGTGAATTCGTAAACACAATTGGAGGTGGCGTGCAATGGCAGAGCATCCTTTGCCCGTTTTAATGGTATCCTTTTTGGTAGAACTTAAGAAGACTAATTTTGGTGCGTTGTAGGTCTTTTCTATCGTACAGCGTAGTCGTCGCTTGATTGTGTTGGAAATGTCGTCACCTTTGAATGGTAAGGATATCATGACGGGCTTTTTTGGAACTGACTGTTCCAGAAATTTTGGCTGTAGGGGATTGCTGTACTTTTGAATAAAGCGTGCCGGGTAGCCACAGTTGAGTAGGGCTGAGTTAAGACGAGAAAGCTATTCTGGTAGAGTCTCACTAGAGTAAATTTTCCTTGCTTCTTTGAAAAAGTTTATGTACCAGATTACGCTTCCACTTCCACTAACGCTACTACTTAGCCATTGGGCTTTCGGTCCGCCTAACAAGCGCTCCATACGTTGGTGAGGATGTATGGGTAAGACAAGGGTTTCCAAATAGTAGACGACAGAATCGGGATTCAGGCAGGTGACTATCCGAGTTAAGAATCCATGGGGTATCAGAAAAGTAGAGCGGACATCGCAACAGCTTATACACACCCCTGCGTTATCCGCTTTACGAGAAAAAAATACAGCATTCGTAGGCAAAGAGAAAATGCATACATCTGACAGAGGAAACGAGACCCGCGGGGTTTCTTTGGCGAGAGCCTAAGATGTACAGTACACGAGACATTAGCATGGGGGGAGGAAGGTACGGGTGAAAGAAAAGTTACGGCACGCAACAGGTACTGCTCGGCCCCGCTTACCTTATTCTATAATCTTCCAATAAAAATGTCCCCTTCAAATCTTGAATATTGGTGGGCTTTCATGTTCCTTCGGGGGGACAGCAACCTTCAGACTGAACCCTTACTTTAGGCCTCACAAGAAACCTTCTCCATTAGCTTTTCGGAAGGCTATAGCACTCTCTTTCGAGAGGCCTACGTGCCTACCATTTGGATAATGATGACGACGATGATCCACTCGACCGCTGGGGCAATACTTTTATTTGTCTGACGTTTCGAGATCCGTCGCGGATTCATCATGACAGACATAAGCAGCAAGCCGTAGTAGATACGGGTAGCGTACGCACAAGAGTTTGTAGTATTTACAGGAAACAGTCATTACCGGAAACATACAACGAGAATTAACGGGAATTGCCTTCTTGCGCGTTCATAGTTTGTTGACCGGCATGCGGGCTTTGACCTGTTGAACATTCATCACGCGTGGTGGACTCGAGCGTGATGACCGCCCGGCCATCTGGTTCGCCACTGTTGGCGTAAGACGATGTGGTGGCCTATCCGTTCCGCGAGTGGCGACTTGCTTTGGCCAAATTGAGTTTCAGCACCGAATATGAATTGGGAAAATCGTTACAGTTGTTTATGGATTGGCGGCCCATGAACCCTGACTCAAGTAATTTTCGGCTTATCCGATTGTCACCTCTTGTGAGAATTTCGGCCTTATCAAATCCGAGTGTGTGGCCGGGTCTCGTCGAATGAGCCACAACTTAAGAATGAGCATTATTTCACCACACTGCTGCCGCGTGTTCGGCAATTTGTACCTTGAGAAGCACTGATGGAAGGTAGATTCCAGATGAGTGGATAGGAAATCTTGCTTGGGTAGTCAGCTTGCTGTTCCGTATTGGTGGATTATATAGGAGCGGGTAAGTGTGGTAAAATGCATGGCGCAAGGCGTGGCGTTGTAGCTGAAGTGATAGAGCGTTAGCTGTGTAACGGCCTTCCCTGCTATGCAGGTTTGACTCCTGCCGAATGCCGCGAGTTTTTTTTAAAATTGGGTCAAGTGAATTAAGCAAATCTGCCAAAACCCCCCTGGATCAAAAAACACCCATTTAAAAGTTTAAAAGATAAAATGAAGAGCATACGTTTGCTTTCGATAAATGATTCTCAGGCCCGTATTATAATTAACTAAATGCATTCGCTATTTCACCCGCCCGCAACTTTTCACCTTTCGCGGCCGCAAAGCCCCCTAACTCTCATTATATTGCAGATACCAATTCTCTCTTCAACGATCCTGACAACCGCACTGCCTTTTTCTACCAATCCAATGTAGTTTATTTAGTTAATTGCGATATAAATATACAGGTCTGAAGGGAATTTATCGAAAGCAAACGCATGATCATCAATCTATCGTTTGGAAACTATCATGCAAAAAAACGCGCGGGGGAGCAAAAGTGAATTCAGACCCTCGTCAAAGAGCGTGTAAGTGGGGATACTTCAATGGCAGTGCACGAGAAGAGAAGCGCTAATATTTTCCGAAAGCACCTCTCACACTAAGCGAACAGTCACTGAAAACATCGTTGGTTAAGTGGGACGAGTTAAAATGCCCAGCACAATGAATCCGGTGACTAAAAGGAATTAAACGGTCATCACCGAAAGACACACCTGCCCCTTGGACCTTAAATATACAATTTACTATTATTTCAGCTCACTAGAAGTGGGTTTTGACCAAGGCTTTTAGCTTGATCGGCGCATCAGTTTCAAAGCATCTAGTGTCACTACCGATTAGAGCTTTAACTGACTGTCCGAACTTGTAGGCCTTGGACTGCCTCCGCCCTCCTATAAATATTTGTGTAACTTGAGGGCTAATGAGGTTGTGCTGCCCTTACAGTGGTTTCGTCGAAAACCGAAACGTTCGCTAGTCATTCAAACGATAGTGACGCATTGAGAGCCGGTTAGGCTTTTCGAAACGTAAGCATGAATCGGCCTTCCACTTCGGCTCGAGACGGACGCGACGCTGCAGTGCTATCTCGCGGTGCTGATGGTCAAAATAAACGCCAGGCCGAGTCAACCCTTCTGATATCTCTTCTCCTACTCATTCTGTACAGAATAGAATCTCCTTCTACCTTGGCGCGGCTTTCGAATTTGAGCCACCCATTTTTTGCTCTCCATTCACGGGGGAATTTATTATCCTATACCAGCCTCTTTAATCCTCTGATTTGTTTGTCTGCATTTGTGACCATGAGGTCATATCTACAGTACACTGCTACCTTTTTAACTGAACGAAAACATGTTATTTTATCTACAACATATCACCAACCCAATATTTGTCAAATGCGGCCAATCTGTCGCATATGCAATTCACCAACAACACTAACATCGACAATTCTCCGTAGGATGACAACACGAAGAAAAAAGCGTGTGAAGAAGCGGAAATGGAGAAGTTGAAATCCGATCTGTCTCCATTGTTGATGTGAATGTCGTGAAAAACTTGACTTGTGAGTACTACATGACCTTTTACCTTCGTCCTTTTAAAAATTATCCCTTATTTACCTCATCATCTGCTCTCCGTGAATGGAGCCATTTTGCTGAAAATTCAGGTTTGTAAAATCCTCAATATAGTATTCTTCTTCTTCTTCTTCATCTTCTTCTTCTTCTTCAAAAACCTGTTTGAGTGAGCGCTTCGCAAGTTCTGAGACCACTATATAAAAGGAACTCAGTAGTGAGGCATGTGGCCATCGGAAACTGGCCAATCACGGGCAACCTTCAGCGTGCGGGTACAGTAGCGACCACAGCGTGCGCAAGGAGCGAGGAGGGGGAGCCAGTGAGCGAGCGGGCGAGCGAGATAGCCCGCAATGATGTATTTCAGGCAATCTCTTCAGCAGGGGGGGGGGGGATTTACACCCTACCGAATTACCAGGGCGAAAGTATAAATCAGGCGGCTTAGGTGATGAGAGGAGAGTCGGGGAAGGGGGGGGGGTGGAGGATAGGTGAGGGCACGCGGAAGATGGGCCGATGACAGATGGGTGTAAAATGGAGAAAGCCACAAAAAATGTGCGGCCAAACGTTCGCCACAGGAGAGCGTCAGGCAGTTGCAGCAAAAAGTACCCAAAGACAGCTGTGGCTGCCTTGCTGGAACAAGCGGGAATAGGCGGGGGGGGGGAGTTGAGGGAGGACCGATTAAAGAGCCCTAGGTTTTGCGCACAAAAAGAATACACTGAAAAAGGCAAAGTAACAGTGATTCCACAGGGCCTACAAAGCAAGCTTCGATGTGGGAGCGCATAACTGTACTACCTGTACGTAGCAGGCAATAGTAAGTCGCCTATGGAAGTAGCTTGTGCATGGGGGTTTGAGTTCAAACTGATGCGTGTTTGATGCGATGTTGAAGCGGCAGCACCTCCGGCGATGGAGGTGCGCAATGATTCGGTCAACCGTAGAGTCAAGTTAGGTTGATATCTCGCATAAATATGTCTTCCGACAAAATAAGTAACAGCGGGACTGCCGTAGTATCACAAGTTGGTTTTTCTTGATTGCCGAACGGTTCAACAGAATGAATTGCTTAGTGAAAAGAGGCAAGCTTAATGCTTAGGGCTGTCCCTACAAGTTTCCATTAAATGACTCCCAGAGAATGGCAAAAGAGAAGCTATATCAGTACCAAATCTGTAGTAAACCGCTTCTCCTCATAATGGTTTAGAACAGTTTAGCAAGCCCTTAATAGTGATTGGATGGCTGCAATTAGATCCATACTAACCTCAATGAAGTTATTTCCAATTGGACAGGGTCATGTACTACAAGCTAAAATCCTTTAGTTAGCAAGCGAATAATTAACAGTTGATCAAATATTCACTAATTCATTAGCTATATGATTAAAAGATCGATCATCCAACAGAAAACGCAGTTATTTCCTAATGTATCAGTCACTGAAGAATTACTCAGACCAATACAAAATCTAAAAATTTATCCAGTTTCTTTTTTATTAAGCATTCAGTTGATTTTTTGGAGGTCTTCTGTAGGAAGTCACTTTGTCAGAGAAAAACAGCACACTTTAGGTTAATGTAGCCTAAGGTAATTTATAAGGTCCCGCCAAGCTACCCAAAGTCTCTGGGTCAGCGCCTGCTAGAAACAGCAGAAGCGACCGCTATCAGGTTGCTGAAGCCGGCGTTGTGTGCACAAAAGCACTTCGCATTATATAAGTCTATTATATCCAGGTGGACTATTACGCTAACAACTACCGCAGATCAAATCTGCGACCTTGACAACAACGGAGAGAGTGAGAGAGTTCATTACTTTACGCCGAAGTATGTCCCCCACTTTCAGAAAAACGGAAGGTTTTTTTAAGATCTAGTTATAAGTATGCAGTAATTAATATCTTAAAGGTACCAGTAAAACTGTTATCACACCGAACATTGAAACGAATGAACGGATATTCTAGAGTAAACCGCGCGTCAGATTAGAACGGACACAACCTTATAAGCCGGTATTATTAAGAGACTGAGGTTATAAAAGTAAAACTTGCTTTAGAACACCAAAAAATCAAGCACAAACGCATCCGGACATGACAACAACTACAACCACTGCGGAAAAAATACGAACGTTTTTCTTTTCCCCTTTTAAATGGGCACGGGGACTGACCTTTTAAAAACAACAACAATGAAAACTATTTGAAACGAAGAAAACCCGTTGGAAATTGTTTGGCATTAAAAACAATCGTAGTACATATAGGCTGTATTTTTCTGTGGAAAATGAGCTTTCATGTTTGTTTACGTCAAAGCACCGGCAAAATCGTCATCTGTGTGAAAAAAGTCGTTATGGAGTACACGAACTAGTTGAACGTTTTCCAGATCTCGGATGATTATAAAGTACGCCAATTAGACACAGGAGAACATTGCCAACAAAGACAATGTACACAGGAATGGTCAGTTCTGGCCACTAACCCTCATCAGCCAATCATAACCAATCAAGGTGGGTGCGCCATCCGAGGCTCGCGAATGCGACCCCCCTAAACGCCCTAAACCACGGATCAGCTGTCTTGACGATATCGATCAGGCATAGATTGATGGGTTGTCGTTAACTGATGAGCTGCGGGTAAGGTCTCTCAAGAATTCGCTTCAGTTTCCCAAAGGAAAGGAACGCAATTTTCCGCAGACAAAGGCCCCTAATGCACATAGCTGTCATGCTCTTATATTCGAAGTCTCAGTTCAAAATGGTCGACATTTCGGCGAGTCGCGCTTCGAAACATTGATCCATCGTAGTACGCAAAGAAACGCGAATGGGTAAAACTTTTGAAACTGAATCAGCTCTAATTTTACTGGGGAAGTTTAATATACGGTAGGTCGATGAAATGTGAGGAATAATATTTGGGGGAGCGTCGTCTTTAACACAAATTTGACATTGTTGCACAAATTCCCATCACAGAATTCAGAAGAATATCTGGCGAGCATACGTAGCTTTCGTTTTTGATTGTTAATCTTCTTCAAAGAATTAACTTGAGGCGAAAAATGCTGTTTATTAAAAAAAATAGTTCAATTTAGTTCACTGTACTGAAGGGGATATTGGGTCAACCTGAGACAACTCTGGCCTTTCTTGAAACCCAAAGAACTTCATATGCTATTCGACACTTTGGATCGAACTGTCTTGCTTATGCGTGTTATACCACAAAATAACATTAATATGTACCACCAAAGTTTTAACTATATCTTTTTAGAGAACGGAAACGGTCATTTCACCCTAATGAAAATCCAGTAAATGAAGGTAAAGAAATCACATTCATTTCGCAAAAAAGAGCACCTTCAGTTGATAAAATTTTGCTTCGCAAATCTGCTGCAATTTGTGGCATACAATTAAGTATTAAGTTTGTTTACCAAACCGAAAATAAGAAGAATAAACAAGCATATTTGGGAACACGCGCGGCATGCCATGTCACGCCGTACATGAAAGATGGCCAACAATTTATATCTATAGTTGAAGCTGAAGGAATGAGCAAACTTGAAACAGAACGGCAGAGGATTGTCACTTTTCTCCACATTCATAGTATATGTTCTGCCACTGTCTCGTGGTTTTGTTATCACAACACCGGGGCCTACATTAAACAAATTCACCAGTATACAATGAAAAGTGAGTTCTCTCAGGCTTAGCAGCAGATATACTCCTAATTTATTCCTTTGCATGTCAAATGTTGACTTAACAAGTATTCACGATAGTTTATCAAAAATACTAAGAGATCTTACTAATTTCCAATTTTCCCCCATTTAATCATGATTATGTTGAGGTGGACGCATGCGGAACGGTTTCGGAGCAGTTCACGATTTGCCATAAACTCTGAAAGATCTAATTTTTGCTGCCAATTCCTGCCAGTTAAAGAGAGCCCAGCCAAGGATGGGCGGCCACCAGGCGATTAAAGCCAACCAACACACAGGAAATTCCAACCAGAAGGGACTGGTGTGAAATGTCATAGCAAAACGAATTGAGAGACTACTGCGTTAAAGTTTTAACGAGTTTAAACACGTAATTCTCGGCAACGAAGGACTCTCACATCGGTCGCTGCAAAGACCACATTCACAGGCATACCCCACTGGCGCAATACTCTAGTTACTAGTATTGCGTGTATTTATAGGCCGCTCAGAGGGATTTAATGTCTCTGACACCGACTGAAACAGCAGACAGTAAAACTCTGTGTTTAAAAACTGTGTCGAAGCAGCAGTAGCAGCAACAGAAAGCTTTCTTACAGTCGCGATCGTTGCACAAATAATACCGAGCGCAGAGGAATCGGCGGCACTGACGTGCAACGCCCAGGTGTACGTACATAGTATCAACGCGCATTCTTCCAGTTAAAAGTTAATAAAAAAATGACTGGTCAACGAAAACAACGCTACACTGCCATAACCACACGGAATAGCGGCGAGGTGAGGGAGGTCTTTGTGTCACATAACTCATTCTTGGCAGTAAACAGGCGCGTGGGTGGCTTGTTGTAGGATCGCGAATAAGAATATACAATGAAAGCTCTTTGTACAATTAAAGTAATACTACAGTTCCGTAGTTGGACAAGGCGAATATCATGATATTAGCAGAATTTATTGACGTCACATAATTTCGCGACCTCTTATCAACTGCAAACGGTCATTGCCTATTAATAAAATAAATGAACTTTCCCAATAAGTGTCAATCCAGAAGGGTGAAACTTGCTAGGTAAAGGGAGTAAAAACGATTAGTCATAGATGTGGGCACATGGTGAGGGGGTAGAGGAAGGAGGGGGAGGTAACTGTCACAGCATGGCAGTTCATTATCACGAAAGCCTGTGGGAATTGATTAGAGTGAGGGGGGGGGGAAACGACGGGGTAGCAGTCAGTCCTTAACGGAAAGAGGACGCGTGAGGCATGTTCAAATTTCTTCAGGGAACACAATGTTTAAAATTCCTGTATTTTACGCCGAGAGTAATGAAGTCTGCAAGCAGGATATGTAAAAGAACCTCGCGGTACAACAAAACTTTTAAGTACACAATTATTGAAGTTCACTGGATGCGAAATAAGAGAACATGACTAATTGAATTATTATACAGCAATTCTGCGACGGTTTAACAAGTCAGGCTCTTTCAGATACCCATACGAGGGTTGTTCAAAAAATATTGCAGAATGAAATTGCCGGTGATGTGTTTTACATAAATAACTGCCTTATCTGTTACAAATTTCTGCATAAACCGATAATCTCGAAAACTGTTTTATTCTCAAATTCGGTGCATCGATCGCCTAGCGCCTATTTGATAACCAACATTTAATATATTGATGCATCGGCCAAAGAAAGCAAGTAACAGGTCGGCCAAGAAAACAGTTGAATATACGAAGATAAATTGGCGAACATACGTTTGTTTTCGATAAATTCTCGTCA
>JAYGXS010000001.1:115096316-115124558 GCA_036362985.1 Ligula intestinalis | reverse complement strand
GGGGGGTTGAAGGAAGAGGCAGAGAACTCATTAATCACCAGTGTCGGCTGTGCGGATATGCCTGCGGCGATCGATGCATTGCCGGCACCTGATCGATTGAATGAGTTCTCATCGGAGGCCCAGGCTTTAAACAGTTATCGGTCTTAGTGCCGGTCGGCCATTGCACCACGGGCTTGTTGCTTTTGTCGGTTGCAATCGTGATTGTGATGGAACTGAGATGTTCATCCGATCCATCTGATTAGGGCATAGATTTGTTCCGTTGTGCCCCGAGCCTCGTAATTATGTGATATGAGGCTGTCGTTTAGCGTCTTCAGTCATTTGGAGTGGATGCGACAAAGACAAGGGAGACCGAAATGGCCACTTCTGGCTTGTTAGCCGTCATCATTCAGTTATACCCAATGCCAGGGGTGGCGAGCCCCCGAGATTCGAACCCGGGACCTTTGGTCATTCAATTTACCGTTCCATCTGGCCACCACGGGTTCGTTGCTTTTTTCGGTTGCAATCGTGAATATGGTGGAACTGGGGTGTTTATCTGATATATCTCATTAGGGCATAGACTTGTCACGTTGTGCCCCATGGCTCTTACTGGAGTGATATCAGGCTATGGCCTACCGACTCGGCATAACAAAGGGAGACCAGAATGACGATTTCTGGTTTGTTAGCCGTAAATATCCTGTCTCAAGAAATGTCAACCGAAATTCTGAAAAATGTCTTTTCCATTCGAACATACACTCCTGTTGCTGGGGCAACTGACACTAATTGAGGGAAATGCAAACTTATCTTGGCGGAATGCAACGAAAAGAAGGGGAAATTTGACCTTATATTGGCGGAATTTAACGAAAACAAAGTGAAAGTTGGGTTATTGAAAATGGCGAAGTAGGGTTTTCTTATAGTCAGTGGACAAAATGACCTCCAAAGATGAGTATGCCGGCAAACGCACCGTGAGGACGTCCTTAGTGATGGCAGCAGGCACAAGACCTCCCGGCATCTCACGCAGAAACAGCTTCAACAGGCTGGCAGCCGCATGCACGTCATTCTGACGCTGCAGCTCCTCCAGGAAGGTGGTCGTCTCCTCCTGCGTGGCGGCGGCGGCGGTGGTGGCCGGATGCTGCAACTCCTCAGCCCGAGCCCGAAGTTGCTCCACCACGCGGGAATTGCCGTTCACTCGAAACACGCCCTCGCATTCCAGGCCGCCGACAGCACAGAGGAAGGCGCAGAGCTGACGCACCACCACCGGCACGCCCGCCACCTCCTTCTCGTCATCGTCATCGGCAGCAGCCAGGCCGCCGAAGGATGTCGCGGTGGCGCTGGAGTCCAGCTCCGGCCAGGCACTACCAACGCTCAGCTTCTTTTTGCTTGAAGGACTAGCGTTGAACCGGCGGATCAATTTTTCCATAACCATGCCCCTTTTGAGGGAGAAAGTGAATGCATTATTTTGAAGGTAATATCCAGAGATTTCAGACAAATGGCTCCATTCACGGAGACAGCAAGGGTGAAAGATCATAGAATAGTCAAAGTTAAGGGTTTGAACAATATCCAAATGTGCTATGGAGACAGGTCAGCTTTCAAATTTTCTTAATTTTCGTCTCTTCACACTTAAGGTAGCGTGCTAGGAATGAGAGTACAGTATGCTGATGTGTCCATGATTCGGCGCATAGTACGGGAAGACTTCGCAGTCACTATTTCAAACTGCAGAGGGTGAGCAACCTCACTAAAAATTCGATTAGCAAATTCCTAGACCATCTAAAGTGTCGCTCGATTATAATGTCAGCTAAAAAAACTTAAGAAACCCCAGCAGCTAAAAAGAGCATTCGAAGGATACGTTTAAAAATAACTAGGTCTGTTTTAAAGTAAAGCTGAAAAAATAGCTGGATAGTAGCAAAGAATGAGCGGGAGAATGCAGGCATCTATAAACCGCCAGATTAGGGCTTGTGGTGTGCGATATGAACGCAAACGGCGTATAGAATATAAAACTGAACGAATTTTATAAAAGTTAGGATGATATTTACACACAGTGGCTTTGTTTGTGAGTACTAATCACTTATTGACAATCTAACTTTAGCAAATATTTCCATGCTTTGGACAAGTCATCATCGGGTCGGTAGAACTGCAGCCGTAATTAATTACTATAGTTGGACGGGTGAGATTGGTATTTACAGGTCATTGTTCTGTGGTCAGACGGCAATTCGTATAGGCTGCGAGTATTGGTCAGGAGTCGGGTACGTGGACTGAAAACTATGGCCTTTTGCACGAAAGGAGCAATTTTCACCAATGGGTAGGCGTAATATGTGATCCCCACCTGGCGTCAGTGTCAGCCACGGATGTAATAGCGCCTGTATTAGCACCTATTGATAACACAGCATTGGATTCGTTAGCCGAATAGCTACTTGTTCGGCTGTTGCTAGAACCCGTTGGCGCAGGCTGCAGATCAAACTGGTTTTACCTTTGCCTAGCCAGGCCGGTATGTATTAACGTACGTTCTTTCGCAGGCGCCTCGTTGTCAATCACAAAAAGAAGTTTCCGACGCCACTACTCATCTAATAGAAGCTTCCAGCACGAAATATCAGAGAATTAAATTATTTGTGGACTAAATTTCGGCATCTTAAGCAGGACACCACCCAAACCAAGTTTCAACGGCAGTCCTGTACATAATCCCAGGAATGCCATAGGTCCCTGGACCCTAACCCTAACATCAATCCAGGAGAAAGTTCGGAAAGAAAAGATGCGATCACTGAAACAAGAAGTTTACTTGCCTGACGATTCGGATTCTGGCTTGGACCCATCATCAGAGAAAATCGAAAAAAAGGTCGATAGAGGGACAGGACACGGAGTATTCATATTCCGGAGCAGCCACGGAATCATATGCGTACTAAAAATAGGACCTCTCGCGATCACAATCACTAGGAGACACGGCTGATGCGATAATGGCTTGGCAGTCTAGACCTAAACACGCACCACGTTCAAGCGATTAGACTAGCTGCAGGAAGTAATCACTTTTCAGCCAAACAGTATCTCTTACCTAAATCGTAACCCTGGTTTACCTCGAATGTGGCGTAAAGCCAAGGACAGGTATGCAGACTTCGGTCAGAAATTCTTATTCTGTCAGGAGGTAAGTTAATCCAAAACGCACCACTTTGAGTACAACGGCGACCCCGGAGTATTTTCCGTCCTTAAAAAAAACAACGACTCAGTTTGCGGAAAGCCAGAACTGTGAGTGCAGGCACGTGGTTAATCCACTTATTTAAGTGCTACAGCCTGATAACAAACACACACTTCGCAAAAATGACCCATTTACCGAGTTTGCTACGCCTTGTTGCCCTAATTAGCATTCGTCGCCAATAAATACACAGTTCTGGCAGGCAGCTGAAACTATATTTCGAGCAGTGACATAGATCTAGCTTACACCTCAGGATTCGCAGACCCCCCCCCATTATATTCGTTCGCTATAAGGGGGAGGGTAGGAGAGATAGCAGCTTCAGCTTATAGGATTTGATGCCTGAACACCACGGGGTTTACATTTGCAGGACAACTGTTCAATATTTCAGGCTGGCATGATTCGAAAAACGTTGTGTGACTTCATGCTGCCACCCAGCCCCCCCCCTTCCCCCGTTGTGGCGCTAGAGTGAGTGAAATATAAAACACCCGAAAGAGGCTACTTACGGACTAAATCGACTTGATTGAAGCCGGAATATACCTACTTTCTATTCTTGCCATGTATTTGCATGCAAATATCTAAATACAACTGTCGCAACTGGTAAGCACGTGGCAAAGACTAGCCCTACACACGTCAATCATTCTGGCTTCCGGATTGGCTGACACTTCGGAGACCAAAACGATCGCCACGGAATGTGAAAAAACTTTCAATCAGCAGGGAGTGTGCGAAATGAATGTACGAAATCGAAGAGCCGCCAGGAACACAGTTCTAACGGCAGTTGGGAAGTTCAAATGCGGACCAAACTACTACCCCAGACAGAGTTGGGACTGCCACGTTTGAGGACTTGCATGGCGCGAAACAGCAAAATAGATAATAAGAAGAGTGATGAAGTCAGGAATTCATAATTCAGCTATCCAAATGAGACCGCAGAAGGTTCTAGGGATTACTCGAAACATTAGGAATTTGGAAAGAATTAGGCGGTTTCATCGTCTATAGGTGTGATGCGCTTGAATTAGAGATTTACGGATACATTTTTCCGTTAGAAATAGTAAAACTGCAGAGTATGAGTCAATTATTAATGTCGGGCTTACTAGCTTTTTACCAGCACCTCTGCGCCACAATGAAGTGGAAGTACGCAGTTCTTTGCGAAAGCTATGACCTTGATGCACAACGGTTTTAATACTTGTTTTGTTGACCACACAACTGACGGTGTTCCATTTCATATCGCGTCATCCGGTCACGCCCACACGTGTTTTAGGCAAACCTAGAATGCACCTGGAAACTGCATAGGTTCAGTCAGCAGTTTTATGCTGACGGAATTACTGTTTGCCTCGAAAAGATGCGGACGGACATCGGATAGATACTCAACGGATTACCAGACTTGGAATGGGGCTTACGGCCTTTTCTTGCTGTGGGGTCAGAAGGGAGAGTAGCTCGAGAGTTGCTGGCAGCCTGTGGTTATAAATTTTTTTTTACCGAAACAGCTAGGAAACCAACAATTCGCAGGATCGATTATCGGCCATAAAGGCGTTAGAGAGAGCGTAAGCTGATAAGCTGGTCTTCTGCCACTGATTTTACAGTGTGATGAGCTTTTGGAAGAATGTTCGTCACTATTCGTACCTCTAGTTATCTGCAGTTACCTTTACTTAGGCTGACAGTGTGCAATATTGTGCCATCTTTTTTATGCTTTCCTTTAAAAAACGATAGTTGCATCCCTGCCCAAAAGAAGGCACCTCTCGATATAAGTGGCTGTCAACTTGAAGAAGTAGGCAGACGGCAGGCTCAAACAAAAATGCATATACGTGGCATGACGAAACATGAATAAGAAGGTCATAACAACGCGTGGCTTGACTTTCGTTGACCTTGGCTGCACAAAATATCCAGCAGCGGTTTCTGGTTGAATGTGTCAACTCTCTTTTGATTAGGGGAATACACATCATGGAGCAGATACATGAAGGACTGGGACTGCAAACTTTCTGACGGCTAGCATCAAAGATGACGGTTACCTCACTGAAACGTTTTTTTTACTACTAATACTTGCGTGCAGAATAATTAATGTGCCTTTCCTCATGTCCTACGCAGGGATGGTTTTGTATCAGGTTGCAGCAACCTCGAGGACCGAAATCGATACATGATTTCAGACTAAGTGACGTTAAGGGCACCAGAGGTGGGCAGTTATGAATTTAGTATTTGCGTCATTAGTTCCGTAATAAAGGGGAAAACGGCTATGCGCTCTCCGTTTCGATTGGCTGATGAAATTTTCGTGCAGTACTAATCGGTAGCGAGGACTAGAAGGACGGCAACTTAACTAGTGCCCATTCAAAGACTAAAGAAATATACTGGTACTGAAAGAACACACCTTCGGATTTTAAGAAAGACAGTCAAGTATAGACTGAGACTAACTGCCTTTCTGAATTACATCCGAAAACCCTGTAATTCACCGAAATATTAAATGTGAAGATAAGAATCAGGGCAAGTTTTGACTACCTGATAAAACGGAACACAACAAGACAAATGATACAATAATAAACTACGTTTTCCGTGCATTCCGGATAAGAGGAACACTTATTTAAAAATAATGGGACGATAAGGTCAAGGGATATTGCGTCTAAAGATGCTTGCGTACAGTAGTGTGCTTTGATGGGAGAGACTCAGTGACCACGACTTAATCTGACCTACTTTTAGAAACTATATCCGCACTCAGATCAATCCTGTAACCGATCAATTTGTTCGGTAGAACCGTTTCATAAATGAATTCAAGTTCTATTAATGTATTAATATTTAATCTGGTTCAAGTGTTTGACCTTTGCCACAAGGTTAATTAATAAGTGTGCATATGTGTCATTACAATCAAATACGCCCTCTCAAATACAAAACACACGAACTGTGTTCTTTAAGTTTACAAGTGGTCAAAAACAATATTTCTGCAAGTCTAGGAAGATTGAGGTTAATCTGAAATTCGTTGCGAATTGGATTAGGCTGCTTTTGCAACTCCAACGAGACCATAATCGTGGAAAAATACTGTTATCTACGGGTGACTGCTTTTACCAGTTAACTAATTACATTCTATATATGAAAAAAGAAAATTCTACACTCATGATGGTAATTTTCTATGAGTTCACCGCAGGTTTTCACCAGTTACCAAAATAAATCTCCTTTCACGAAATTAGTCCATCTAATCAAATTGCATAAATTTTACCCATAAGTTTGATGAACTAAAAAACTGGCCTGGCCTCATACAACAAACATTTTTAATGATACTGTGTTAATGTACACGTTATATTAGAAAATTTTACGTAAAATGTGCAATTCTACCTAAAAATCCTATGAAAACGGGGAGTTCCATCAATGAAATGCCACTAACTGTAGATCGCGTGGTCAGTATCAGTATCAGTATATTGAGGGTATGTAATAAAAATTCTTTTGAGTGCCCTATTTGTACATATGTGCAGTGGTAGCAAACAATTGTTGCTTAGACTGTTGGTGAGGCCATTTGTCCTGTGTCATAGGATGAAAATAGGAGCAGACAGTGAAAAAACTCCTCACCAAATATAAGAGTTTACTTTTTTCGAGAAAAACGGGAGCAGAAATGGGTGTTACCCGATGCCTTCACTTTCAAAGGTATATTTCTACAGAAAGGTAGAATGAGGCTCGATTTGCTTGACTACACATATTGTTAACATAAGGTCCTCTAGTGTCAGCTGCTAAGAAGAGGAAGAATCGCAAAAAGTACTTTTTCGTCCTTTTAATAACTATCAGACTGGCACTAGATAACATATTGAACTAGGAAATGTGGAAAGAGCAGACGTGTTTTGTGATAAATTTGTCACGGCGTGCTTTTGACGAATAGCATACAATACTCTAACGCTGGTACGGCTGGCGTCTTATAGTCTTAAGCCCCCGCCCCTTTACTGGACCCTTGGCGCCAGCGAGATAATAAAACCTTTTTACGCTGCATAGTCAACTGACATATTCTGTTGACGAGAAGTTAAATTATGCCGCGACCAAAATTTCAGACAGCCAAAAGTATGGCTGTTCACGGAAAGAAAACGTGATAAGATTGGAGTAGATACTCGATTTCAGTGAGGTAATATCATGAAAAAATAAGTAAAACTTCTGTCGCAGAAAATACTTCTTGAGGAAAGCATAAAATTCTCTCAAAACATCCGCTGCGACTTTTAAATATAGGACTTGGTGAAACCTAGATGTGTTTCTTGGTCTTTTAGTAAAATCAAACTGGATATTTAAGCAATGATGGTGACTACAGCGTGATCATGCTACGTTCGTACGTATTTAACTCTGTACTGGAATGAATTGCGTGAAGGTAACAATGAACATTTACTCAGTGCTCAATGTGAAATTTCTCGGCTTTCCTGTAATTCCATCAACTGGTAATAGGAAAGGAGGACTCGACTGTGGCAGATACCACGAATAGATTATATCCTAATTTTGGCGCCCGGAGTCCCGCATATTTTCGTGAAAGAGCGATGTATTGAGCATGAACATTTTCCTCGATGCATGGATTGTTCCTCGTAGTGCTTATCTTATCTTATCTTTTTTGCACAACCTAGAAAAGGCCTTTATGAAATAAAGCAAAGGACTCCAACGTGTCAGTTCTATTAAATCTTTGGTTTACAACTAACTCCAACAGTATTGGAAGTTATTAGATAGGAATATTCAGCAGCCATATCACTCTGACAAAAAATCACTTCGCGGACACATTTTTTTTCGAAATTACACATGAAATAAATTGCCGACGTTAATTTGGCACATTTGCTTCTCGTTTAAATCTACAAATTGATATAATAAAACGCAAGTTAATGTGCTAACAGCTAAATAGGTTAAGAGACAAACAGCTGAAATCCCAACTCCATATAAAAATATAATGCTTTCGATAGACGTTATAACAAAGAATATACACTTAGCATCCATAATCCTACTTTAAACGCATGTTTTCGGAGGCGAAGGTTAGGTATACAGCAATGCGCATAAAAAAACTTATGAGATAATATTTCATGCATATATGGACGTCGTGCAGGCAGAATAATGTATGTGTGTGTATTAAGGAGGCACATAGTTGACTGAATATACCAGTTGGTCAAGAAAGTATTTGTATATGGAAACAAGAATTGATATAAAGCGTCCCCGAGGAGATTAGTTAGGAAATATGCCCACATATAATACGAAACAATTTCCGAAAAGATCACCTAGACAGTTTAGATATGGACGCAGTTTTGCGTAAAACGACCTTAAGACTTAAGTCTTAAATGCTATTTATAGTAAAGGTAAATAGCTCAAATGTGCAGCGTCTGCTGTCACGGACAGCGGGGCAACAGTAAAGCCTTGATAATGCGATCTTTAGGCGCGGTCCCTTGTAGGAGAATAAATAGGACGCAGTACGAAGTAATATTTCATTCTGTAAAGAAGAAGTGACATGACGCGGGAGGTGAAGGTTGCTATAGCGTCACTACAAGCCTGAGTGCAAGAGACTTTGCGATCATCTACTGTCTGGTCAATAATCTGCCTATCCTGATGTACACGCCATCAACAATGCCCACCTAAGAGTACAAGTCACACAAAACCATCCTTTAGGTGTATGAAGTGTTTCTAGTCTAAAGAACTTTAAAAAGCCGTGTTTGGCCTCGTTTAACTACACTAAGTGGACGCAGCCATGTGTTGGCAACGTACCCAAACAGAACATATGATGATTTGAGAAACGCAACATATGTCTGTACTTTCTGGACGTTGGCAGTCACCAGCAGAGGTTAACAAAAAACTTCACTCAAGTAACGCTTTTTAATTCAAAGGCACACTTAAGGGAACTACGGGTCTATTTTATGTTCCCCTGGCGGCACGTGCGACCGAAAAAGAAAATCCCAGAACAGGTTGCCAAATAATTGCTACCGCGTACGTATTTCAATTTCAAAATGTCGTTCATGCCCATTATAAAAATGATGTTGAAGAGTGAAACCATAAAGACAGGCTGTTTTATAGCGGCGACATTACGCGAAATCTCAATCGAACGCCCAAGGTGATTAACCAAAATGAAGCAGGGTCAATGGAAAAACAATCAAAGATAAATGAAAACTGTACTCGGTTAATTGAATTAATGCTTTTTTATACGAATATGGTGTTTAAAAGGACGTTTTAACCATATTCCTAATAAAATTTACCAAAACGATAGCTTCGGAGACAAACCATAGGGTCGTAATTCAAAACCTTTAATCTGATATCTAAGGACTCTGTTGGTTAGTTCAAATAAATATCACGCAAGATCGGAGTTGAATTCTGCCTCAAAATGCTTAAGTTTAAAATGTTCGGGTATTTATCCACTAGTTACTATATTTTTACGGCACTGCGACTGCAAAATATATTGATCAATCGCATGACAATATACTTGTGGCGTGAAGCTTCTTAAGTTCTTGCATTCAGAGAATTGGAAAGTTCCTTGAATTACTTGTAACCTTACATTCAGTCTGATGTCTATCCAAAACCAACTGACTGTGACATGGAGAAAATATTTTTTGAAACAGTAAGCAACATAAAATCAATGACTATAGGTATTGTGAGTAACGGTTACAGGGGTTGAAGGCTAGAACCTTTGTCTGCTCAACAAGAAGCCCGAGTGGATAATCAGCGAACTGTAAAAATGTAGAGAAGTGTGCTTAGTGCAAAATAGTGCCGTCTTCTAACGGTGTCAACTTACTCTCTTACGGTTAAGAGCTTCTGCAAAGTCAATAATACACGAGGCCCAGGTAACAGAATAAAAGAAGGGAAGACATTCTCTAGGACAAGGAATATATTTGTCCGACATTTCGAACTCTCGCACGAGCTCAAATTTCTAAACCTGGGCTCTGCGATGACCGTCAGCTCAACTGAACAATTCATACAAAAGCTACAGGGTACAGTGATGGTATCTTTCGATGTGTATTTTTATTTGTATTATGTACTCTTGTGACGGTGGACCTATTATGCGATTTTTGGTTATGAATAGGGAGTTCAAGGGCAGTAGCCTTTTTCCCTTAATAAAGTGACTTAAAGGGACTTATGTGACCTAACTTTTAACCTCGATGCCGCAATATCTTTCGGTTAAAACCATCCGAACCCTGTTAGAAGAGAAATACAATAAGACGGACACGAAGCTCAAAATAAGGCATCTCATTGGACTCCTGAAACACTGTTTGAGCACCTTTTTCATTTTAAATGGAACAGGGCACGAACAAGTAAAAGGTACACCACTGGGGTCGCCGTTATATGGCCTGATTGCTGAAGCAGTAATAATAATAATATGTTCATTATGCCAGTTTACAGGCAATCGTAAAGAGTTGGTAATGCACCTCTTGGGCGCCTTCCAACACCTCGAAGACCGGACGAAACCTAAATCAAACTCCCTATGTTGCAGCCAGCGTTGGTTTTGTTTCAGGTTTTTTGTTTTGTCAATACTGGGTGAGATAGGGAGTTTGTTTCAAGTGAAAAAAACCTGCCTTCAAAGGTATGATACAAACGGAATAAATGTACAGTTGTAAGCTGAGTTGACTCATCAGCAGGAGAACTGTTTCATATCGTTTAAAAACATTAGTTCCAGATGGAGAAGGTTGGCACAAGAACACAGTGTTCTCAGTCTTCCTTCAATGGTTGTCGGCAGAAAGTTGCGCGCTATCGGCTGGAGGGTTTGCAGACTGCGGGCTGCTGCTTCAGCAGCATTATCTTCAGCATGAAGCCTGGCGGGGTTCATAGTCCGCAAATGCCATCAGAGTGAAAGAGAGATTCCACCGAGTCAGCAACCAAAATTCGTGAAAGTTATCCTGAATGTAGAAAAATAGTTATAGCTCTATTAAACATAGGGTAGCTTTGCTGGGTTTTAATACTTTTGGGCAGCTTATTCCAGATTGATATGGCATTTACTGAAAAGAATTGCCGGTACTTAACTGTACGTGCCATAGGAAGAAATAAAAATACGTCTCGATGACTGGCGCGTCGAGAGTGCTCAAGCTGCCTTATTGTACTAAGTGGATTAAGGGTTTGACCATTCAAAAGTTTAAACAATAAAAAAAGACCCTTCTGCAATTAACGAAGCCATAGGGGATCCAGCTTTATAAGTTCGCACCTTTGTTGGTAGGTTAAGTTACGGTGTTCTGTAGTGAAAACTCTTCTAGTGAAGAAGTGCTGCACCGATTCTATTTTCTTCCGTTCACTAGTGCGCAGAAGAATTAATAGGGGCGAGCAGTATTCAAGACTTGGTCTCACGTACATATTATAAAGGCTAGTTCTAACCTTTATGGTCTTGAAATTTCTAAGGATAAATCCGGTGGTTCAGCGTGCTTTCGAGACTATCAGGGCACAGTGCTCTGACAAATTGAGACTATTAGAATAGGATATGCCCAAATCCTTGATAACTCCTGGGACATTTAGTTCGTGGCCGTCAATGCTTTATTTCGGTTGATGATCGTCGCCAACAACCATAACGGAACATTTGTGCCATGAAAGGGTGAGGTGCCATGTGCAACACCACTGGGCGAAGGCCTGAAGATCCTTTTTTATCAGCTCGAGCACGATGTTGCGATCTGCCGGTTTATATCAATAAGCGACTTTTAGATCATCAGCGTACATGAAGGGTCTGCCATACTGAAAAAAATCTGAAACGTCGTTGACAAAAAGGCAAAATACGAGCGGACCCAGTACACTACCCTGTATAACTCCACTCCTCACATGCGTGGGGTTGGAGATAACATTGGAAATTTGAACTCGTTGTGTGCGAGCATCCATATAGGAAAATATTTAGTTCAAAAGCTTGCTACCTATACCGGAAGAGGTCAGTTTCAGAAGGAGGAGGTTATGATCGATCCGATCAAAGGCCTTAGTTAAATCAAAAAAGACGGTATTAAGTGTAAAACCGCTGTCTCTAGATTGCAGCACATAATCAATGCAGGAGAGCTGGTAGATGTCTCAAGATCGTTTCTCGATAAAGCCATGTTGATCTGCATTGAGCAGGTTGTTCTCTGTCAAGTGACGCATCATCTTTTCTTTGATTTAGGTCTCCAAGATCTTCGAGGCTGCGGGAAGTGTATTTATTGGCCTAAAGTTGTCGAATGACGTCGATCGGCCATGTTTGCGAAATGGCATTATGTGCGATTCCTTCCACAACGTAGGAAAGGTTTTGCTCTCAAGAGCAAGATTAAATACCTTACAAAGAATAGACGGAAAGATATAATTCGCTTCAGCTTTTAGAAGGCTAACTGGGACGCCATCTGATCCTGGACTATAGGATTGACGATAACGACGAATGGCTACAGTCACATCCCAGACGGTAAAACTTATGGTTTCGAGTATGCCACCCGTCTAAGCCTGGATAACCGGAGGTGCAGTGACCAAGCTTTCACTAAACGTTTTGGATAGGAACGCATTGAAGCTATCGGCGGTCAACTTAGCGTCAGCTATGGGGTTTCCTAAAGCATCTTGGCTTTCGAACACTATTGACCACGATTGTGGGTTTGGTATGTTGATGACACGTTTGTTATCATTCGTCGAGACAAGATTGGGGATCTCACAAAGAATTTGAACTCGATTATTCCTGACATCCAGTTCACGATAAAGGAAGAAAAAGACTGCCATTTGCCGTTCCTCGACATGCTAGTGTGCAGAAAAGACAGTGGGGGACTGAAAGCAAAAGTTTTCAGGAATGTTACAGAATACCTCTCGCATCCTGAGTTGCCTCAGCGACCGTCTGCCACGCAAAAACGCAGCTACGTGCGAACTTTTATCGCCACGTAGAAACCCACTGCACGATCCGACCGTGAACCTGACAGCCGTACATAACGAAAGTCCACTAAACCGCTTGGTACCTCATTCCCGCGGTCCACTTCACCCTCTCAACCGATTTGAGACGTTACGCACAACAGAGATGACGACTTGCAGGATCTTAAAGATACTGTCAGGTTATTGTGCTCTCAATTGAGCATGATGTGTTTCACCCTCAACCGGCTTAAAACCCGTCGTCCCTCTGCAAGCAGCAACCACAATAACTCAAAAGAGCGTGCACACGCCAAAGTCTGCTGGTACCCCCGAAAATTTGGCCCGGATGCTATTAAATGCGTCCCGCCTTGTTCTTACGCTCGAAGCCAGTAATGGCGACGACTGGTGCTGGCTATTTGCGACACAGTCGCCTGTTTAACGTGACCAACAAGTCCACAGGGTTCCGTTTCTTGATCAATACAAGTGCCGAGGTGAGCGTTTTACCGTTTCCTAATCTTCATCATCACCAGCCATTGCAGTTTACACTGCAGGCTGCAAAAAACACTTCTATCGCCACGTTCGGTCAACGGTCCCTAACTTTAGACCTCGGGCTTCGTCGCCGCATCCCATAGGTTTTCATCCAGGCCGACATCCAGTGACATATCATTGGAGCGGATTTATTGTCACACTTTGGATTCACAGTTAACCTTACACATCAGAATTTGCTTGATCCTATCACTTAGCTGTTTACGGTTGGGGTAGTTTTGCGTAAGCCTTCCGCTGGCATCCATTTGGCCGTGCCAAGCCGGCCATTTTCTGACATCTTAAGGGATTATCCTTCCCTCTCTAAGCCCTGTCAGTTCACGAAGCAGGTTCAACACGCAATTTGCAACCGTATCACTACCACCGGCAGACCGGTCCATGCTCATCCGCGTAAGCTACATCCTGAGAAGCTGCAAATCGCGAAGAATGAATTCGAGCACATGTTGAATTTAGGGATAATCTGTCCTTCGTCCAGTTCATGGGCTTCACCACTACACATGGTTCCCTTAAAGTCATCCGATAATTGGCGGCCATGCGGTAATTATTGCGTTGTCAATCGAGCTACAGTCTTGGACCGGTACTGGATTCCCCATATTCATGACTTTTGCCACATTTTGGCTGAAAAGACGATTTTTTCCATGATTGACCTCGAGTGAGCATATAACCAAAAACCAGTCGCGGAGGATGACATCCCTAAAACCACCCTGAAGATATCATTCGGCCTGTTCGAATTACTTTGCATGCCTTTCGGTTTGCGGAACGAGGCCCAAACGTTTCAGTGTTTTGTCGATGACATTTTGCGCAGTCTCCCCTTCACGTTCGTGTACATCGACGACATCCTTGTCGCAAGCTCGTCTCCTGAGGAACACGTTGAAAACTTACGCCAAGTTTTCGATCGTTTTCAACAAAATGGTCTACAGCTTAACGTTGGATCTTTTCGGCCAGCATCTTGACCAACATGGGATCACTTCCCTTCCAGAGAAGGTGCAAAGCGTGTTGTCTTTTCCAGCCACGAAGTCCATAACTCAGCTCCGCCGTTTCATCGGCCTAATCAACTACTACCGGCGTTTCATACCAAATTGCGCCGCCACCCTGGCACCTTTGACGAATCTTTTGAAGTCAACGGCCAAGTCGCTTCAACTTTCAGCCAGTGCTCTTGAAGCATTCGAGGCAGCCAAGAAAGCACTTGCGGATATCACCCTGCTTCACACAGCTTTACCCTGCTATACACAGCTAATTCTGACCACCGATGCCTCCAACATTGCCGTCGGTGCAGTTCTGCAGCAACAGGTCCACGGTTAGTTGTAGCCGCTAGCCTTGTTCTCCAAGAAGCTTCCACCGGCGCAGACTCAATGTAGTTCTTTCTCGCGCGAACTTTTCGCCATTCACATGGCTATCCGACATTTTAGTCATTTGCTCGAGGGGAGAGATTTTCAGGCCCACACGGATCACAAACCTTTTCCTTAAACCCTCAAAGCTAAGCCGAATCGATATTCTCCGCGCGAAGTACGTCACCCTGACTATATCTCTCAACTCACCTCAAACATACGCTATGTCCACGGTAATGAGAATGTCGTTGCTGATGCCTTATCCTGTCCAGAGGTCAACGCTCTTATCACCACGTTAGACCTGGCGAAGCTTGCAGAAGCGCAGGCGCTTGATGACTCCATAATTGAAATGCTTGCTTCTTCTGTGATTCAGCTGCGTGAGGCTCCCCTCCCCGCTGCACCAGGCTCGATCGAGTGTGATTTTTCTACAGGTAACGCTAGTCCTGTATTACCCCAATCCTACCGGAACGTTGTTTTACACCACTTCTATTCACTATCCCACATCGGTGTTCGTGCCGGCCGTAAACTCATCGCAGCCCGTTTCGGCTGGCCAAAGATAAACACTGACATTGCTACCTAGACCAAACAATGCTTAGCATGCCAACAGAATAAGGTCCAGCGACACACTGTTTCACCTCCCAGCACGTTTGCGGTTCCCGACGCCCGCTTACTACACGTCCACATCGGACCGTTACCCCCATCTCGCTGTTTCACGCACATTCTGACCGCTGTTGATCGTTTCATACGATGGCCTGTCGCTGTTCCCATCTTGGATACCTCGGCAGAAAATATTTTCATGGTTTTCCTTATGCACTGGATAGCCAACTTCGGTGTTTCAGCTTCACTCACCACTGACCGCGGAAGTCATTTTGCATCTGGACTCTTCCGTGAGTTCACCAAACTGCTCGGGTGCTCGCGTATCACCACCACTGCCTATCACCCAGCATCAAACGGCGTTGTGGAACGCCTCCACCGTCAGTTGAAGTCCGCGTTGATGTCTCAACCTGTCCCGCAAAACTCGAGCGATAACCTGCCGTTCGTCCTCCTCGGCATTCGCTCGGCTGTTAAGGAAGACATTAAATACACTGCCGCTGATCTCGTTTACGGCACATCCCTCCGTTTACCTGGTGAGCTCGTGCAGTCTTCCTCCGTCGCCCCTGAAGCCACGAACAACTTCGTGCAACAGCTGCAGAAACGCATGGCCGCACTGCGCCCAACCGCCACACGCGCGACACCTCGACGCGTTTTCGTGCAGGAGGACTTGCACACAACCCCATTCGTGTTTTCCCGGCACGACGCAGTTCGAAGGCCCCTTTGCCCACCATACGATGGTCCCTTCAAAGTGTTTAAACGGAAGGACAAATATTTTGTCATTCAAAGGACTGATGCATCTGATTCGGTTTCCATCGACAGACTGAAGCCGGCCTACGTTGAAAGCACTCCATCATCACCTGGTCCGTCCATCTCCACGGCACCTTCACCCTGCACTCCACCTGCTGCCCCCAGCCCACCGCCACCCTCCCCACCTTAACCTACCCCCATCCTTCTCAACCCCATCCCACCCCTTCCTGCCCTTCCAATCCTTCCGGTAGACATGTTTGTTTTCCTACCAACTTGTGAGACTTTGTTGCTTAACCTGTTTGTACCTCATCTTTTGTCGAGCGTTTGTAACCCATCAACGCTCTGTTGGGGGAGTTATGTGGGCTCTTAGCTCAACTTGTGCGTTGTTAAAATTTATCAATTTTCAAATTTCTTTTGAACTCGAATACAACACTGTCCGGTCTGACCACGTGCTTTTCGCTAGCAACTTTCTTGCTAACAACTATCCGCTCTTCAACGACACCTTTGTCTGGTGATCAAACCCGGGCTCAGGAGAATCCAACAGCAATTTACAAACGAGATTTCTCTCAAATGTCACAATCGTAACCCAACGCACTTGGATCCCGGTCTTCGCGAATTCATCCTTTGGCAAGTTGATTTCTTCACTATTGCTGGCAAGGATCGTGAAGGATCTAAGTGAGTTGTATCATTTCTTAACCTTTATTTTTATCCTCAAATACAGTTTCTACGCCTTTTCTGCTAGGACAACCTGGTTAATTATTCTCTAATGGTTAGCCTACGACAGAAAGTTTTCCTGTTGCGTTTTTGCTAAGACGTTTTGTATATTTGTAGCGATAAATCCTCTACAATTATATAGAAAGTGGTTGCTTCAAGTTTTCAACTTAACGCAATATCTAAATTTATTGTTCTAATTTAGAGCTCTTTTTTACGTCTCTAGAACCGCGGCATTATCGGGAAAATTTTATATTTCTTGACGAACACTTAGTAATTCTTATAGTTATTTTAAGTACTCAATAGGCCTTATGCCGTTCATTATTATTTACATGATTTCCGAAATACATTCACACTGGTATTGAAGTAGTGATCAAATTTATGCAAACTAAGGAAAATAACGTGGCCAACAGCGACCACTGTAACTATCGAGGTGTTCATAAAACCCCGGCCCTAGCCAAACTTATGGAAAAGATAATTTTTAATCAAATTCTCAATTTTTTTCCAAGGAAATAAGCTTTTAAGGGACTCGTAGCATGGTTTTTTTTACCGGGGCGATCATGCGAGACATGTCATTTAGCTTTTCTTAATCATGTAACTTCCCTCCGTAACGAGCGACAATCCGTGGTTGTTATTTACTTGGACCTGAGCAAAGCCTTCGACAAGGTACCGCACAGACGGCTACTGGTAAAACTGGAAGCCATTGGCATCCATCGCCCTCTCCTCGACTTCATCGGTTCCTACTTGTCTAACTGCAGCCAAAACGTGCTAGTAGATAACAGTTACTCCACTGCTCAGCTGATCATGAGGGGCGTTTTTCAAGGCACTGTCTTGGGTCATTTATTCTTCATTCTATACATAAATTAAATTTCGACTGTTCTCAAAAATTCATACAATCTCATTTACGCAGACGACCTCAATGCATGTACTCATTTTCCTAGGACACAGCCAATATATGCGTTGGTACAATAAACGCAGCCCGTCTAACCCTCTCACGATAGAGTGTTACCTGGCAGAAAGAATTTTCTCCATCCAAGTGTAGTTTCATGTTTTTCGGTCTCGCTAAGATTCCTCATCCCCTTGTCTTTCAAAATACTCCACTTTTAGAACGATCCACTATGAAAGACTTAGGTCTTAGCTACACAAATAAACTAGCATTGTCGCTTTATGCGGATCGAATATCTGCGAAGGCTGCACAGATATGTGGTTTTATATCACACAATTTCTTCCTGCTGGAAATAAAGTTAAAACTTTATCGCATGTATGTTCTACCCATCCTAGAATACTGCTGTCCCCTCTCTGGTCTTATGAATGCTTCTGACCGCGGTAAGGTTAAAACTGCACAGAGAGTGTTTACTCGAAAAATACTCGCTCTTCCTCGATCCAATATTTCTTATACGGAGAGATGCCAGTTAGCGCACATGACATTTCTTTGAGTTAGACGACTCGAAGTGGGCCTCTGCTTCCTTTTTCTCGTTAACTCTACCCCTAAACTCTAAAGGAACAATGCTCTTATACCCGCGGATAGACCTTATGCCACTCGTTATTCGTCCAAGATAATTTCACCCCCCCTTTAGCTCCACCTCGAACCATTCTCGCTTTCTTGCCTCCAAATATGCCTTCCTCTGGAATAATATTCTCCTCGAAATTAAGCTGCCATCCAACGAAGCAGTTTTTTAAGCCAAATTAAGTAAGCACTTAACTTCGGAAGATGTAAAGTCCTTATTATCCGTCTCCTTCCCAAACACAATTTTTGGACTTTGAAAAAGGTTCCCCTGGTATCTGAAGTGTTTATATTCATATGAAATTGTTTTCCATATATTTCTATTGATTCCTCTATAAAAGGATATTTGCAATGGTGTTTCCTCATCCTCTCTGTCCAATCAATATTGCAGTTCTCCGGTCCCCGTTTTGCAACTCTGCCGATGAGCTTCGTGGTCTCTTTTCATGCGCATGGTGGTTCTGCTATTTTCGGCAGCTCGTCGCTGGACTCCGCAGTCCTCAAGGTCGCATCGCCGGCGTTTCAGTGATGACCACGTGACCTATACCGTTCCCTCATCTTTTGACATTATTGTCCGCGATGGCATGCTTCGGTCTCAACTCCCTGATGGTTGATCATGAAGCCAGTTGGGCGGTGTTACAGTGGTGAACGACAGCCTCTGCTTCTATATGATTTCTCAAACGACAGGAAGCGCTTCCAAACCTTAGACGTTCTCATTAACAGTTCCGTCTCATTGCACTTCAATCAGTCCTATCAACCAATCTCCTCAATTCTGAAGAAGAAGTTTTTTCTCCTACATTTTGTTTTTTTCAAGTGAGGGTCCGCTGAACTGTGCCCTCGCTTTAATGGTAGACGTTTTTTCACTGTTTCCTCTTTACTTCACCATGCGTTTCAGAGAGTGCTGACTTTTATTTTAAAATGACGATATGTTGATGAATATAAATTTATCTGCCTACATAACTAAACGCTCCACTGCCTGTGGTTGCTCAAGGAAAGCAGCACTCATCAACTTTGTATTTATTTTTCCACAGCACAAATTTTGCAATGGCGAGGCCCTCCGGGCCTAAATATAAAATTCTTTGATTTATTTATTTAGCCAAAACTGACACGCTGGCGATCAATACCCTATATTGCTGGTGTTTCTGAAGAATTCACTCGACTAGTCATTGAATTTGGGATTGGCGTTGCTATCACACCGGAATCAACAATCCGCAATCATTTTATGCAGCCCAAGGACCCAGTACCCGTCAACCAATCATTTACCGTATTGACTATCTCTGTGGTCAAGCCCATTACGTTGGTGAAACCGGAAAACGGGTTCTCGCGAGAACACACCAGCATGAACTTGCCGTGCAACGGAATGGCAAGTTTTCCCTGGTGGCTGCCACGCATCCACGCCGGGGCACAGCTTCGACTTCGAATGCCTGCGAATACTGGGCCGAGCAGACAACCGAAAATCACGCCTGCTGCAGGAAGCATCGCATTCACGCGCGGGCTTAATTAACAGACACGTTGAGCTTCCAGATACCTATCTCGCGTTGAGTGGGCAGATTGAGGGCAGAGGTCAATCCCGGCTCGCGGGAGACTTCGAAAAGTCAGACAAATACACTCCTGGTTCCAAGTTAAGAGCTTGTGAGCATATTAGCTGAACAAAACGCAAACTTCCACAAAAGGAAAGACATACGAGTTTGGATACGGAGACGTCTAAAGCTATCACTGCTATGCGTCAACATTACAAACAACAAAATAATTTAATGTAAGAGTGGTAGTTGCAACCTTTTCACACGCCATTTGCAGATAGATTATGGGTTTATTGAAGCCTATTGTATCAATCCCTGGTTTCTACTAAACGTAGGATGATCAAATTCAATTTAATTCAGTCTCCTTTTGAAGCATCAACACTTTTAAAAAGAACATTCAAGAGAAGGTAGTTTGTGCCAGTCTTCAATGACCCGCTTGGAGAAAAATTACCTGCTTTGAACGTTCTCCAGTACTGCGTTATCTTTTTTCATCCAGGGGCGTGACACCTAGGCGCAATATTCTTTGTTGTGCCAGACAAATGCCTCAAACACTCGCCCAAAATACTGATTCGAAATAGAGGAAGGATCTTCTGATTGCGTCTATGATGCCCATTGCAGTTTTGGCACAATCAGTTTATGGCTTGAGAGTGAGTGTCATCTGTACACCCAGTTCCGTTAGTTCGTTCACTTGCTCGAGCTGCTGACTTGTCATAATCAAATCGTATCACCATTTTGTAACTAGACCGTAGACGGATAACTTTGCATTTTTTGATATTGAAGTGCAGTCGCTACTAATCACACCACCTTTGTAAGTGATCCAAGTTATTTTGTACGCCCTATGCTTTCGAGTGTGTTTCAACTCTTTACATCAGCTGCAAATATTACTTCCTCACAGGTGAGGCAATCAGGACAGTCAAACACATTTTTTAAAAACAGAATGGGACGAAAAACGCTACCATGTGGAGCGCCACTGGATATGGTTGACAATTTTGAGTTGGCGTCTCCAATACAAATACACTTACGCTTGCCAGTTAGAAAGTCGGCTTACCATTTACCTAGATTTCCAGTCACGCCCATTTGTTCTCCTCATTAGTTTCATTAGTTCCGTTTTTATTACTTCCTCTCTTATTTTGGCATAAATTGCTCTTAGGCTATTAGGTGACGCTCATCTCCTCATTTATATATAGGACTTATGTTAGTTAGCTTCCAGTAGGTAAGCAGAGCCCCCATCTACATTGAACTTTCGAAGATCTTAGAAAGTGGGGAGGTCATTTGCTTTGTGAGCTTATTCAGAAGTTTCACTGATATACCATCCGGACCAGGCGATTTACTGGGCTGAAGTGGACTCAGGCTTTTTCTTACTGTTTCTGTTGTGTACGACACCGTGGCTATTGTATCTACCCTTACGACAAGGCATCGCCGTACATTCTCCTCAAAAAGCGGTTCCTCGGTATAAGCAGACCTAAAGAAGAACGACAAGATGTTCGCCTTATCTGAGTTATGGAAAAAACTTGTTTCTTTGGCAAGCAATGGGGATCTTTATGCGTTCTGCCTTATTTACGTAAGAAAAAACTTTTTAAGTTGTATTCCTTTGATGAATTTTGCCTTTAAAGCCAACAGTTCTTTTCCAAGAAGTTTTTGGCATAGATTTCGCTGTTTCTTAAACTCTGAGAAGTGTCCAGGTTTTTGATATACAGCATATGTTTTCCACCGATTTCATTTCTTCTTGAAGTTCCTTTTTGTGATCTTTGTTAATCATTCAGGTCGGGGGTTGTGCGACATTTCCTTAAGCGGGCAACAGTTCTTTAGTTGCTGAGTTTCCTCCTCTCAGACGCACCAAGCATCGTTCAGGCCGGGTATGTATGAAAGGGCTTGTTGAATAGTCTTTTTTGGTGAAAATCCTTTTCGATACATTTATCTCGCTCATTGCAGCTTTCTCCATGACCCCGAGAAAGGACCATTGGGAATTTAGAAGATCCGCTTGAAACTATTCTCTCGGCCTCGTGTCCCCCGAGAACCTAGATGTTTCCATTAACCACCGCTGAATCACACGAAGCCACGCGGAAGTACTCAGTCTAAAATGCGGCAGTTTCGTTGAATACTCGCCTTCATCAGACCACATACACCTATTTCTGCTCCATTACTATCATCCTAAGCAGTTTTTTTCTCTTGCACACTTTTTGAACATGGAGGCCCATTGAACACTGTCTCCATTTTCACTGTAAGAGTTTTTTTTAACTGCCATAATTTTTCGTTTTTAGTTCAAAATTACCTGCAAAACATTGCTAATGTTGCCCCAAAAGGACAATTTCTGCTGACATTATTACGACTTTCTACGTCTACTCGCACATATTGCCAAATTATTTTTTGAATTTTTATTTTTTTCGAAATTAACTTTGTATAGATAGTGCCGTACTGGCACTAAAAAAAAATTCCTA
Organism: Ligula intestinalis; assembly: GCA_036362985.1. Lineage (NCBI taxonomy): Eukaryota > Metazoa > Platyhelminthes > Cestoda > Diphyllobothriidea > Diphyllobothriidae > Ligula > Ligula intestinalis. The sequence goes on along the minus strand of JAYGXS010000001.1, from coordinate 115,102,290 downwards.
ATTCCAAAATCCAAATAATTGTTCTACATAACCGGAACGCAAAAATCACTTCGGCTACATAGGGTTCTGATAACTCAATCCAAGGAACTGTTCTCTGAAGCATATTTTCACAAGCGCAAATTTGACGATCGCGTAAACGGAAGAATAATGGAAACATAAATTTCATGAGTGCTCATCAACTGCGTCTTTATGCTGCATGAAGTGAGTAACGGATGACCGAACACAACGATTGAATTCATACACTAGAAGAAGTAGGAATAGGTCACGAAGGTCAAATGGCAAATTTGACGGGAATGGATAAATGTGTTCCCTCCGCATTGCAGGCAGCAAAGAGGGGATATTATCTTAGTTTACAAGATAATACACTGTGAAGTGGATCCTAAAAAGCAAAGGGAAACCGTAATGGTCATTTCTGGCTTATTAGCCGTCATCAGCCAGTAATACTCAATCTCGAGGGTTGGCACCCGGTCTTGAGAAAGGATTGCGCCTTGAGGACACGCCTAATCTCTGTTGGCACACAATGAAGCTACGCACGAAGATGTTCAAGGTTATCCTCCGATCTTAATTCTTCACGCAACGGGCCAAAAAACAGTCAAAAAGCTCCCGCAGTCAGTCGTGGAGGCCACTTCCCTTCATTTGTTCAAACAACGCTTGAGTGCTAACATGCGTCCCCTGTTGTTTTCCTCATTTTGAATATCAGTCAACACACTACGTCACAGTCACAAAGGCAAATTTAACATTTTGAATTTAATCGTTTCGTTTACAACTAAAATGGACGTAGAAACTATTGCTCTCGATAATTCTACAAAACTGCCAGCGGGGCTGGGAATCGAACCGGGGATACCTCGGGTGGAAGTCGAATGGCTAACCGATGGAGCTATAGAAGCGTATAGCCGTAAGGATCAAATTCAGTCATCAAATAAAAAAGATCGGTCACGAAGCTTATTTAAAAGTCCTCCTGCCAAGCAAATTAAAAGTCTTAATTGTTTAAGGGATGCAACTCACAAAGATGAAGCCTGAATATCATATTTTACCCTTCTTAACAAATTTACGAAACTTGAGGAGGTGGTTAATAGTCTTAGAGTGGAGCTGGAAGAGCTGAAGAAATTTTCTCGATTTCTCCCTCACGAGGAAACACTGGCGATGCATGAACTTAAGGGAGGGGACCTAACGTACGCAGCAGCAGCAGCAGCAGCATCGCTCGCCGAAGCGTCTGCGCACAAAAATGATCAGGCAAGTAACATAAATGGTCAAGTTGTCCTCACGAGGAGCACCGTGATCAAGATTCTACAGAAACATCTCTAACGGTCTGCGGGACTAATATTCTGTGCCCAATCTCAGCACATGAGGAACTTTCCGAATTAAAAACCCCGCTAATTATAGGCTCATTTTCCGAACCGAAAGTGCAAAATGTACCCAGCACATCAACCACTCCTAGTGGGTATGCTAAGGCTGCATACAAATCACAGAAGGAAACCAAAAATATAGAAGGGGGGCAGCAGGAAGCCAGACCTGATCGGCCTCTCAAAGTTATATTTGATAACAAAGGCTTGGCATCAAAACTGCTAAAAAGGAAAACGGCCTTACGAAATTCGTACAAGCAAGTGTTTTTTTCAGCCAGAATACGAGCCGAGGGAGCGGATGAAAATGAGGCAACTAAGGATAGAATTGAGAGAGAGGACCGAAAGCGGGGCAAAGGGCCTGAAAATAAAAGATGGGCAAATAATACAAGTCAAGGAGCCCTTCCTCTGGCCAAAACCTGTCACGATGAGGGTTGGGCCTCACGGAGTAAACTATCACTAAAGATCCTAACCGCAAATGTACAAAGCTTGTTTAACAAGCTGGACGAACTAAAGAACTTGGTCGATGAGATGAAACCAGACATCATGGCTTTAACTGAAACCTGGCTTTCAAAAGATATCGCTGATTCTGAATTATCACTTAGAGGATATCAGCTTTTCAGGATAGACAGAACAACTGGGATAGGAGGGCTTATAGTCTATGTCACATGCAAGCTGACAGCCACGGCTAAAGTACCGGTCCCAGCACGAGATGTGGAAATGCTAAATATTACTATATCTGCTAAGTACGCCAGGCCACTGACGCTTCTGGTGACATACCGCCCGCCAAACCATTCTCATGACCAAGACACTATCCTCATAGCAGAATTGTATAGGGCTAGTGAGAAAAAAGACATCCTCGTCGTTGGGGACTTTAACGCTCCTGGTGTTGACTGGCAGACATGGACTGCACAGGGTCTTCAAGACAACTTCAATCACAAATTACTACAATGGGCCACAGCCAAACTCCTCTGCCAAACCATCGCGTTTGGAACGCGGGCTAGGGAAGGACAACAGTCGAACTGTCTCGACCTTATCTTTACCCGAGAGGAGGAAACTGTAATTGACCTGCAGGATCGACCACCATTTGGGTCAAGTGACCATATTATGCTGTATTTCGAGTATTCGCTGTTCTCCAAACCCTACTCCTCCGACACATGGGAAAGTAACATTTGGAAGGGCGACTTCCCACTTATGAGAAGAGAAATGTCAGAGGTATCATGGGAAACAGATCTCCAAGGTGGGGCAAATAAACAGTGGATGACCTTTAGCTCGACGTTGAAAAGGACTCTCTGTCTCAACTGTCCCTTCAGAAGAAAGACAAGTACGAATCGCCCAAAGTTGATGAACTCAAACTTGCAGGCCGCTTAAAAAAGAAACCGCTTCTGGAGACGCTACAGACTAACCGGCTCCGGTAAACACTTACGGGAGTATTAGCAACAACGTAACATTTGTAAAAGAGAAGCTACTAAACTGCGCAAAAAATACGAGTTGAACATATTATATGAGTCGCTGGAACACCCCAAGATCTTGTACGGTTACATACGAAGCACGAAGAGATCTCAGGAACTGATCCCTGCCCTTAGATCAGCCGATGGACAACTGGTGACCGAAGACCAGATGAAAGCCTCCCTCCTCTCCGATTTCTTTGAATCCGTCTACACCCGAGAACCTACAACTTTTGCTGACGGTCCGTCCGCTCATCGACCGATAACTGCACCCTTACCCTCCTCCTTATTGCCCAAAATAGAGGACCTAGAGTTTTCACACAACACTGTCAGGGCCGAATTACTCCAACTTAAGCCTGCCAAATCACCTGGGTCGGACAAAATTCCTGCACTAGCACTAAGAGAATTAGCTAACGAACTATGCAAACCCCTGGCTGCCATCTTCCAGAAATCTTTTGACGAAGGCGAACTCCCAGAAGAATGGAAGTGGGCAAACGTCACCCCGATCTATAAGGGAGGTTCGCGACTTGATGTGCAAATTACCGTCCTGTCAGTCTAACTTGCATCGCGAGCAAAGTAATGGAGCGCATTATTAAGAAGCATTTAATGTATTTCCTCGAAAGTAACAAAATACTATGTGATGGACAGCACGGCTTTCGCCCAGGACGCTCTTGCCTCACGAGTGCTCTTTACTCGCAGGAGAAGTGGACAAAGTCCGCTGATAAAGGCTATCCAATTGATGTTATATTCTTCGACTTCAAAAAGGCCTTCGATAGTGTACCACACAGGCTTCTTCTGCAGAAAATTTGGGACGTGGGAATCCGAGGAAAAATGTATAAATGGATCAGTAGTTTCTTGTCCCTCAGAGAACAGAGGGTCGTTGTCGGAAACTCAACCTCAGAATGGACAATGGTCGAGAGTGGTGTACCACAAGGCTCAGTTTTGGTTCCGCTGCTATTCCTGATTTACGTAAACGACTGTCTCAATGAGCTTGATTGCGCAGCTGTCATGTTTGCGGATGACATAAAAATATGGGCTGAAATAAGGTGCGCCGACGACGCAAAGAAACTACAGTCGAACATCGATAAACTGGTTATCTGGTCATCCACGTGGCTTCTTAACTTTAATGTATCCGAGTGTCTTGTTCTACACATAAGCCCGGGGCGAAAAGTGCCACCGAAACACAGTTATTTTATCAATGGTACTGCAGTAACCGAGGTTGAGACACACAAAGATCTGGGTATATGGACAACCGCGAACTTGATGCAAACAGAGCACTGTAAAACGTCCGTCCAGAAAGCAACTAGTACCCTGCACTGGATCAGACGAGCGTTCAAAATCTTTCCACCTGAACTCTTCGGAAAAATATTTGGCACCTTTGTAAGACCACATCTTGAATACGGAATGCCAGTTTGGACACCGTGGTTGAAGAAAGATGTGAAGCTTCTTGAACAAGTGCAACGCAGGGCGACAAAGATGGTCGACGGTCTCAGGGACTTACCATATCAGGAGAGATTGATAAAACTTGACCTTTTTCCTTTGTCTTACAGGAACGTTCAGTGCAGCCTGCTCTGGACATTCCGGGTAATCCGGGGCCACATTTGCTCCCTAAAATTGGAGGATTTCTTCCAACTAGCCACCACTACTCACCTGCGTGGCCATCCTAGCAAGTTCACAAACGAACGCACCCGATTAGACCTCCGAAAATATTTCTTCAGTCAACGCGTGGTCCGGCCTTGGAACTTGCTACCAAGCGAGATGGTTTCCGCTGACACAATTGCGGAATTTAAAAGAAGACTTGATGTGATTTTATTTGACAAAAGGCGACTTTTACAACACGATTTCCTACTGCCAGCACTGTGAACAATTTTTCTGGCTTTAGACCGTTATCATTCTTTTCCGTGAAAATTCACTCGAAATTCTGTTATGATATCAGATGTGCTCCCCCCGACTGCACATTAACTGTAAGAATAACCTGTTTGCGTTACATTATTAGGGTTCTCAAGGGTATTTCTTACCTGTTATCCTTAAAATATACATATTCATTGTCCCTCGTAGCCTGAACTCTAACTACTAGACTTATTTATAAAAATACTGTGACTTACTGTTTGCCAATACTATGTTAGCAGTAGTAATGTGTTACATGTGCGTGTACATGTGTGCGTGACGCACCGTCATGTAATAAATAGTGTTTTCCAAGTCATTGCCTCATATCCGCACCAAATAAGGTGCGTAAACTTAAACTGAATAATGCTGGGTAAGGAAGCCGTTTTCTAAACAAAATCCTCTTCTCGCATAGCTCTAGGACAAACCACACTGGAGGGATTCTCGCGATTGGACAAATTTGTTAACAGCAAAGACAACCGATCCGGCAGCAGGACTTAGGCAAATGACACCAGATGGAATGAATAGACCAATGATGTAAAATGCGTACCATGCATACAATTTTGAGCAAGGCATTTCGATTGGTTGACACCGGAGCTCAACTGAGTGTCATTTTCTTTTCAGTATCTCACCGTCGGTGCTTCAAGCTTCGCTTCTTCCTTCAGGCAATCTATTGCCACCTACGATACTTGTTTCCTCTCGTTGGACATCGGCCTACGACGTCTCTTCCCTTGGGTGTTTGTCGCTGCTGAGGTGCCCTTTGCCACAGTTGGTGCAGATTTTACAATAATAATAATTTGTATATTTAAGACCCAAGGGGCCCTGTCGTTACAAACTTATCGCCGCTTTCAGTCATATTTTCGACTGCTATCATTCTTTTTTACATGATCAGACCACGAATTCGACTTTCTCAGATATAACTTAACCTGAAGTGTCCCGAAAACTCGCCGAATCAGATTATGATCCAGATAGTCCATTTCGCCAACTTCTTGCAAAATTTCCCGTCCTCACTCATTCCACCTTCCGTCTTTCCACACTTTATCACGACGTTGTGCATCACATTCGGACCACTAGTCCTTCTGTATTTTCTTATCTCCGCCGTCTCGCGCCGGCATGGCTTAGTGCTGCCAAGGCCGATTTTAATCAGATGCTGCAGAGGGGCATCAATCGTCAATCTGAAAGCTCATGAGCCTCCCCTCTCCATGTGATCTTAAAGGCCACCACTGGTGACTGGCGATCCTGCGGTGACTTTATATATATATATATATATATATATATATATATATATATATATATATATAT